>JAXCLO010000056.1:3190345-3200809 GCA_035583995.1 Arremon aurantiirostris
AGAAAGGCTGGACACATCTTCTAGGGTGAAGAAAGTCGAACATCAGGAGGAAGCGCCCGAGTGGAGGGTCACTTCTTCCCCAGGCAACCTGAAACTCAGACTCCAACATCCTTGTAAACGACCAACAGCGAGCGGATAAGATGTGTACTGTCTGATTGTGTATGCTATCCGTTTGTACACTTCAAGTGTCAGTATTGTCAAGGGGTTTTTGTTGTTCACTGTAGAAGGGGACAGTGGCCAAAGGGGCTGTGCACTCGGTGTCTGGAGGAAGAGCTCGAGCTGACTGACCGAATCCTAACCTTAGCCACACATTTGGGAATCATTGAATTAGATTCACAGGAATTGTTTCAAATTTTTCAGAACGGGGTGCGTGGAAAGCTTAGATCAAAAGTGGAGATTCTGGATGTGGAGTGCCGGAAGTCAGTCAAAGTACCGCGCAGCTCCGATGCCGTCAGGGTTTCATGGTGGGGTGCTTTTAAAAGGAGGTGCGCAGCTAGGTCAAAGAACGTGTTCCCTGAAGAATTCTCCTGCTGCCCCAAAGATGGTTTTCCTCACCACTGGTGGCACCCCAGGGGTTGGAGGCAAAGGCAGAGGAGTACGCCTGGTGGGAATCCTGATTGGCCTGAGCCTAGCCATGTGCGGGACGCAGAGTCTGCACACTGAGGTCCTGATGAGAGGTGGAAACGAGAGCTCTGCAGATGAGTGTGGAAATTGCACTCAGGTGGTCCCAGTTGTAGGGGATGGGAGACCCTCAGCATACCAAGCCCCAGAAGAATGTCTCAAGGAGCCTGGCAGGTACTGTTGGGAAAATGGCACGAGGGTCAAATTGTGTGAATTGGAAGAAGGGATTTGGTGTATCAATCCCGAGGCAGGGCTAAGGAACGGGCAGTCAGATGAGCACAAACATCAGATACGGAAATGAAATGCAGAAATAATGTCAATCCCCATTTGTAACCAATGCAACTGAACCATATGGTTTGGGGGAAAGACGGAATCGATCTTTGTCGCATATCATCAGGTCAATTAATTGTGTTATGACAATGCGAGGCTGGGGATATGCACGATGAACGGGAAAATGTAATGGATGGGAAGAAATGTTAAATTTGATAGCAAATTTACCTTGAACAGAGACCCAATCATATTGGATTTGGCACAGGCAAATGATGATAGGGTGTGCTTGCAATATGACCGGGTTGTCTGCTTCACGAGAAATCAAGATGGTGAGGATCCTGAGGGAAGAATGAGAGAAATAACTCAGGAACTGAAGCTAAGGGAGTCAGAAATGAGGAGAAAGAGAGCTGAACAGGAAAGATTAGAAACCCTGGGAGAACAGTATGAATTACTGGAGAAACAATATACTGATGGGGAGCTACCTTCCCTGGACAGGAATCTATTCATTGACCTGATGCAAGGAAATTGCAACTGAACTAGGATTGTCAAATTGCTGGATTTGTGGGGGGCTGAAGTCAGCAGAGAAATTACCTTGGAAAGGGGAAGGTTTGGCTCCAAAACAGCTTCTGAAATGGGACAATCCAAGGGTCTCAAAATTGGCACAGAGACCTGAGGGATGGATTTTGGACCAGAGGGTGATTGGAACCATCTGCATCAGTCGAGAAGGAAAAGAGTACGCCGAAATGGTGGGATACACTCGGTGTGTGTCTACCCTGATGGTGAACTCAAACACCACAAGCAAGGTCTGGCAGCCAGAACCCCCTTCTGGGTACTGGAGCTGGAAGAATGAGACAAATTGTGAATGGAACAAAAGGTTAGGACTGTGTTGGGTCAAAAATCCTGGAGCCAACCCTTTTCCATCCTTGGAGGGCCTGAAAGAATACTGGGGAGACCCAGGGAGAATAAACATCAGATGGAAAGCCCCGGATGGAATTTACTGGATTAGTGGGAAGAAGACATACAGTGAGTTACCCCCAAGGTGGAAAGGATCATGCACCTTAGGCATGATCCGGCCAGTGCTCTTCACTCTCCCTCGAACAAAGAGTAACCTCCTAGGGGCTCCACTGTACGAGACCCTGAGGAGGAAGAGGAGAAGCTTGAAGAAGATGATACCTGTAATAAGTGGTAAACAAACCTGGGGGGAGGAAGAGTGGCTGGCGGCAAGAATAATTGATTATTATGGACCAGCCACGTGGACCCAGTATGGAAGCTACAGGTATAGGACTCCGATTTATCTACTGAACAGACTGATTGGGCTGCAGGCAGTGGTGGAAATTGTACCAAATGACACCTCCGAGGCCCTGGATTTACTTAGTCAGCAGCACAACCAGGTATGGGCATTTGTGTACCAGAATCGAATAGCTTTAGACTATTTGCTGGCCGAAGAAGGGGAAGTGTGGGGAAAGTTCAATGAATCAGAATACTGTATTGAGACTGATGATTATGGGGAAACCATAAGAGGGTTGGCAGCCGAAATCAAAAAGGTGGCCCGTGTCGCCATTCAAAAATGGAATTCGATTTTGCAATCTTCATGGTGGGACAGATTGTTCAATGGGGCCTGGTGGAACAAAGTTATGTTTTTCGTGCTGTGTTCAGTAGCTGGAATCCTATTCCTGCCCTGTCTAATTCCTTGTTTTATTAGACTGATCCATTCCTTTGTCCAGGGGATGCAGATAGCAATAGTGCCCGGAGACCCAGAGGTGGCTTCCGGAGGCAACACATCTAAGTCCATGAGATTGGGAGAAAGGAAGTATGCCAGCAACGCTGCCGAAGTATTGTCAAAATCTGAGAAATGAGTGAAAACGAATGTAAATAATACAGAATATCAGGGTGTTCCACAAGAAGAGTACAGGATACTGTAATAAAGGTTACTCTTTTTGTGAAAGACCCTTAATGGTGACAGATAGAAGTAGAAATAAAAGGAATTTAGCAATTTGGGTTATAAAATAGCATGAATTAAATTAGTAATATAAATGGGGATGACCATGGAGGTGTAGTATATGGTAGGGATAATTAATGCTATTAATGTATCGTATAAAGTACTGTGAAACCCAAACCATGTCTTTTGACCACCCTGGCCGGCAGCAGCTGTCCTATTCAGATTCAACTAGTTCCCAGACACAAGTTAAGATAATGATCAACGCCTTAACGTAAGAATAGAAGCTTCCAGGGCGATGATGATCGATGGTTTCTCAGTTGTCGGGAGCCACCCAAGAGCAATTATCGCCTTGCCAATTGCATTTATTAAGGTAAGTCAGGTGCCAAACTGATACACGGCTTCCCAGAAGCCAATTGATGTTGATGGCACACCTGGATTCAGGCCTTTTTCCAGCTATGCATGTGAAGAGATACAGAGGAAATTCGGTCATCTTTGCCTCAGGCAAAATAACCTGTATAAAACCCCGCTGCAAGAGGCAGCATTGGTGAACCAAGGGGGAGACTCTGACACTCTGGAGGTCAGATCCATGTTCATCCAGTGTCAACCCCAGGCTTGACACTCTATCTTTGGCTGTGATGGTTTCGAAGACCGAACTTCGGTCTCGCAGGCAAATTAATAAATCTTTGCTAAATTTTTTATCATTTTGGCTCATGATTTGATCATTTATAACAGAGGGATGACAAGGTAAGGATGATCCTGGAGGAATGCCCATGGGGAGAAGGCCATGGAGGGATGACCATGGGAGGTTTACCATGAAGGGATGATCATGGGGGGGTGACCATGAAGGGATGACTATGAGAGATCATGAGGTAAGGATGACCCTGGAGGGATGACCATGGAGGGATGACCATGTAAGGATGATTATGGGTGGGTAACCAGGTTTTGTTGGTGGTTCTGCCGGTCTGTGGACCCTGGGGAATGTGCACCACCCACTCATGGAAGCCACATCACCCACAGACGTGGCTGGTCGCCAAACCAGCTGCTCTGGGACCTGGAGATTTTCTCCTTTATTAAGATGAGCAGCCAAAATAGTAATTTCCCCCTTCGCCCCTGGAGATTTGGAGGATTCCCCTCCTCTCCTTGCCCGCTGGGCTTGGATCTACTTAGAGCCTGAGCTCTCCCATGGAGCTGCCTTGGCCACAACCCACCTTCAGCTCATCCACTTCTCTGAGGAAAACTTCCTCCAAGCATTTGTCAGCTGCATATCAGATAATTTCCTGGCATATTTGGAAACAAATGCATCCTGTAAATTTCTTCCATTTATTACTGCTCCTGAGAGATTTTTCATTCAAAGTCAACCTATTCACCAGCAGCTGCCAGGAGTTTAGTTCAATAACAACTCTTGCTGACAAAATTCTGCCCGTGTCAGTACAAGCCTCAATCATTGTGGCTCTCCCAGTGCAGGTAATGGAGCCTGGAAATGCCAGGACTTGCTGCTTTGGCCAGCACAGGGCTGTGTCTCTCTGCCAACCTCATGCAATACAGGTTAACTTGCCATTTTTCTCAATGCCATCTCTCCTGCAGAGATGGTTTATGGTACATTAAAAAATCATTGCAATGAGGAAATAGGTTTGTTTGTCTGCTATAAAGTGTTGGTTTGGAAACAGGAGATAAAATATTAGCTGGTATTAGATCTCGAGCTCAACAGCTAAAAATTACTGCCAGCAGGAGTGATTTGGGTGAGGAGGGAGAGACACATACTCAAAATGGCTCACACGGGATGATGACAGAGGCAAAAAATAAAAAGACTGCAAGGTAAAAATAGTGTTGTATTTTTTGTGTTTTGTTCCAGAGGAGTGGAGGCCACTGGAGCTCCTGAGGGGATCACTGTCCACTGGAGCAACAGCAGGCTGGGTGATGGGTGCAAAAAGGCTGCAATATTGTGATGACCTGAAGGCAAAAGAACAAGAACAAGAAGTGCTAATGAATGCCTTGTTTTTAAAAGGAAGTTTTCTCCCCATCAGAGAACTTCCTACAGCAAAAACAAGTGCAGCTGCTCCTTTCACTTCTTTCTTTTTTTTTTAAATATTATTTCTTTCTTTCAGATTTGCTGTTTGAGAAGGAGCTGGTTGAAAACTGGTTCTGTGGTGCCAAACTCCTGGACACATGGGCACATGGCAAGGGCTGCTTCAGCCTGCTTAAGTGGCCCCAGTCACCAGCCAAACCAAACACTTGAAGTCTAAATCAAGGCCTAGAGAGAGCAAATCAGTGCTTAATTTTCCTACCAAATCTCAAAGTCCCACACAGTGGAAATCAATGCCGTGGAATGCCATGACTATGGATAATTTCGAGCACAGCACACTGATGTGGCTGTAGCTGGACCTCCCAGTAAAGGATAAATCAACCTGTAATTGACCCTAAAAGCCAGAGAGACAAGCTTGTACACTGGCTGTGTCACTGGTCACCTGCTCCTTCTAAAGCTACGGACCATGGACAGGCCAGCAGAGTTGGTAGGGACAACTTTTCCATTGGCTTGAGTTCAGCCTAGGGACAGACCTCATCTTTTGGGTGATAACACATCCTCTGCACCCACAAGCTGTACCCTGGGACATTTTCTCCATTTTTATGGTGCCTCTGGAGCTGGTCCTTAATGACATTACCCCAGGTACAGAACCATTCTGTGAGTTTGAAGGGCACAGGTTCACTCCTGACATCGACTCACTGGGTTTGCCACTCGTCTTATTTTGTTGGCTGTTCTCCTCTTTTTTACCAGGGTTTCTTGGGCTGCCATTAGCAGGAGAATTAAGTAGCTGCCTTCACATGTTCAGCTCCACTGAACATGTCAAGTTTCACAGGCAGCTGTAAGAGCTGGATTCAGGAATGTTGTGTTTTTTTATCCTCTGCTCTTTGTCAGGACATCTGGGTTGTTCTCCTGTCCTTGTCTCCTGTTACCCAGAGTGGATCAGGAGGACCTTGCAAGCCTAAGATGTCACCAATACCTAAAAATATAAAGGTGGGTATCAAGGCGATGGTGCTAGACTCTTCTCAGTGGTGCCCAGTGACAGCCCAGTGACAGGACAAGGAGCAATGGCCATAAACTAAAACACAAGCAGTTCCATCTCACCATGAGGAAGAACTCCTTTACAGTGAGGGTTGCACTGGAAAAGGCTGCCCAGGGAGGGTGTGGAGAATCCTTCTCTAGAGACATTCCAACCTCACCTGGGTGTGCTGTGTAACCTGCTCTAGGGAGGCAGGAGGGTTGATCTCAAGGCCTCCCTTTCATCATTAAAGGTTCTGTGATTCTGTAAGAAAATATGAAAATTCGGCCAGGACTGTGCTGATGGATACAGTGCAAACTAGGGACAGCAAGTCTGCTCCAACATCATTTTCACATGGGGGAAAGAGCAAGGAAAATCAGTCCAATGGGTCATTTTCCAGGTGAAGAGCTGCAGTTGAAGCTCTTCCATGCACAGGTGCTGATTTGTGTCAGTAGCTGCAGTTATGGTTATTTATATTTAAGCACACACCGTGTAGCCAGACAAAAACCTATAGACTCATGATATAGACATGGGCAACCAGGGTTAGGGTCCTGCCCTGTCCCCAGGACCCCCAGTCATCCCCTGGTACCTCTGGACACCACTCTGGAGTCCAGAGGATGCAGTGCTGAGCCCACTGGGCAAAACTTGAGGGCAGGCATTCAGCCAGCCCTTCCTCTCTGCCAGGTCTCATGAAAGGGAGCGAATTTCTGGTCAGAAAGCTGTTTGGAGGGGAGATGTCTCTTTGGGGCTGGCAGTGGGCCTGGCTGGGGAGTTGTTGTAGGTATTGCATGGATTTGCACATCACTGGCACTGCTGCAGGAGAAACCTGACAGCAGGGAATTATGGAAAACAGCACTGGGCATGCCAAGGGGGTGCAGGGCTAATGCTTGCCTGCCAGTTCATCTCCCATCTCCAGGAATTATGGCTTTTTATCTGGTCCCACACAGCTTTATCCACCCCACAGTGCCCACATAAAATTGCTGCTCTCTCCCTTTGGTGGCATCCCCCCAAAGGAACAGGGTCACACTGAGATTGCTCCCAAAAGGGATTAGGGATTTGGAGCAGCCTGGCAAAGCCCCACACCAAGTATGGATCTGTCTTGTAGGAAGTGACTGGGAACAATGCCCAGTGAGCTGCTGGACAGCACTTGACTGAGGCACCTCCTGGCCCCTGGCTGCACCCAGATGTCTTTTTAAAAGGGAAAATTCTGGTTCTTTTGAACTCAAGTGCAAGAAATCTGACCTTCTCAACTTCTGCTTTTCACTTTTGCCTGGTAAGCATCTGTGCTGGTGACCCCACATGCTCCCAGTCACCAAGTTTCCCTTTCATGGCCAAAGCTCCTTGCAGCACAGAAAACTTCCCTCCACTTCCCATCCTTGGCCAGTATTTGCTCCAGGGATTTGAGTTGCCATTGACCACCAACAGGAGTTCACTGAAGCTTTGGGAATCAGTGGGGTGTGAGACATTTAGGGGATTGAATTGCAAACCCCTTCTCCTCCTCCTCGTCCTTGTTTGTGAGGGCTCCTGCTGTGAAATGGCACTTGGTGCTTTGGGGAAAATTTCTAGGAGTGTGTGCAGAAAATAGATGGCTGTGATGCTGTTATCATCATCATGAATTTCGAGGTGGTATTTTTCCACCTAGAATATCTCTCTAACTTGTTTTGATCCTGTTAAATATTAATCATGCTCCCACATGTCCTTAAACTCCTTTCCTGCTTGGAAGAGAATGTGAATTTAACAAGGAAATTGTTTCCTCCATCAGCTGAGCTACTAGTGAAGGCATTGAACAGGACCTTGGAAGACTGTGTGGAAATCCATGTTCTTCTACTCTGGTGTGGATCAATAAAGGCCACAGTACTCTGGCAGCAGTTCCCATCACTCCCCACATGTCAGAACCCAGGAAAATCCTCTGGCTGTCTTGGATGGCTCGAGCCCCTGCCCAGGGGGCTCAGAGACCTTGGCACAGAGCCCAAGACACCTGTGCCTTTGATTTAGCCCTTAGAAAAAACAATTACCAACCTTTATATGAAGAATTACAAGTCAAGAAGTTTAAGTAGAGTAGAAAATTTAAGTAGAAAGTTTAAGTAGAATAATAGTTAGTTTGTCACAGGGTGAAAAATAGATTTTTGAGGTTTTTAGAATGGGGACTCAGGGTCCCAAGATGGAGGAATTTGGACATGCCCTGTCCTTCTTCGTTCTTCTTCCTAGCCTCCATCTTCTGGGTGATGGTGGCACTTTTGGATTGGTTTAGAGTAGAAGCTCACTGTCTAACATAGGTGATAGGTATTGCGAAGTTATGGTAAATATTGTACATGTAGTTTTTAGTACAAAAAGATAACACCACCCCAAGGTGGTCAGTGTGCCTCTGTCTGACCTGCTGGGCGGACCTCGGCAGGCCAGAAGAAAGAATTTTATAGATAAGAAACAATAAACAACCTTGAGAACGAGAACAGAAGAATCCTGACTCCTTCTTCGACTGCCAGGCTGGGAAAAAGAGACTTTCTAACCTATCTCAGGGTCACCAGCAGAGATTCCGAGACCCAAGATGTCCCAACACGTTGTGTCAGCCTCTGGTCTCTCAAACACTGCCACAGGAGACATGATCCAAAGTCTTTATAAAAAGAAGCAATATGAAATCATCTGTCTCTCCTTTACCCACAAGGTCTCCTACCAGGTCACAAGAGGAAATGAGACTGGTCTGAGAAAATCTGGTCTTTACAAACCCTCTCTCTCATGCTGCTTTACAGGTGCTTGCAGAAAGGTGGCCTCAGCAGTTGTTCTGGAATTAAATGAAGCTCATCCTCCCAGGTTTATAGGTTTTGGGATCCATCTTTTCCTTCCAACCTCTTTATTTCTAAAGACAAGCATGACTTCCCCTCTTTCTTCATGTGAAAGCATTTTCTTACCCTGCTCAAACTCCTCAAGTCAATTTCTAGCAGCTGTTTTTAAGCATTGCAGAGGAGTGTCTGAGACAGGCAAGGTGAAGGCATCTCCTGCTCCTGGGTACTCTCTGCTTTGTAGATGTCCCCATCAATAACCACCCTGTGCACTGGGCAGCACATTCAGAGTTCCTCCTGGCCATATGATGATGGTCAGAGCACCTAAAAAGGGGTTTTCCATTGGCCCAGATCAGGTGTGAGCTGTGTTTGGCCTTTCTCATTTAGTCCCAGTAATCTCAACATAAGGAGCTCATCTCTTTGAAGCTGACCTGGTTTCTACTTCATGCCACCCTGAAGCTGAGGTCAGTGAAGAGCTTGAGATTTATCTGGCCTGTAGTGATGCTTCTTTCCCTCACTTTACAGAACTCTGACCTTGAGTTCTTACAATTTATTTTATATTAGGAATGAGTCAAAAGGACAGTCAAATGTGTGTTCAGCTATAAGCATTTGCAAATCTGAAATTCAAAACTCTTCCAAAACACCTTTAAAGAAGAAAAATGATGGTTAGTCATAGAACTATTGACTAAGGGAAAGAGCAGATTTGAGGACTTGAAATAAAGGGTGAATTTGTACGTTGTTTCCCCTTTGGCCTGACTAGTGTAAAAAATCCTTTCAGTTATTGAAAGCTGTCCTGAGTCACCAATTGTAGTACAGGCAATGGCCTCAAATTGTGCCTGGGGAGGTTTAGATTGGATATTAGCAAAAAATTTATTCACTGAAAGGGCTGTCAAGTGTTGGATAGGCTGTCCAGGGCAGTGATGGAGTCACCATCCCTGGAAGGATCTGAAAGATGTGTAAATGTGGCATTTGGGGATGAGGTTTAGTGGTGGCCTTGGCAGTGCTTGGTTAGCATTTGGACTTGGTCATCTTAGACGACTTTTCCAACCTAAATAATTTTATAATAATGCTGACCTCCTCCACCTCAATGGGCTGATGGACAGAATGTTAAGTCAACCTTTCAGCAATGTCAGTAATTAACATGTTTAGGATTTACAAAAGGAATAAAATAATAACCCAGCAGTAAGGGCAGCCAATGCAGTTAGGTAATGCAGGTAAGGATGTGCTGCCCAGGCATGTGGTGGAGTCTACAATAAAGAATTTTTTGTGAGTTGAAGGGACGGGCAGCTGCCAGGGTTGGTGTATTCTGGATTGAACTTTTCTGGAGGTTGGTGGTGAGCTAAGTGCCCTTTCCAGGACAATCTGCTGTGCCATTTGGGGCACTCACAAGCTCCCAAGTGCTTCATGTTGGTTATTTCAAGGTAGGGAGGCTGAGGCAGAGGATTTAGGAGTTTGCAATGGTCCTTTGGCATGTACCTGTGAAAGCTGAGGTCAGAGCTCAGAAAACCCTGGCTCCCACCCTGCAGCTGGCAGGGTGCTGTTCATAACAGCAGAGACCAGCCAAAGGAAGACCAAGCCTGACATTTCTCACAAAGAATTTCACTTGTATTCACAAGTTGAGCGCACACCATTGTGCTTTGCCAGCGAAACTCTTGCTGGCTGGAGTGGCTCACAGCAAAGATAAAGAGATTTTCTGCTTCAAGGCAAGGATCCCATACAGGTGCTTCATGGGGCTTGTGTTGAGAGGAATAGTGGATTTGTCTTTACAAACAAGCTGTGGGTCTGCTGGTCGATAAAACTAGCTCTGGAAGATAAAAGA
>JAXCLO010000056.1:3200909-3216642 GCA_035583995.1 Arremon aurantiirostris
AAAACATTATTTCTACTATATTTTATACCTACATGTATCTGTTTATACAGCATGAATTAACTACATTACATATAACAAGGTAAACCCAGAGACTACAAAGGACTATATAATGAAAAAGAAGAAGGCGAAGGATCTAGAGGAATGTGAGTATAAGTGTGTGTATGCCCAAAGTGTGAGTGAAGTAGGTCTCGGAGTGCGCTTAGGGTAAAAGATCCTTATAATTGTTTTGGCCAGAATATAATTCTGCTATTCCAGTATATGAACGTGAGCTTCACATTAGTAATATACAGATCCGTCCTGGTCTGTTGAAGCTTCAGGATATTGGACGGTTGGAAACAGGGCTGGACTCATAAGAGAAGAAGGGGGGGAATCCTGTCACTGACGAGATGTGTGTAGAAGAAGGGCTAAAATGCAGCAGCGGGGGATGTGTATAAGACAAAAGCAGGGACCCCCTGCCCGGCGAGGCGCTTGAGATGAAAGGATTTGTAAGAGCTCAAGAGCACTTGGATGTCACCAAGTTGAGAGCAACGGTGTTAAAGTGATAGCAAAAATCACCATTCAGCAGAAAATAGCAACCGTGTCAGGACAGGTAGTCAAGGTAACTTTCCCAGCCCACAGGCGGCAGGGGGAAGGACGGCATGGCTGCTCCACGTGGAGTAGCGGTGCACTGAGTGCAGTAAGCTCCTGGTGCACGAGCAGCACAATAACTTCCAGAGCTTATCAGCTGAGGAGCACCTGGCCACAGTGACTTAGTGGTGGCCGGTGCCGTTGGGGCCACCGCTTGGGACAAGTCGAGTGCAAGAGTTTCCCAGGCGGGGGCTGTGGGAGAGGGCGAGCTGGGTTTCATAGAGGACCGTGGTGGTTCTTCCGACCCGCGGATGAGTCCAGGGGCCGAGTTTGCGTAGAGCGGTGTTTGCAGCTGCACTGGGCCCAGAGAGTTTCTGGTACGCGCTGACCCAGTGAGGATGGGGGAAGACCAGCGGAGGCGCGGTGTCGAGATAGCACACGGCACTGTTGGTGGTCACAGACTAGCTGGGGTGCGGGGTCCGCTGCAGCTCCTCTGTAGAGCTGTAAGATCGAGATGCCACGTGGGTGATGGCACCTAGAGGCGGCAGAAGGCTGCGGGCAGTGGGAGGGCTTCCGGCAGCGGCTTTTGCCAAATGAGCAGGGTTTCCAAGCTGGGGACCGCGGTGGCCCACAATGGATGGTTGTGGGCCAGAAGCGTCCAGCGCGGTGGCTTTCAGCAGTTCCAACCCAACTAAGGGTGACCGCGGCCATCAGACGCACTGGAGTCCGAGGCTGCCACTAGCAAAAGCTATGCTCATGGACTGGGGGAGTTTGGAGGCACCGAGTGCTACCAGGGGTCGGGGTGTTTGAGCCCGGAGTTGCAGGTCTGTCAGTGCGGGCTGCTGGCGATGGGAGCCGTGTTTTTGTGGACCGAGAGATTCGGAGGCGTGGTGCCGCCAGGGTAGCGGGAAGGCTTGGTTGTGTGACATTGTTAATCACAGCGGTCACCAGCCTTGCGGCAGTGCCGCGGGACATGTTCTGCGCAGAGACCACTAAGAGTCAAAAACTTCTAGTTATGCAAGGGCTTCTCCACTGCCCAATAAAAATGCGGGTGTTGGAATGGTAGGTGCTGCTGCCTATTTCTTGTCCCCAACAAACCTCTCCTGCCAAAATCAAGTTGAGTTAACATTCAGGCAATGCAGTCAAACCTCCACTCAACACTCTCTGCAATTGACTCAGCAACAGAGGGAAGAAAGGCTCTTTTGCAAGGTTTTATTCCAGAGGAGTATCATGGTAGCTGAAGGGAAAGAACCACATGGAGCAGGCAGCTTAAGAAGAGGAAAGGGTAGGGGGCAGAGCTAAGGGCTGGGCAGAGGGAACTGATTTCCAGGGGAAGGCAGGTGGCCACCAGGGACGCCAAGACAGTCAGGGGACAGGGGAAGGAGAAACCAGAGGAAGCTGTGACACAAAAGTCCATTTGGGAGTCTGTTTTTCCCTCCAAGTGGGCTAACTCTATGGTAGGTAGTTACTGCTGTTTCCAGGGCTGGGGACTTGGGGATTGACCAAGAGGAGAGAGTTCATGGGATACTACAGCCCACCAGTCTGGGGCTGTGCAGATGCAGAGTGGGAGCGGACCAGTGCAGGGACTGGCTGCCGGCCCTGGCCAGGAACATTTCCTCCGAGGCGGTGCGCCATGACTGGCTCCGGATTGGCTAAAAAAACTTCTGGCAGACAGGTGGCCCAGTCCCGGGCTAGCAGCGGCAAGTGTTACAGCCCCCGGACAGCAGGCCTCTCTGAATCCCGAGGCCGAGGGAGAGGTGGGACACGTGAAACTCCTCTCCCCAGCAGCGTTCTTGGGGGGCTCAAATCCTTGTAATCGAGGCCACCCAGGCCACGGTGACTCGGGAGTGCCAGGGGGGCAGCTGTGCCCAGCGGGGCTGGCAGGGGCACCAAGCTGGGGAAACTCCCCTGCCATATACATCAGCATAGAGCCGCACGAACACGAGAGCACCACGTGAGCAGCTTAGCAGCTGCTTCCACTGGTGTTCCCAGAATATAATCTAATTATTTGATTTTACTTTCCAAGAAAAAGGCAAAGCTTCTTCTTTATTTTTCTTCTTTTTCTTTCTTTCTTTCTCTCTCCTTTTAACTAATCAGGGAGGCGGGTTCTGTCAAGAGAACCAGTGGCTAAAATGAACTGTGAGCCGCCCTCCACAATGATAATGAGAGGAATAGCGGATTTGTCTTTACAAACAAGCTGTGAGTCTGCTGGTAGATAAAACTAGCTCTGGAAGATAAAAGAAACAATGGGAAGGATTCCACTGATTGATGAATGGAAAATGATATTTGCTTTTACAAATAAACTTTAGGTTTGCTGATAAAGGAAATTAGACATTGAGAGATGAAAGAAACAATGACAAATAAAAACCCCTAATTTCCATAAGAATTAAAAATTAAAAGGGAGGGTTATACATTAGAAAGAGTTTTTTGGGAAATCTTCGGTATCAGGTGTACTGGGAAGTCTGTACCTCTCAAGTACCAATGGAGAAAGAGAGAAGAGAAATGTGGACAGGAAATTGGGATAAAAAGGAGGCTGCATCCTCCAAAAATTTGAGAGATCCCAGGGGAATGCCCCATGGTCTCTCCCTTTATTTGAATAAAACCAGAAAGGACTCCTCTGTCTCCATTTTGGACATAAACCTCTGGTGTTTGTCGGTTAATTTTCCTACCAGTGTCAATCCCCAACCAAAACGCGGGCACCGCGGTCTCAGCAGCCGCCGCGAACGGGGAAGAGTTGCGCCACTTCCTGCGCGCGATCGCTGAGCACGGTCTAGCACAGGCAGCCTCCTTCCTGTGCCAGGGTTGTTGACACTCTTCTGCTTCTCCTTAAAAAAAAAAAAAAGGCTAAAAAACATCCCTGGTTCCAGGAAAGCCTCTTCCCCACCTGCAGAACATGACATGGCGGCCTGGTTCTGTTCCTTCTCCGTGCAACATCTTTGCAGTGCTCTGGGTAGGATGGAGTGAAATGTACGTACTAAAAATAGTTGGGGCTTTTTGAAAGTAAAACTTGATTGCCTTGTGTTTTATTGCTGGTGTCAGTTCCTGAAAGCCTGTCAGCTTTGGGGTTGGGAAGACGGGACTTTCATGATGAGGTTTCTTCAAAGAACAGAGTCAGGCAACAAAATGTCTGGAAGTTTTTATACCTTGTGTGTTTTGCCCTTGAACATCACCGGGCAGAAAGTAGACAAAGAAATTCTCCATACTGGCATATTATTTTTTCCTCAAATCTTATTGGTAAAATCATCTAACTTTATTACAACTAATTGCAAAATTGAAATTGAAAATTATTAATTGCAGTATTCGTAGCACACTGAAATTTGTCTTCTACAGCGAAGTTAGTCTCTGACAGAGAGACCAATAAAAGTTGTGAGTTTTTACCTGCCTTTACTAAATGTTATTTCCTTATCTTTGGGACAGATTGTTTCTGCAGGTTACTTTGGATGACTGAGGATAAAAACCATGCAATCTTTTAAAGATGAGCTGCCTGAATAGGTGCTAAATGAAAATAATTTGGAGAATAAAGGAGTAGTTTGAGAGTAAATAATACCTTTATGTCTGTTCCTCTGTTTTCTGAACGTTTGAGTGATTTCCAAGAGTAAAAACTAAAGTTCAATACACAATATAACACACAGAGAAAGAATCTCAAATTAGCAGAAGATTTCATGGTAAAAGCACTAACAGATAATGCCCAAGTAGCTGCAGGGCACCTGTGATCTTTAGGAGAGCAGAGCTATGTGATGGAATAATCTGGCTGAGCAGTTGCCCTAGGTTACAATAAAGAGGGGTGTTCCCTGTTTTAATCCTGCAGAAAAATAATGCTTTGAAAGGCTAATATTAAATAATTGCATGGACTTTAATGGCAAGTTTGTGCCATTAACCTCATCGCGCCTTCCAAATAATGCATCCACAGGGAATGAATGGAGGCCTGGAAGACAGAAGACAGAGTGTCTCTGCTCTGGAGACAGTCTGAGAGGGTTGGGAGTGTTCAGTCTGGAGAAAAGAAGGCTCCAGGAAGACCTTAGAGCTCCTTCCAGTGCTTAAAGGGGCTCCAAGAGAGCTGGAAAGGGATGTTGGACAAGGGTCTGGAGGCACAAGACAAAGGGGAATGGCTTCCCACTGCCAGAGGGCAGGCTTAAGTGGGATATTGGGAAGAAATTTTTCCCTGTGAGGGTGGTGAGGCCCTGGCACAGGTTACCCAGAGAAGCTGTGGCTGCCCCTGGATCCCTGGAAGTGTCCAAGAACAGGTTGGATGGGGCTTGGAGAAACCTCATCTTGTTAAAGGTGTCCCTGCCCATGGCAGGGGGTTAGAACAAGATGATCTTGAAGTTCCCTTTCAATTCAAACCCTTATATGATTCTATGATTATAATACTCAGGAACAAGTGTGACAGTGGTATGAGAAGAAAGGGTGATGTTCTCAGCACTGTGTTTCCTGTAGTACAGCCTCCCAAGATACTCTGTTGGGGCTGACAATAGCAGCTCTCTATTTATAAGAAACAGTTGTTATAAAAACCATGAAAGTATCAACCATTGCATTTTGTGCTGATTTCTGTGATTTTGATCTGCAGCTGACTGAAAAACAAGAATCAGCACATAGAAACTGAGTGCTAAACCTGGTATTTTCAATCTTCTTATTGCTCCAGCTTTGCCCACATTGACCTGCATTTTGGTATTATTTTGAATAACTCTGCGCTCTTTTTTTTTTTTTTTTTTTCACAAAACCAATGGTTGCATAAAGATTTGCCTTTTGACATTTGAGGCTGGACTTGCCTCACACCGACTCCTTCTCCCCACCATTCTCAGAGGTGAAACCTCTGCACCAACCTCTGTAACCAGAAAGGATTTTTTTTTAGGATCATAGAATCATTTAGGCTGGAAAAGACCTCTAAGATAATTGAGATCCTTTCAGCAGATCTATCACCAGTGCTGGATCAGACTGCTCAAGATTGGCTCCATCCTGAGCTTCATGTTGTATCCAAGGTTTCCCACAGGACAATTGGATCAAATCCATCTCTTTGTATTCAGTACCTCCACCTTGAGGTTGATGGGTTTCTAGTTTAGGCTTCCCCACACCCAAATTATGATGGTAACATTTGCTCTTGCATTGTCCAGGCACAACAGCCTGTAGCAGAACTGGTGAATTCTGACTTTTTCTACCAAGGTAACCAAGAGCTCCAGTGAGGGCAACCAGGTGTGGTCTAACCCCAGAGGTTAAACCGGCACAAACAACTCAAAAGCCCTCGAAAATTTCATTGTTATGGAATCTGCCTCTTATCAGCAGTCTGGATTTCAATTCATCTCCAGTAAACCAGTTTTTCTGGGCCAGTTTCCTTACTTGTGACAGCAGATGCTTTTGCTATTGTTTCTCAAGAATGAAACAGCCTCTCTTTAGACCTATAGCTGGGCTGTGGGTACTGCTGCCCTGCACTTCCCTAACCTCATCAGCTGCCTCCTCTGCCCCAGAAAATATCCCTCACCGAGAGCTGAGTCCTGGCAGTCAGCCCCTGGTGGGAAGACTGTGTTCTGGGGAAGTGCCTTCATTGTCCAAGAGCTGGCTGAGGTGAGGTCTGAGCTGGCTACATGCCAGATTTCTGCTTTTCCTGTCTGGTTTGGTTTGAGGAAAATCTTGGCTCATCACTGAAACATTTGCCTATTCTTATGACTGATTTTCTCATCCTGTTCCAAGTTACCCCTGCAAACCGATCCACCCTACTCCATGTTCCCATTCCTCTCTCTCCTACTTGGGAAATGAGATGCTGCCCATGTACAACACTTCCAGAACCACATCAGTGCAGAATCCCACAAAACAAAGGAAATTCTGAGTTTGCTTACCACATTTTGTGACTCATCACATCTTGTTGACCTAGTGCTGGAAATACCCATTTAAAATTTCCACAGACGCTTGTTATGGACAGAGGTATATTTTTACCATAATCTTGTTCTTTGGATCTTTCTGAGTGAAAAGAAGCATAAAATTGGGCATCCATAGCATCCAGACTTAGGATTTTCTCACACATCCCATTGGCAATGGTCATGTCCCATGAAATGGTACCTGCAGCAGAAAACCAAGTCACAAAGTAAGAAGCATCACAGGTCCCCCCAGAGGTCACCTGTTTGAGATGGAAGAGGAGTGTTGCAGACTAAGGCTGGATCACAAGGGGAGCCCAGAGAAGGCCTAAGGTGACTCTTGACTTGCTTCATTGCATCCATGAGCTGATTCTTAGTCCAGCAGCAGGTCTGACTCAGAGCAAGTCACCTGTACAAAAAACTTTTGACTTCACTTCTCAAGAAGTCAAATTTGCATCTAGTTCATGGCCAGTTTAGCATGAGCTCATTTTCAAACCAGGTGATCTTGTATCTGCTCTTTTGGGCTTGAGTAAGGCTTAAAACACACAGCTAACCCTGCCAGGAAGTAAGAAAAATAATCTCAGTTCGTTATCCTCTGTCATCTTCCACAATCACGTGAAACATCTTGGTCTGAGAACACTCAGACTGAATTGCATGAAGTGCATCCTTCCCTCCTGTTCCTTGCTATGCTGATTGTTTGTTGTGTTCTCAAGAAAACATCCTACCACACAGGTTACAAAGCTCCCCTGAAATTCCTGCTGGATTGACACATCAAGAAAATGAATGAGGGGAGGCTGTTTGCTCTGAAGGTCTGTCCCAAAGGAAAGGTCTTTGGAAATTGATGGCTTTTGTATTTTTCTGTTATGCTTTGGCTAAGTAACATGATATAGACATCATGGATTTAGAGATGGCAACATAAATCAGGACTCATCTCATGTAATGTTGGAGGTGTAAGTCAGGGCTTGGCCTTCTGTGAATCCTCATGGTCATCAGAGAGGAAGAAACACTTTTAGAGTGCAATTCCCTTAATCTTCTAGATGTAAGCTGTGCCCTGGAAACATGGATATTCCTCTTGTATTGACCCTACAGGGAGTGCTGAGAGCCAGCCCTTAAACAGGGTAAATCCTGCTTATCCAAAACCAGTGCTCCTGGGACTACAAATCATTTAGATGGGGTGAGCCAGGAGCGAGTTCCTACAGCTGTTTGCTTGTGTTAGTCTGTCCTCAAGGATCAGTTTCTTGTGAACTCATTATAATGAGGACATGTTCTTAAATTAAGCCAGGATTTGAGTCTGCCACCTCCTACAACACAGCATTATCACATCTTTTCTGGCTGGAGGCAGTGAGCTCTGAGTGGCACCTTCAGAGGTGAGGGTTGATCAGCATTGCCCACTGCACACAGCTGGCCCTCCCTTCCCTCCCATGTCCATGGGCTCCAGGGGATGCCAAGCCCAGCAGAGATGACCAAAGGCCCTGAGCACAAGGGCTGCTCCTCCTCATGAGCAACAAGGCTCCTCCTCTGAGGCCTGGTCTGACATATTTCCTCTTGCAATCAACAGCCTCATGTCCACGTGAAGTCAGCCAGCAGTCAAACTGGAAACCATGCTGACGTAACTGCTAATTACCCTTGGCATAACTAACATGCAGCAGCAAAGCTTGTATTTATTGGAGCGTGGGGATGGCTGGCAGAGGAACCAAATTGGTGCAGACACTGTTGAAAAAGATCAGTCTCTCCTTAGGGAAAGAGATGAGTGGCTGGGGTCTCATCTAGTTGCTGTCTTTCCCCCAGAAGAGTCTGAACCAGGATTCTGGAAGTGTGTCCTCCTCCTGGCTCTCTGAGGTATGTGGTGTGTTTTTTATGACTTTGGGCTATGGAAAGACTAAAAAGTACAACTCTCAGGACCAGAGGATTTGGCCTGTGTTGACATAATTTTCCAGGCAATATCTGAGTGTGGCAGACCAGGGTGGGGTGGGATGGGGAGAAGATGGGAGATATATTACCACAGGATCAAAGAAATGCTGTTTGGCAACATCAGCCGTAGGATTCTCATTCAGCTGTGTTTTCATCTGGCTGAGCCTTGAGTCACCTCTGCAATCCATCATTTGTCATTTCCCAACAAGCTGTTCCAGTGCTGTAGTAGGTGCCTAGAGGCAATTTTTATCCTGCTGTGCAACCTCCCAAGCCAGTCTGTGGGTGCTGCCCTTTGTTACAGTGCCTGGCTCTGCCACAAAGAGCTCAGGTTTGGTGTTCTTGACTTTTTGAGTAGCTGTAGGCGGCTGTTGGGCTTCAGCCTCCCTTTGGCCAGACTCAACAGGTCTGAATCCCTTTCACAAGGTGTGAATCCCTTTCTGAAGGTGTGTGCTCCCTGCCTCAGACCACCTTGGCAGCATATCTGAGAGCAACTTCAAAGCAGCCAAATCTCAACAGCATTTGGGAGTCCACATACATGGTGAAATCCTAATATACAAACATTTTCCAGGGGGAAAAAAAAAATCAAAGGAGGCTTTATAAGCGGGTTGTATTAATAAGTAAAGGTATTTCATCCTCCTAAGAATGTATCTGTATGAAACCACAGCATGGATTAATTTGTATACAGATCAAAATATGATTGAAATTGAAGTGCAGTTATGACTGCTGCTATAGCTTATGAGGAAGTGTGTTGTTATCACTGCATGGTGGAAAGAAAATTCCACAAATTCAGAATTCAGGCTCCAGAGTTGCATTAATATGCTGGGACTTCCACTTTACCTGAGGAACAACTGCAGAATGTGAGAGACCAGAAGGGAAGGATAATACAGGTTCTTGTTAATAGATCCCTTGGGGTGGATTAGAATGAAACAACACTGAATGACCAGTGTTTTTAAGAATATATATGTGCAGAAGGGTTTATTTTAGAATAATTTGGTTGCAATGGAAAGGAGGTATGTAGTAATTTTGGTTAGTATTATTTTTATTAATATCCATACTATATATTCAAATAATATATATATATATATCTGTATATATATCTATCTGTATATACATATATCTCCATATAAATATATATTTACGGAGATTTTATATATATATATATGTGTGTGTATATATATATATATATCCATTAAAATATCACTTAAGAAAACATATAAAGGGAAAAAAGAAAGGATAAGAGTAGAAAGACCTCACCTCCCATGGATCCAGGGACAAGATTTTATTGTTGCTATTTTGATGTCTGTTGGTTGAAGTGATAGTCACAGTCTTGATCCATCAGGTGTGGAGGGAAAAGCCCCCAAACAAAGAGCCCAGTGAGTTAAAATATGCTCAGGCTGGGTGGGAATGCACAGGTACCTCACCTGGGGGGGAGCTCTCAGTCCTTGGTTGGAAGGCCTCAGGAATGAGTCTGGGGGCACTTCAGGGGCTCTTTGATGGTTTATGACCTCTTCTCAGCTGTCTCTCACGTCAGGGAAGTTGATGCATGGCTCATCAGAAGGGATGAAAACCCTCAGGTGTGAATGTGACCTTCCCCAAGGGCAAGGGGTGGGAGTTCTACAGCTGAGCCAGTTGTGTAAGGGAATACAATTGCCATGATAAAAACACCATCTTACCTCCACAGGGTCTGCTTCTTATCATTCTTCTCCCTTATTTAGCTCAAAACCTGGCTTGTAGCCTCCCATGGTGGTTGCTCACTTCCTCTGTCTTATGCAGTTCAGAGGTTTTGCCGTGTGAAGATCTGAAAGTGAAAATAATATACTGATTTTTGGTCTCCAAAGCCAAAAGAAACTGAAAGAGTGTAACCACAGGGAGCTTGACAGCTCTCAGCTGTGAGTGTTAGTAGCAGGGTGGTGCTTCATTGGTGGCAAGGAGGTGACCTTTCTGTCACCTCAGTGTTACCTGCTCTGCATGCACAGGGACCATGGCACTTGGTCTGATGGAGTTAATGTAACCAAAGATATCCAAATCCCACACCAACTTTTTCAGTTGAACTGTACAATATTTAAAAAGATGTTGATCATTGTGAGGAAAAAAATGGATTGAATAATTTATCTCCAAAATTCAAGGATTGCCATGAGCCAGCATTTGGAGTGTTGCATAGAAAGGCTTGAGGAAAATGGTTTAAAATGGATAATGTACATCTGCTGTCTTTGGGGGGGGGGATGCAGATTTAGTAACATAGTCAAGCTTTCATATTCTTACCTTTTCTCTGCACTTTTCTCCATAAAATTGATACTTTTCATATAGCTGTGAACAAGGGGTCTATTTTTTACATAGAAAATGTTCCTTGAGGGGGAGCTGCACAGCACAGGTGCTTTAGGATCACTTCTGGACACAGGGGAAGAACAGAAGAAGCAGCTGTTGCCTTTTCTGTGAACCTCTAATCTTTGGTCTGATTGGGTCAGTGTTTTACTCATCACTTGAAGCTCACTCTCATTTGCACACCTGGCAAAGGTGAACATGTGAATGCCCCATCCCTGCAAGTGTTCAAGGCCAGGATGGATTGGACTTTGAGCAACCTGGTCTAGTGGAAGATGTCAAAACAGGGGGTTTGGAAATGGATGATCCCTAAGGTCCCTCCCAATGCAAACCATTCCATGATTCTTTCTGTGATTCTATGAACACACCTAGCACGTAAGGTGAGACCTGCATGTATCACCATCCTGGCTGATGTAAAGAGTGCTGGCCTTGAGGTACCTGCACTTCCTGTCTGTCCTCACTCACAGATCCTGCCTGTGGCCACGGGATCTTTGCTGCCCTTGAAGGAGAACAGTCCAGAAGAGCACAAATCTCCTCAATCCACCTGTCCAAGCAACATTCCTGTTTCTTGCATTTTGTTTTCTCATGTTCATTTGGCTTCTGTGATTTACTTTGCCCTGAAGACCTGCAGCCCTCCATGTACTTATCTCTTCAGCTATTCACTTCCTTTTCCCACAGGGACTGAAAACTCAGGAGAAGGCCTTGATGACATCTCTTTTTTTTACAGTAGAATCACAGCATCATTTAGGTTGGAAAAGATGTCCAAGATCATCAAGTCACAACTTTGATCAATCACCACCTTCTCACTCAGACCATGGCACTGAGGGCCACATCCAGTCATCAAAGTAGAAACAGTGCTGCCCTCTGGTTCAAATCCCCCTTTTCCACCACTGCAGTCATAAGAGCCGTTTCCATTTCCCTGCATGTGCTCACCTACTTCCCAGCTTGCCCTGCTTTACCATGAGGTTGGACTGCTGCATTTAGCATCTGATAGAAAGAAAACTGGGGGAGAAATCAGGAGAACATCCACTGCGAGAAGCCAGATCCAGACTTCAAAACAATTTCACTCAAAAGTGCTGTAAATCCTGTTAGGTCTTTTTTTTGCCATGATATGGAAAATTACCAAAAGTACTTCATGTAGGACTCTCTGATCTCACAACTGCAAGAAGACTGGAGGATCCAAGAGAATTTTTTACAAGTAGAAGAAATGGAGGTTTTTCTTATGGAACAGACCACAGGGGAGTTGGATCATTGGGCAGCAGAGCTCACTAAACATCTCTCATCCAGAAAGTACATAGCTCAGGGCAAGTGCCTCCACATAGGCAGTGCCTCCACTAACTTGACAGGCAGAGAAGATCCAGTAAATAGGTACTGAAACAGAGATTTTTATTAAAAAACAGTGAAATGCAAAACCATGAGCTCATAGACCTCAGGAGTTGTTTGAGAGATACTTCATAACCATATCTGGTTATAACAACCAACACGTTATTACTGCATTCCTGGAGTTCTGGAAGTGGAGGAAAATGAATCCAGTTTAGTTGTCAATGAATGAGCAGTGGGAATAGTCAGCTCCTTTGCCATCTATGTCCCACCTGCACAGCCCATTATCAGCTCTCCAAGCTGAGTGTCCCTCTGCATTTGCCTTCCAGGGGAGCAAGAGCCCTTCACTGAAATCCTGCCACCATGCTGGGGCTGCTGCTGCTGCTGCAGGTGTTGGCCAGCTGCCTCTGGCTGGGACACAGCGTGGTGGAGACACCATTTTTGAGTTGTCCTCAGTTCTTCTATGATGGGATTCCCCCAAATAATGCCCTGAATCCAAATAACCCAGCCTGGATCTGTCAGCGCTTCAGGAACTCATTTCGCTATGCCACCCTGTACGACAGAGACAGGAGAATTCCAGTGTACTCTGCTTACATCTTCCAGCCTAGAAACACCGAGAAACCTCCAGAGTGGTGGATGGTTGAGCCTCAGGTGAGTGTCCCTCTTACATACATCACCCTCCAGCCACTTAGAGATGAGCATTTAAATTCCCACTTCTCCTGGACCTTGGACCCAGGTCACCCAAAATATCTTTGATTTTATTAACTTTCTCCAAGGCACTTTTAGAGTATTTAGTTTTCCCAGGACTCCTTTCTGATCACAGGCTCCTCTCAGAGGCTGATCACTTGTAACTTCTTTTCAGTGATGATGCAGAAAACGCTCCCTGGCCCAGATCAGTTCTGAGACATATTCTCAACACTGCTGCAACAGATTCCACTTCAACTGGGGTCTTTTTGCTTGCTGAGCAAAACTCTTCATCCTTGAATGCACTGTAGTCCTCCCAGGGAAACCTCAGCTCTAGGACTGATTTCCTGACACTTCTCCCTGCGTATGGGGTTACAGGAGGCAACCTCTGGTGTTCCAGGACTGGGGTACACTTGTAGCAGCCCCACATAAAATCACAGAATCAAAGTGTGGTGTGACGGGATCTAGAGAGAGCCCTGGGCAGATTTGGGCTGTGGAGACAGGAGGAAAGGGAAGCAGATTTGGCATGGGAGATGATGTCCCACCAGAATCACCTTTCAGTCCTAGGAGTGGGAAATGCTCCTTGTCTTGTGCATCCACCCATGCTCCCAGCACAAGCTGCAGGCTGGATCACAATAGGTCACAAGTCAAACTGAGAGCAGTTAGATTCTGAGCTGCTTGTTCTTTAAAGCTTTTCTGTTCATGTGGGAGGGTCATGTGTATGATTTCTGTCAGATTCATACATTTTCATACACTGAGATGACAAAAAATGGGACCTTGACCATCAGAGACTTCTGCTTCAAGGAAATCTTCTCCATTACTCCCATTCCCCATTCTAACATCTCTTTCTTTTTTCCTGTCCAGCTCATAAATAAGAATGTAAATCTTAAAGAGATGGAAAGAGAGTCGGACCTCATTGCTCAACATCATTTCACCTTAGACCAAATCGAAGAGAGCCAGGCTGTCCTTGATGACTACAAAGGACTGAAGGATTTGGACCTTGGCCATTTGAATCCCAGTGACCATATGGAGAGTCTAGGGAGCAAAATGGCTACCTTCACCCTGACCAACGTAGTGCCCCAGGACAGCAGTCTCAGCAAGGGCCAGTGGAACATCTATGAGTCTAAAACAATGCCCAAAATGACCAAGGGCTGTACAACGACCTACGTGATCACGGGTGCTGTGCCTGGGAGCACTGACATTGCTGAAGGGAGAGTGAACAGACCCAGCCACATCTGGTCAGCTGCCTGCTGCGTGGTGGGCACAGAGCCCACAAGTGCTTGGGGGGCCATCGCTGAGAACAACAAGAACCAGGTGGTGACCATCACGCTGGGGGAGCTGGAGGAGAGGCTGACCAACTTCTACGGTGGAACAGTTACTCTGTTTGAGAAAGCATGTCCCCGGCAATAATCCTCATATCCTCAGTGGAAAAGGTTAGGTGGCTTTTCCGACATGTCATGGAATCACGGAGTGGGTTGGTTTTGATGGGACCTTAAAGCCTTAAAGATCATGTCATTCTCACCTGGTTGCCTTGGACAGGGACAACTTCCACTACACCAGCTTGTCCCAAGCCTTCCCCAGCCTGGCCTTGAACCTGTCACTATAGGACACGAAAAAACACAAACACACACCACTGTTCTCAAGGTGAAGGAAAAAAGGGAAGTTTATTTTCTGACTCTAACATTTAGAGTTTTCCAAAAGTGACAGCGGATTGGAGGGTGACAGTGACACCTCTCCAATGACGCTGATCAAACTAACAGTCTATCAACTCTCTTTTCCTCCATATAGGAATGCAAAACAATGAGTTATTTACAGAAAGTGCGTGAGAATGTCCACTACAAGAATGTCAACATCAGAAGGCTTAGAAAATCTTAAAAAACCAGAACCCTTGCAGGGATGGGGCAGTCAAAACAGTGTTGTGTTGTGACTGTATAAGTTGGACTGTTCTGTTCCCCCCTATCATGTAATGGTAGCCCTGGTTCACCCTTTCCTCCTTTATGCTGCCAGTTATGCCAACTCCTCCCCAGCTGCCTTGGAGATTAATGTACCCTTTCTCAAATCCCTCCCCGGTGCCCTGTCCACCACTCTGCACTCCCACCCTTCTCTCTGGAACTCTCCAGAAAGTTCTAACTAGAGCATCGAGTGATTGGCTCAGGGGCCGGGGCTCCACCCTCAACTTATCCCCATTGGTGTTCTCCCTAAGTCAATCATTTGTATCCCACACCCCACTGAAACCCTATTCGTCCAAGGACTGATTCCTCCCATGTGTCCCTCCCACCTTTTAAGCTGTTGTAACTTCCCCCTTTCTCCCTCTTTGGCTGCAGGTTTCCCCTGAGGCTCCATAAACCTGCATTCACCACAGCTGGAGAGTGCAGTCTTCTTTTTTCTGCTGACTGTAGCCATAAGCCCAGCCACGTCCTACCACAAGGTAACGCTGCTGTCATAACACAGAGCGATTGCCTTAGGTGCTGTCCCGAGGCACAGAGATTGGGATATTGCCCGCCTACTGCTAGCAGTGCTGGAAAGCTGGCTGGGACATCCAAGAAGCACCATTTCCTCCAGCTGGACCGCTTCAAAACAGCTCTGGGTAACTTTTACTCGTACCACAGCCAGCACACTCTAATTTACTGCTTTATAATATCCCATCTAACCCTGCCCTCCATCAGTGTGAAACCATTCCCTCTTGCCCTCTCACTCCATACCGTTGTCCAAAGACCCTCTCCAGCCCTCTAGGAGACCCTTGAGGTACTGGACCCTCAGCAGTTTCTCCAGGCTGAACATCCCCAGCTCTCTCACCCTCTCCCCAGAGCAGACACACTCCAGACCTTGGAGCACCTTCATGGCCTCCACTGGACTCCACTCCAACAGCTTTGTATCCTTCTTGTGCTGTGGGCCCAGAGCTGGAGGCAGCACTGCAGGTGGGGTCTGAGCAGAGCAGAGTAGAGGGGCACCAATGTCCTGGTCAGAGTCTGTGCTGCTTCCTTCTCTGGTGTGTTCCCAGCTCTGTCCCTCAGGGCACCTCCTGCTCTGCTCACAGGAACAAAGATGTGGGCAGAGCCTCCAGCTGCTTTGCTTTGCTGCCCACG
>JAXCLO010000056.1:3220660-3242668 GCA_035583995.1 Arremon aurantiirostris
TCTCTATAATCTATTTCACACTTTTGTGGGTTCCAGTCTATCTTGAAGTCTGGGAAACTTTCTCCATGAATGAGGGTCACAGTCAGTGCTGCCCTGGGCGTCAGGACACCCCAGAGCAGACAGAGAAATATTCCCTGTGCCCTGGGTTTCCCCAAAATTATAGGGGGAAACTTATCTCCCTGGGATATGGTTAGACATGCTTGGCTGAGAGCCAGACCACCTCCCTGACAAATCTTACTGCAACCAACAACAAGAGTCTGAAGCTGAGGTTTGGGAGGGAGGCGTTGACACAACAGACAGAACTTTAGGGATTTGATTTACAGGGATCCAAGCTTTTGGGATTTGATTTACAGGGATGTACCGGATGTCACTGAGCTCAGCAGAAGGCCTGAAGGGGGTGGATAGTGAAAAATGAACCTGATATCAGAAGCACTTATAGATGCATTAATACACCTAAACTGGGAAAGGTCCATCAAAAATAAAGTCAGACATGCCCCAAACTGGTGATACTGCCACCTGCATTTAAGAGACTAAACTGACAGCCATAAACCCCATATCCAGGGCCACAGCCCACTAGCAAGAAGGTCAGGACTTTATTTCTGGCCTGTGCCACAGAGGACTCGGAGCTACTGTACCAGGGAGGAAACAGCAGCTCTTCCCCTGCCCAGCCCCTGTGTTATTTTCAGCAGCACAGTCTCCAATAACACATCTCAACCTATTTTGCAGGACACACCCTTTCCCAGGCTCTTTCCAAGCCCCAGGCAGGAAAGAAGCCAACATGCAGGATACAGAGCCAAAACCCTGGGGTCTGCACTATTCTTAGCCTCAGCAGCCACTCAGACAGCTCGACCCCAGACACAATGGGAGGAAGCAGCAGCAGCCACTGTTTGCAGAGAGCGGCCAGAAAAGTGTGAAATTATATCCCCCATCAGTTCAGGGAGCAGCCAAAGTCCTGGTTTTCCTCCTCAAAACAGCTGTCAGTGGTTTGATGGCACGGACTGCTGCTGACCTCCATCCTCAGGTCTGCACGGGGTGTATTCTGTATTCCCTCCCAGAGAGCTTGGTACCTGTGAGGAGGATGAAAGCACCTCCAGCAACACTGACAGAGGAAGGAGCAGAAATTGAGATTGTGTGCATGGAATCACTGAGTGGTTTGATGGGTAGTGTGAAAAACACCAATCACTTGTTTTTAAAATTTTAAAAGTTTAATAGTAATAAAATGGTTATAAATACAATTAGAGAAATAACAATTTGGACAATTTGAATTAGGACAATATGAGACAATAGAGATAAAGAGTTATGGACAGTCTAGGTACCTTATCTGGGCAGCATGAGCCCGAAAAAGGACCCACATTAACAGAGGATTAACCCTTAAAAGCAATAACCTGTTGCATATTCATAGACCTCATACATGATGCATAAATTCCATTCAAACACAGGATTCTGTCTGGTCAGTGTCAGCTTCTGCCTCTGAATCCCAACAGTGCTTTCAAGGCGGGAAGTTCGTTTCTTCTGATAATGGAGCAATAAATTCTTTTTCTCTGAAAGATTTATGTGTCCCGTGGCTGCTACCTCGCTGTGAGTCCTTTCTTTAAAAAAAGTATCCTACATATCATAGTTTCTATTATAACATTTTTTAATAACCCAAAACTATATTTAACACACTACTTAAGAGAATTAATACAGCATTACTTTCTAACACAATACATATAATATGAATTTTAATATTTGCGAAAAGCCAATCATAAAATACACGCATTTTTCACACAGAACATCCAGAGCAAACAGTGCTGGTATAAATCCAGCCCTGCCCTCGGCTCCTGTCACTGTCACCACAGAGAGCAGCGCCTGCCCCCTTGCTCTCGGGGGGACGCTGAAGATTCCAGTGAGGCTGTCCAGTTCTCCTAAACAACCCAAGCGCCCTCAGGGCTTCCCCTCCAAACCCTTCCCCCTCCCCGTGGCCTCCTTCGGACGTGGTTCAGGGATTCTATGAGTAAATAAAACCTCCGAGAGCGCAGATCTCACTTGGGGCCCACCGTGAGAACCCAAAGGAACTCGGGCTTATCTTCCGCGAGGGCAGCTGGGTCGGGGACAGCTTTCCACCCGCCTCCTGCACTCCCTGCCGCCCTCCCAGCCTGACTGCGGTATTATTTGCCGTGCCGCCTTCCCAGCCCCCGGGATTTGCCGTTCCTCCCTCCCAGTGCCGGTATTAGCCGTGCCGCCTCTCCCATTCCCGGGATTTGCCGTGCCTCCCTCCCATCCCCTCAGAACGGCCGTGAGCGGCGGCAATGGCGGCGCTGCCGCTCCCTCCTCCCGCCGCCCGGGGGCGCTGTGGCGGCGGCGGCGCGGGGCGCAGTGCGCAGGCGCGGCCCTTCCCGGCGGGCTCAGCGCCGGCTCATGGCGGCGGCGGCGCCGGGACGGGTGAGTGGCGGCTCCGGGCCCGGCCCGACCCGGCCGTGTGGGGAGGCGGCTCCGGGCCCTGAGGGGTGTGGGAGGGCAGGGCAGGGCGGGTGTGCCACGCTCAGCGGCTCCTCGGACGGCTCCGGGCTTGTGTGGAAGGTGGGGGGGCGTCAGGGCCTGCTTTGCCCCCTCTGTTACCAGAGCGACGGAGGTCGCAGCCCGCCCTTCCTTTTATCGTGGGGACAGCTCCTGTGGCTCGCTGCCTTGTCCCTTCCCGCGGTGACAGCGCCATCCATCCATCCATCCATCCATCCATCCATCCATCCATCCATCCCTCCATCGGTCCAACATTGAGCTGGGGAAGGATCTGGAGCACCGGTGTGAGGAGGAGTGGCTGGAGGGGCTCAGCCTGGAGCAAAGGAGGCTCAGGGGGGAATTTCTCGTTCTCCACAAGTCCCTGACAGGAGGGGACAGTCCGAGGGGGCCGGGCTCTGCTCACAGGTAACAAGAGACAGGACAAGAGGAGATGGCATCAAGCTGAGCCAGGGGAGGTTCAGGTTGGACATTGGGAAGAATTTTTTATCAGGAAGGGTGGTTAAGGTTTGAAGCAGACTGCTCAGGGAGGTGGTGAAGTTTCCATCCATGGAGATGTCAACTTAAAAATGGATGTGGCACTGAGTGCTCTGGTCTGGGTGACAAGCTGGTCTTCAGACAAGATTTGGACTCGATGATATCAGAGATCTTTCCCACCTTGATTGATTCTGTGATTCCCCAGTGCATGCTGTCCCCCCCGGATAGCATCAGTCCTGCTGCCAAAATCCCACTGCTCTGTGGCAGGTGGGAATTCCTACAGCACCCTGTCCTCATCTGTGCATCTGTGCCTTTATAACCCTCCCTGTGTTCATCCCAAGGCCAGATAATCCTCAAAACCTTTTCTTTTTGCAGTAAACTTCTTGCTATTGAGCCCTAATTGTTCATATTCCACTGCAGAATTAAATTAATTCTTGAGCAGTTCTCATCGCCTTTCACTGTTACTTTTATACAGCTTTACTCTAGTTATGTATATTTACCACTAGCCAGAAAAAGGTCACTTTTCTCTGGCTTTAGGAAAAGTGAAATAAATGGTGGTGTACTCAAACTATTAGCAAACAACCTGGAAATAGATTTATGGTGTCATTTGAAGTTTTTTTTTCTTTTGTCTTTCAGTAATAGATTGAAGAGAAAATGTCACTCTACGATGACTTGGGGGTTGAGACCAGCGATTCCAAAACAGAAGGCTGGTCCAAGAATTTCAAACTGCTGCAGTCTCAGCTGCAGGTGAAGAAAGCAGCTCTCACACAAGCAAAGGTACAGTCCCTTCCTGTTTTTCAGACTTTTTTCATGTTCAGTGCATTGTTTGTGACCTCAGAATACTGATTTGAAGTAATTTTGCTGGCATTTATCTGTGAGTTTGTAGCAAAGAGCCTGGCAAAGCTGAAGGGGAAAAAGGGAAAATTCATTTTTCTTAGAGGAAGTGTTTCAAAATTAAAACTGAAGGAAGCACTGATGTATGTGCTGCAAACCTCTGAGCTTTTAGCCAGCGGAGCCAAAAGCTGATCTTCAAGTTTAGCTGTAAAAATAATGAGATTCAGCTTTATAAAATTATTTTTTAAATGTAAATAGAGGTCATTCTATGATTGATTATTTACATGTTTACATCATTTATGGCTGTTATTTAAAGGCTGTTGGTGCTAACCTGCAAATCATTATGTATTAGAAATTTTACAGCAAATATTTCCAGAGTAGATGAAAAGGAGGAGTGCAAGCTGATTCTTATTAGACTGTGACAGAGCCATTTTCTCTTTCTATTGCTTCTTCTTTTAATTTCACCCTTTTTCTTTGAGCAGTGTTGATATTTTGGTTCTGGCAGGACGCAGGTGCTCTTTGGGCTCTGTAGTGAAACTATTTAATTAAAAGAAAGCAGTAGCCCTGATGCCAGATACCTAAGTAGCAACAGCATTTTTTCACTGGAATTACTCCTGATTTATGCTGCTGAAATTGGGGGCAGGATTTGGTTGATAATTGGAACAAACTGCATGGATGAAATTTACTGACTGCTGTATTAGTTACATTCTTTGTCCATGTAACTGATGTGCAGTGTATCCATAGCCCAACAGAAGAATAGGACAGGATTAGAAAACTCAGAAGTTCAGAAGAGTTTAAAATATTTTATCTGATGATAAATTGGAAGAACAGTAGCTCTTTGAAATAAATCTGAGTTTCTTAGAAATTAACTCAGTTCAAACTCACCTGAAGTGATTGGATGAATTTTTAATGTGTGTTTCTGCTCCCAGTTAAAACCTAGGACTATTCACCTACAGCAAAGTATATCAAGCAAGCTGATTTTTAGAAAACTGCTTTATCTTTTTTAGACATTGTGTGTTCTGGTGGTTTTTGCAGAGTCAGAGAACAAAACAAACCACAGTCCTTGCTCCAGTGATTGACCTGAAACGAGGCAGCTCCTCTGATGAGAGACAGATCGTGGACACTCCACCTCATGTGGCAGCTGGGCTAAAGGTAAGACCAGGGCAGCTGAAAGCTCCAGATGTTTTGGAAGTTGAATGTTTCCTAGTGATCAAAAAACTGATTATTTTCTGAGAATATATTCCTCTGCTGAGAGTTTTTAATTAACATTTCAACTTCATTCAGACTTACATGTGGTACAGCATGGAATTACCACGGTTAATGTGCAGTTATAAAAAAGTGTTCTTAGAACCCTGGACCTCTTAGAATCCTAGAATCTTTCAAATTACTTGGCAAGACAGCAATCTGGGCAGCTAAATAATGACTATAATTGTGTTTGCACCAGTGTTGGAACTGGACCTGTATAACAATCAACTGATAAATAAAGTCACCTGACCTTTTAAATTATTTCTTGTGGTAAGGATTCAAGAGAAACTCTCTCCCTGCAGCTTTTTCAAAGCAAAAGTTCAGAAATGGTTCTTTCAGATTAGAGAACAGTCTGTGTGCCTCTGTTGGTATTACATTAATAGCAGCTGATAAAAAGCCTGATGAGATTGTGTGGGAGGACCCTGCAGATGGTTGCAGCAAAAAGATGTCATAAAACTTCTAATAATGCATTAATGGGGTTTGAAAAATTCCTGTCCATGCTGATTTGTGTTTTGCAGGGCAAGGGGGTGGTTCTTTCTTCATGGGAAAAATTTCATGTACTGAGAGACTGGATGAAATGTTAGGTTTAAATAAAACCAAGATTTCTTCCAGCACCAGTGGGATTAGGATATTACCTGACGTTACAAAAGGAATCAGAAGTGTTAAAAATTTTTGCTTTCCAACTGGGTGTTGTTTTCAGATCTCAGCTAAAAAAAGAATTTCTCTTTTTTCCAGGATCCTGTCCCCAGTGGTTTTTCTGCAGGAGATGTGTTGATTCCCCTGGCAGATGAGTATGATCCCATGTTCCCAAATGACTACGAGAAGGTGGTGAAACGTCAGAGGGAGGAGCGGCAGCGGCAGCGGGAGCTGGAGAGGCAGAAGGAGATTGAGGAGAGAGAAAAGTAAGGCTTTTGTTTAGAGGCTTGACATAGTATCTAAATAACCATGTCAATTTATTTAATTTTATCTCTCTACATTCTTGGAAGTTCTTAGAGGGTTTGTGAATACTGCATGCTTGTAGAAACAAGAGCAGTGTTTTAATTAATATGTTTTAATGTTCTTGGTATAAATCACCAAATAGTGCAAAAACAATAAGAATTATCAGCTTTGCAGCCTCTTTGGGTGCAAGTCCCTTGTCAAAATGATTCTAAATTTACTTTGTTTCAATAATAGCAGCAATATTTGGGTACTTCATGCATTTTTATCAGACTTTGACCTTGCAGGTGTTTTAGAGTATTTGATGTCATTGTCACCTGACTACAGAAAAACTTTCTCAGCATTCAGTGATGAACCAGCCTTTCTGCTTCTAAAAACTACAAACTGATCCATGGATGCATTCAGTTTTAAATGCATAGTAGCTAGTACAGCCTTTGAGAGGCATAATTGCATTTCCTTTTTTAATACTCTGCAATCACTAATTTAACTATAAAGTAAGTTAATGATATGTTTATTAATCTGTTGTCTCTGGACAAAAGAAAATACTGCTTTATTTTTAATGCCCTTTCCCTGAAATAAGACATCTCTGTAATCATGTTAAGGAGGTTGAATGCTGATTCAGTATCTGATTGTTACAAGTGGTAAAATGTCTGCAAGCCAAGCAGAAGATTACATTTGCTCATTTCAAGTGAAGTGAATAAACCATCCTCATCAGAGTATGAATCGTTTGGAATTACAGTTCTGCTGCCCTGTTTAGATTATGGAAATTTATATCTCTAGTCATTGGGTCTTCTCTTGTTTATATCTTTATTGTTTTGATGGAGAAGCAATGCCTGAGGCTCTGCCCTACTGGCATGCAAGACCTCAGGAATCTGGGATGTCATTCCCACAGCTTCAGCATTGACTGCTCTTTAGTTATATTTTATACATGTAAACATTAGAGAAAAGAGGTGAAAAATACATAATAAATTCTGATTTCAAGCTGGGGAGACAATCTCAGCCAAACCTTCATCAGATTGTGCTTTGGAAGTTCAGGCTGGACATTTGTTTTGATTTCATAGGGTAGAGATTCAGAAATTCTGTGTGGTTCCACAGTAAATCTGTTTTTGTCATCCTTTAGCACAATTTTGGTGACTGTGCTAGGAATGAGATTTGATTTGTGCACTAGGTGTGCACTTAACTTTTGAGGAAAAGTGCTTTTCCTTTTTGTTGTATTAAAATGAGCAATTTCCTGATCACATCAGAGAACAGCTGAAGTGCAAACAAATCTTGAAGCATTCCTTACTTCTTACTAGAAATTATTCCTGAATCTTATTTTAATTGCCAGCAAGCATCTCAACAACCTGATGTTTAAGCATGAGGATCTTTTTTTATTCAGCAAATGATGCTGCTCTGTGTAGTCTGTGATGGGAAATGTAAATGGGATTCTGTCCAAAGCCAGGGTGATTGATTAATTAATGTCTGTTACTTTGCTCTCTGTTCCATGCAACACCTATTCCATGTATTCTTCTTGGCTCACTTGCAAGTAGAAAATAATCTTGGCTTAGATCCATCTTCTGTTTGACCAAAAATGCCCCATGATGGTAAAAGCAAAGAAACAAATGGTGAAGGTGTTAACTTGCACTTTCATGGGAAATGTGTTAAATGCCAGTTGGATGGAGCAGAATAATTCACCCTGCAGGGGTGGGATCACAAATTAAAAGCAAGAGTTAACTTCCATGGTTTCTCATCCTGACTTGCTGTGTCTCCTAGAAGGCGTAAGGACAGACATGAAGCCAGTGGCTTTTCAAGACGACCAGATCCAGATTCTGATGAAGATGAAGATTATGAGAGGGAGAGACGGAAAAGAAGTAAGGGAACTGCTTATGGTTCTGGTGTGGAAAGAGGAGAAAAAGAGGGAGGGGAATTCACAGTCCTGTTTCATGGATTCTCTATTTCTCTGTCCTCACATGAATACACTGTTCATTCTGAGCCTTTAGAATAAATCTGGCATTTTATTACAACATAACAATGCAGAAGACTGATATTTTTCCATGGAGGCAGGTGGCAGCCAAATTTCTTGTGGAAATAGCTCTGTTTAACCTTAGTTTGTATACCTGTTGTAAGTTTCTGCATGGTGTAGGTTCCAGGGAAGGGATGAGGTATGACATAAATTCAGTCTGTGAGAATCACTGAGTTTTCACTATTGCAGCTTTTCATTCCTGCATTTGTTACATCAGTTCCCTTGCAGCTTGTTGGGTGATGTGGATCAGAAATGTCTTTGCATAAACAAAATTAGTCTTTATTCTCTTTCAGCAATAAAGTTACAGCAAATAATTCAAGTCTGTTGTGATACCCTCCAAATGTGTTGTGTTCCATTTTCCTCACAGGTATGGGAGGAGCTGCCATTGCACCACCCACTTCTCTGGTGGAGAAGGACAAAGAACGTGAGTACTCCAAAACCCTCTTCTCTAAACCCAGCAGTGTTCATTTCCTACTCAACTTTCTATTTAGTTAAGTCCTCCTGCTTTTCCCATTGGATTCTTTGTAGCAGCAGGACATGAACAAATTCTTTGTTCATCGGGGGAGGCTGTTGGGGACCTGTGATGCTGCCCTGCTTCACATCTCTTTGCTGAAGAAATCTCTTTCCATTGCTGGACAAGTGGCTTGGCAAACTGGGCTCTTACAACCATGTGCAGCTACTCACTTCTGATATGAAGGAAATGTCACAGGCAGGTTTCTCTGGGTAGATTAGAAACCTCCCTGGTCTGGAGAGGAAGTTTTTGCATTGCTCTTTCCTTGAGGAGCTACTTAGTGAATATATTTTCTGAAGGAGTTCTGCACTAGAGACAGAATATTATAAATTTTTCCAGGATTCAGTTTAGCTGAAGAGATTTGTGTGCAGTGGTGGTGTGAGGATCTCAGTTGTCCACGAGATGGCATCATCCTACTAGAAGAACAAAGCCATTCCCTTTTTTTCCCATGTCTAACTGTTGTAAATTTTAAAATTTAAAACAATTACCAGTATGTTTCTACTTTAAAAAATAAGAAGAAAAAGTCGTGTGCACACAAAATTTTCTTTGGGAGTCCTCATTGTATTTATGACAAGATTAAAATGTAGAAAGTATCTGAGAACTTAAGTGAATGATACAGTGAAAGCATTTGATATGTATAAACAGTCAAAACAGAAAGACGTTGTTTTGAGTAAATAATTAAGAGCAATTGATCAGTGTCAAGGAAAAGCAGATATAGGCTGGAAATAGTAGAAATACCCTTAAGGAGAGAGTTTTTAAAATGTGACAAGGAAATCTTTGTATTGCTTCTTACTTGGTGCTCAAATCCAGGCTGGAAGACAACAAGAAAATATTGGTGTAGCAAAAGTCCCATAGTCCAGTCCATCTGCTGTTTAAATAGGAATTATTTTTCTTAATATTATATCCTCAAACTTCATGTCTGACCTTTTATTTGATAAAATACAAGAGCTAGTGTACAAGAAAATATCCTAAGATTAGGTCAGTCTGATAAAAGTCCATAAGTCCATTCAAAAGTGATTTTTTTTTCTATTGTTCCAGTAGGCTTTTTTAATTTTCATTTTGCTATTTGACTTGTCAGTGGAAGGTGATTTAATAATTTAACTAGTGTGGTTGAGATACCCAAATCCATCTCCAGGAATAGCTGCAGTTCAGAAATTTCCAGTGAGATGAGTTGCATTCATTCTTTTTAATAGGCTGATTTCTCTGCAAATGTGCAGTGTATTTTTATTACAGTCCTTGGGCCTTGAGTTGTGTGCATTGATCCATTTTTGTCATAATTCTGTTCCTGATGAATGGGAGTTTGTCCTCTGGATAATCTCTTTGTAGTGCAGGTGGTCTCTTAATGCTCTTTTTCTCCATTTAATAAGAGGTTAATGAATGCATTCTAGAGCTGTGGAAATGTATATCTAATGAGGATATAGATTCTATATTGGATTGGATTCAAATCTAATCCATATTCAATCTGCATCCAATGAGGAAAACCCAGAATAACTCAGATGTTGTTTCAGAGAGAGAAGTGAGGGGATGTCAAAACAGAATGTGCAAAGGAAACATTCTTCTAATTTGGATTTATGTGTAAAACCTTTTCATAGTTTGTTAGGATTTTATTGAAAAAAACCCAAATGTGTCTGTTTTCTCCAGCTGTAGCATCATTCCCATATGAGGAGGAGTCAAGACCTCGGGCACCTTCTTCCAAAGCAGCAATTCCTCCCCCAGTGTATGATGAGCCAGAGAGACCTCGTTCCCCCACAGGACCCAGCAACTCCTTCCTTGCCAACATGGGGTAAATAAACCAGTGCCTCCTGCACATTTTGTGGGAAAAGGCTTTGGAAGGTGGTGGAAACCAAGAGCTTGAAATAGTTTGTGAGGAGAGAAGAGCACAACCCATTGCATGTGTGGGGTTAGTCTGAGTTCAGAGAGTCCAAACTGAGTGGATACAGGAAAAAATGTGGATTGACAGGATTGGGAAAAACACATCTGAGGTGGTTGCATTCAAGGCTGTGCTTTTAAGCCACATGCATAAAGTGTTTATGGCAATGAAGTGTACTTGAAAACACAGGTGGCATGTTAGTTCTTCTAGATTTCTTTTCCAGCTTTATCTTAAATTTGCTACATACCAGCAAATTGATATTTCAAATCATTTCAGCTCTGTTTGTTGCAAAATTCAGAATGTATTTTACATGAATCTAGCAGCTGTGGCTGCAAATCTGCCCAGTCACTTTCCTGCCTTGTATATGATGTTGTGTTAACTACTGTGGCAACACATGAAAGTGAATTTATAGCTAAAAACAGCTTAGAGACCTCATTTTTGGGTTTGGTGGGTTTTTTTTAATTGTCCAACAAAAGATAACCAAACTTGGTTTTGTTACCACCTTTGATTAGTAGTATGGAACCCTGACTTCATTGAAGGAAGGGCTAAAAATCTGACCTGACCTGCCTTACTTTGACCACACAATTGGCTGTTTCTTCTGTGACTTAGTGTTTTAATCTTTCAGCATTACATAGCCAGACTTTTTAGCCTTTTGCTTAGAAAAAAAATCATGTAACTTGTAGAAGCTCCTGTACTTTCTGCCCCTGTGTAAGGCACTTTTAGGAGGTAGGATATTTGAGCACTCAGGAGAAATGCAGTGTTAATGTTTTGTGGAAGAAACCTTTTTGAATTTTTTTTCTTTTTCTCATTGCAGGGGGACAGTTGCTCACAAAATCATGCAGAAATATGGTTTCAGAGAGGGCCAGGGGCTGGGCAAACACGAGCAGGGGCTCAGCACAGCACTGTCAGTAGAGAAAACAAGCAAGAGGGGTGGCAAGATCATTGTTGGTGAATCTACAGAGAAAGGTAATTGTGTCCTGCACCAAGAGTGTGAGAAATGAAGCTCCTGGATTTCTGTTTACAATCTGTCCTTGTTGAAAACATTAGAGTTGGAAAAATGAGTCATATTTGTTCTTGTGGAAATTTATATTTTTTATCTTTTTGTAAAGTGATCCTATATGCATTTTTTTAGCTCATCCTCCCCTTTAGTGTTGGGGAAGCATCTTCACTTCCAGGGCTGATCCTGCTCTGCCCCTGTAGCTTTTTCCCTGTCACATCCTGTTGATACTGCTCTCATTTTCCTGCTCTTGTCTGATCTTGAGACAACATCCAGGCTTCTGAGCACAAGTGGTAGAAGTCAGAATACTTTTAGTCTTGTAGTTCTAATGATACAATTCTGAGCTTAGGAATTATTTCCCTCTCAGAAGTAGTACATTGTCAGTGTTACTGCTGAATTCACACCTTTGGAATTTATTTTTCTGCTTACTGTCATTCCAGGTAGCTACAAGTTGTGAATAACTATTCCTCACCAATATGAAAGTACATTTTGTAGCTTTTATTCCATTTGATCAATAAGATTCTGATAAAAGTCCCTAATTGAGCTTTAATCTTAAATTATAGCATGATTCACTGTTTTGTCTTCAAACAGAAACGGGCAAGAAGGCAGATTCCAACCCCTTAACTGAGATCCTGAAATGCCCAACTAAAGTGGTCTTACTGAGGGTGAGTTGGGAGTGAGGGAATGTGTCTTGGTGCTGAAATGTTTGAATCTCTGTTCCTGATACAAAACTCTGCACAGTTCAAATGGTTCTGGCCTGCACCCACGTGGTGTTCTGTGTTCTGGAGGAATTATGTGACTTCTGGTGTACAGGCTGTGACTTTAAATCAACACTGCTTTAAATTGTGCAGTTCCCTTGCCTTAGGGACAGGGAACTGTCTCCTACTGTAGCTGTTAAGCTTTTAAAGTATTTGTGGTCACAGTTCACAAGGCATCTGTGATTTGTCTACACAATCACTTGCACAGACTCCATCCAGTGAGTTGGGTTTGTTTTTTGGCTTTCAGAACATGGTTGGTGCTGGGGAGGTGGATGAAGACCTTGAAGTTGAAACTAAGGAGGAATGTGAGAAATATGGCAAGGTTGGGAAATGTGTCATCTTTGAGGTAAGAGATAATCTGTCTCTATTTTTGGCTTCTCTGAAAGTAAACTGGGCACTCATCCCTCACACCTGCAGTGTTACTGCCTAAGAGGAGCATACATAGAAAATCTCTCAGGGTCCTTTACTGTGTTGGAATTCTGGATTTTCTGTATCTGTAAGATACAAGCTTCTAACAATAGCAACTGTGTAAAAACCACTTGAGTATTTTGTTTTTGGAACCTTTTTATTTCGTTCTTTCACTGCCTTTGTGAAGAAAAGCAATTGAAAACAATGTTCTCGCTACTGTTTTAATTACTTGTGGCTTGGGGTTTTTGTTTTGTTTCAGATCCCTGGTGCCCCTGATGATGAAGCTGTAAGAATATTTTTAGAGTTTGAACGGGTTGAATCTGCCATCAAAGGTAGGATCCTAAATTGTGTCCTGTGCAGCTCAGAGCTAACTTCTGTAGAGAGATTAAACAGTCTCACTGCTCAGGCTGTTTAGTTAGAGAGATGTTTATTTTATTGAATTGCTGCTTGCTGATCTGCTCTTTGTTTCAATTCCAGCTGTTGTGGATCTAAATGGAAGATACTTTGGAGGCAGAGTGGTGAAGGCTTGTTTCTACAACCTGGACAAGTTCAGAGTGCTGGATCTGGCAGAACAAGTTTGATTTTAAAAATCTAGCTCGAGGTGTCATTGTTTTGGCAATCAGGTTTTCAGCAGTAGGCTGGGAATAAAGAAGAGAAAAGTAGCTTTCCTGGCAGACTGGAAACAAGCCTCATTGAATGGATTTTACACATTCGTTGTCACTTATGGTTTTTTGTAATATAAAGCCCTTTGAAAGTAAGATTCACGTCTGTGTGGTGTTGAATTGCACATTCCTGCTTTCTGCTCTGGGGATCCTGGTTTTTTTCTTAAGCTTTCAGATGACTTTGCTCTGTTGAAAACCCACTGCTGAGGAGATGCTTTGTCTCTATTCCTGCTTTCTTTGTTCTGGTGCTTCATCATGGAGTCCCTGTGCTGGATCCACAATAAGTGTGAAGCTTTGGACAAGGACTGTGTGCTGTGATCTTCTCTTCCCTGATGGTCTCTCCTAGAGTTAGAGCCTTGTTCTGCTGAGTCCTCATCTCTGCACACCAGTGATTTGGGTCATTGCACAGTTGCAGCTGGTTTGTTCTCCTGACTCAGGACAAAGCTTCTGTGCCAGAATGGAGACTGAAATAACAAGGATTGAGTCTGGCTTCACAGAGCAAAAGAAAATTTATCTCTAATCCAGGGAAATGGAGAAAGGAGGGAATTTAATGGACTCTTAGCAGGAGCTCTGTGCTGGAGTATCCAGGGATAACTGATTGCAGGTCATTAGTAGGGAGGAGGGAAACTCCTTCCTGTATCTGGCCAGCTGTCAGAATCTCATTCTCTAACTCACACATAGGCAACTGACTTTGTTTAACCATTTGTTCTTTCTGTTTGTATTTCTATTTCTGAGGTCAAATACCATCAGGGTTAGGCTTTCTTTTGGGAAGGAGTGCTCGTGGAAGTTTTCGAAGTAGGAGGCCATGAAGGGAAGTTCTCATGAAAATCTGAAGAGTTGACAAGCCAAACTACTAAACACTACTACTCTTAGTTTTAACTTGATGTAAAATAGTACACAGCTCTCTCTGCTCCTGGTTTTATGTTTGCTTTTTGTTTGGGGACAGTGTGTGACAAAGAGTTGCCAAGAGGGGACTCTGCAATGGTGGCACTTGTCTCTGTGCCCCATTGCACCCAGAGTTGTGGAGATACTGAAGTGGCTGTGAGCCCTGAGGGTATTTTAGCTGTTTGAAGGCTGATGCTGGATGTCTTTTTCCTGTTACACACATGGACTGGGGGGAGGGGGGACACACCTGTGGTTCAACGCTGTGAATATCTCCAGTTCTTGCCCTTTTGTTGAGTTTTGGCTGCAGATTTCTATGACAAACCCTTGGCTCTTGTGTTTTGCTTATTTTGTCTGCTTGTGTTCCACCAACCTCTGTACAAACATTTGCTTGTAAAACAGAATTTTTTTAAAAAACCTGGTATTTTACCTGCTGTGTGTTGGTTTCCTTACTGTGCTCTTGTGTTGTGCAGGGCAGTTCCTCAGAGTTGGACACTTCCTCTGCTCCACCCTCACTGCAGCAGAGGAGAGGAACAGCCCTGACACCAAAACCATAGGATTTGGGGCAAAAACAGAATCTAGATCTGTGTCTGCCTCTGCTCTTTGTTTTTTCCTTGACTTTGAGCAACACTTTAAGGCTTTTGCTGCTGTGTAGTAAAACAGATTAGCCTGCTATGAATTAGCATAGGTTTGCTTGTAGTACTCAAATAATTTGAGTGGCTGCTGTAGAAAGTTTAACCACTGGTAGCAGATTGAGTGTGATCTGAACTTAGCTTGAAATATGACTTGGCTTTAAGCAATGTGATATATTTATGGCTCTTGTTTCAGCAAATACCTCTTGAGTGACTAGGCTGTAAGGATTTCCTGAGGTACACAGGCTGTTTTGTGTGCCTTTAACCAGCTGTTCTGCTTTTCAGCACCAGCTTCTCAGCTTCCAGTCTGATAACTTGAAGGTTTTCCATTTGCTGAGAATGGCTTTATTGGCAACTTTTAAACCATTTCATTCTGAAAATCCTTATTGTGATTGAAGACAGGAGTAAAGTGTATCCATGAAAATGTAGGGGAGAGGGTTTGTACATTTAGTATTTTGTGTAGGAGATTCATGCTATAAATGAGATGTTTTTCTGTGACATGGGGACACTGAAGCAGACAAACCTGGAGCAGATTTACCTCCCCTGAGTTCCATCTGTGTGGTGGAGGCTGCACAAACACGTGACAGTGGGGCCAGGTGTGTGAGCAGGTGATGCAAGCAAACCTGCACAGCTCTGGAAACCTGCAGAGGTTCAGGCACTCACTGAGCTCTGTGGGCAGCCTTTGTCTCCTTAGCAGGAAGCATTTTTTTGCAAATGCAACTTCTCCCTGTTTTTCAACACAGTGTGTTGGCTCAGACTTCCTCAGGCATGTTTGTATCTTGCATACCTTGAAATATTTGGTTCTGAATTTACTTCTCTGCTGGAGAATTGGCCTCCTCTGGAGTCTTGCCACTGACTTCTATTTCTAGTAGCTTCTCAAGTAACTTTTTATCTAACACCTCCAGCTCTTCCTGCTTACACATCCAGTTTTCTCCTCTGTTTCATCAGTGAGTGCCCTTTCCAAAGGGCAGCACTTAATTTGGAGCTCTTTGCAGCTACCAAGTTTTATTTGGTGGTTTGTCTTTACACCCTGGATATTGTGCAGCCACCTCACTCTGTCACACACCTTTGTGGTGACTGGTCTGAAGCAATAATAATACTTTTGTTTCTCTTTTTGTGTGGTGCCCTAAAAGGTTCTGATTTCACAGAAAGTGAAGAGGATGATGGGCTGTTAGGAACCTTACTGGTTTAGTGCTTCAAGTAAAGCACTGGGTGTTTTTCAGGTACGATTTCCTAAATTTAACCTTTAATTCCTTGGCTTAAGCACCTGTGTAAATACTGTGATTCTCCAATGCATTGAATAACTGCATCTCCTCTTGGGCTAAGTATGAACTGTTCATTGCTTCTGGGAATTCAGATTAGAATTAGAGAGATCTGAGTGTCCTGAAGCCAGCAGGAGGCTGAGAGGGACGTGTAGGACGTGTCAGCCCAGAGCTGAATGAGTGCCTGGTGCATTAACAACCCTGAGGTCTTAAGAACAGGGATTTGCACAATGGCATCACTGCCTTGTTCTCTTCTTAATTCAGAACACTGGCTACTATATTAATAGTGGGGATTTAGTGACTTGATTACCTTCCTAATTGTTCAAACCCCAAGGTGTTTTTGAGCTGTAGCAGCAATTTAAGCACATTGGTTATGATTTATTTTCTCACCTGCACTGTTCTGCACTTAACCTATGTTGAATTTCACCTGTTATTTTATCACTTTGCCTGCTCAGTAAAATCATTAAAATCTGATGTGAGATGGAGCTTGCAGGGAACATCTTTAACATTACTATTGTCAAAATCTTAAGTTTGCTTTGCCACTCTTACGTGAAAGGTGAGAGTTGTTGCCCCAAAGAACTTTCTGTCTGAATAGCCATGGAGGGAGAGAGGCAGGGACAAGAAATATCTTGCCCAAGGACATGCAGAAGGTGGTTTGGAGAGTTGGGATTACACCCTGTTCCCCTGCACTTGCAACTCTGCAACCAAAACCCACATTCCATTTGGTTGCTTTTTATTGTGGCAACAGAAAATAGGATTTCTTAGCCTTGAGCTTTGGATTCTGAAGCAAGTTCAGAAGATGTAATTCATGTGCTGCAGTCTGTGTAAGTGGTTGCCTTAGGAGAGGCTTATCTGAAACCAGGCTCCTGTGGGAGATTTGAGTGTGTCAGGGTATTCTACCCTTCTGTGCAAGAGAAAAGATGTGTTGTAACACCATACAGTTCTCTTAAAGATAGAAAGACAAATATGGGAGGTTTCAAAGAGGATCTTAAACTCTCAGATCCTTCTTGCTCCACAAGCAGAAGTCTAATGGGCAGTGAGAACTTTCAGTCCTTGCAGCACTTGGTGTAAGAGGCCTTGAGCAATAATTTTCACCTTGTGTTACATTGAGTTAATACCATGTTCCTGCCTGGGTACAGGACTTGGCACTTCTCATGGAGCTCCATGATGTTCCTGCTTGCATCTTCCCAGCCTGCCCAGGTCCCTCTGGGTGGCAGCATGACCTTCTGAGGTGGCTGCCACTCCTCCCAGTCCATGTGATCTGCAAATTTGCTTTAATGGAGGTGTTTAAGAGGGCTGGACCCAGCATTGACCCCTGGAGTTCACCCACAGCTCCTGGCCTCCAGCCAGACCCTGAGCCGCTGATCATTCAGGCAGCTTTTGGTGGCTGCTCCTGCAGCTTCAAGAGCTTCTTTGTCAGGAGGATCTCACAGGTGACAATGTTTGGAAGGCTTACAGATGTCCAGGTAGACAATCCCCACAGCTCTCCCATGCCAGGCCAGACTTTCATTGTGGAAAGTTAAGCTGGGCAAGCATGACTTCCCCTCAGTGAATCCAAGCTGACTGCTGCTGAGTTTCTTGTCCTTCATAAAAACACTGTTAGATCAGCTACTCCCAGAATTGTAGAAATTATTTTAAATTCTCTAAAAATTGGAAGAGAGCAAGAACATCCACACAGCTGAGATCCATGTATGGATGCATCTGGCACTGGAACGTGCTCCTAGCTGGGTGCAAGACTAACCCTGTTTCTGTTCCCAAAACAGCAGGAGCTGCTTGTGGACATGGAGGACTTGGTGTCACTTACAAGCATTTTGTGTCACAGTAAGTGCAGTACTGCAATGATTGAGTTCTTAGGGGGATTCCTGCCTTTAGGTGATGAGTTATCCTCAAAGACAAACAGGGATTGGTTGTGTCTAGCAGTGTGTGCTCTGTTCTTTTGCTGTCACTGAGCAATGAGAGGACTCAGCCAGGAGATCTGGATTCCTGCTGTGCTGCTCTGGGCAGATGTTGATTCTTCATAGATGGATTTGAACCTGGGCTTGATAATTTTTTTTGGTGTGTCCTATAGACAGGACTTTGGATAAAAGAGTTACCTCTTGCTCTGTGCTGCTGTGATTTTATTCAAGCTGCAGAGCAGTTAAAGGGCAATCCCAGTGCCTTTCTCATCCATCAGTTTGGTTTATCCTCACACATCACCGCTGGCTTCTGGTTGTGGCTGTAGAAGGTATTTCTGAAAGCCAGCTGGAGATGATCAGGCAGCTCCTGGCAGGACACATGGCCCTTGATTCTGTGTCTAATATGTGAACACAGCTTTTTCTTACCTGTGGTGCAATTCAGAGGATGAATTAATCTGCTTTGCCTTGTTTTGAATCACAAAATCATAGTATGGTTTGGATTGTAAGGGATCTCAAAGACCATCTGGTTCCAAACCCCTGCCATGGGCAGAGACACTTTCCACTAGACCAGGTTGCTCAAAAATTAACATTTTCCTCAAAAGACTTTAGCGACATTTCCTGCTTCACAGAGGATGACAGGACTTCTTAAGGATGCAAAACTGATAATTATATGAGTTGCTCATAACATCAGCCAGAGCTGACAGCCCTTAACCCCTGGGCAGCCTTGGATATAACCACAGATACTCATGCCTTATGTCAGGAGCAGTAAAGGAGTAACTGCTCCTTTTTCCTCCTCACTGAAGGATTTATTAACTCTGAAACTTTTTCTAAATGAGTGCTTGGATTGGTAAGATTGCCTTTCTCTTCCTGCAGGTCAGTGGGTTTCAAGTGCTGCTTGCTTTGAATGTCCAGTGTGATTTTACCTCCTATTGACTGCAAAAAATATTTTGTGCCACTCAAGGTGCAGCTTAGTGGTGGCAAGGAGAAAAAAAATTCTATAAAGTCTGCAGGACTTTTAACTGCTGCACAAAAACATGGGCAACCCTAAAGTCTTTCACTTCTGTTTCTAAAGAGAGAGAATGAATGAAATCCTGTGTTTGGTACTTTAACCAGAGCTGACCACAAATACAAAAGTGATCCTGTTGTCAGCTGAGCTCCTTTAGGGATCTTGCTGCCAGTTTGTGTCAGGTGGGGCTGGATCTTGCTGGTGGCTTTTTGTACACAGGTGCAAACACAACTTTCCATGTCAGTAAGCAAAGTCCTGTTTGAATGGGGGGAAATGGATATTGAAGAGGAAAAGGTGCAATGGAAGAACAGCTATGAAAGCCAAAGGAAGCATTTTGTAAGTTGAAGAAAGGGCAGTTTGTGTGTGCTGTTTCCTCTCACACCCTGATTCCTGCTGAGGTCATGGTTGTGGCTTTATGGCTTTTTCTCTTTTTAGCATCAGGAAATTAGGAAATCCCAGAGCACAGGGTTGTTAGTACAGAAATGCAAAAACACAGCCGTATGTCTTGTGTCCAAACAAATATCTGGTGTCCAAACAACCTCACCCACCCCAAGCTTTCAGCCCTGTAGCTGTGGGAATCAGGGGACAGGGCACAAATATCCTGCACCCAGCAGGCCCTGTCTCCCATGCAGGACATCCCCCTGCCCTGCTTTGGCAGCCCCAGCAGTTGCAGCACATGCTTAAAGCCCAAAACACCCTCAGCTCTATGGAAAACAAGATCTTTCCCAGGAAGATGCCCAACCCTTTCCTTTCTTCTCTTCTGCTTCTCGGTCCTCCTCTGGGAGGAGCATGGGTTTTCTTTTTTCAAAGCAGCTTTTAAGCATCTTGCCACTTCACAGCCCTTGAGCTGTTTTTCCTCTCCCAGTCTCTTAAGGGGTTGATCTCTGGCCTCCATTTGAGGGCTTGCAGCAAGTCAAAAGCTCAGGAATCCATATGGTGCTGCCAAGACAAAGGTTCTTCCACTCCTCTTGGGTTTCTCCACCTTCTGCCGCAGGCACAAAGCTGGGGAGCACTTCTGGACTTCTGTGCTTTCAACTTGTAAAACTTGTATGGCAACTGTGAGCCAGAACTTAAATGATATTCTGGCAAAACACACTGAGCTCTTCTTGGGAGGATGGAGAGCGAAAGCTGGTGGGGTTTTGTGTTTTTGGTTTTGTGAAGCTGAAGGGATGCAGTTACCACTGGGACAGGATGTGAGCTGGAGCAATTCCCAGGGTATTTTCCCTCTTTGTAGAAAGGGATGTTGCACTTGAACAACAATTGAGCAAAATTTTTGCACTTGACCAAAATTTTAAGACCTTTCCAGGGAAATAATCCTGTGGCAATGAAGTGTACTCAAAATGGGGTTCAGAGATTTGCTTCAAGCACAAATTTCAGAGGAAGATCCATTTCCCTGCACCATTACAGCCCTGCACATCATCCCTTGATACAACACCATTGCACCCAAAGATTCTGTCCCAGAAGTATCACATTCACCTGCAAGGACCCAGCTCTTCTGAGTAAGTCAGGAATTTAGGGATAGTAAAGAAATAAAGTTTTTAAAATATCTTCAGCTATCACAAACTAGTCATAGTTTCTTCCCTTTTCTTCACTTGGATTTCTACCTGATGATTAAAAAGTGTTTTGCTTTGTTTTATTTCTATCCAGCAGGCTGATTTATTCATGGGCAAAGCCTGGTGGTTTTTATTTTTCCTGCAGTGTTGGAGAACATAAAAGCCTGGAAACTTGAGGCTGCTATCAGCATTTATGCTAAAAAATAATGGTGCTGGCACCATAAAATCAATACATCCTTTTTTTCCCCTCCTGTTTTAAAACCAGGAGGAGTTAACTGCATGGCAAGAATTTGCCTCAGCAAGCCTGGGCTGTGTGAAACAGAATTGATTATCTGTCACTCTTGATGCATCAGAAGAAGGATGCAGATGTTTCTCCAAATGTGACATTTCCTCTTCAGTGCAAGGTGGGTGTGTGGTAGCAGTTCAAAGCCACAGAAATCAAAGGAGAAGGGAAAGTGAATTTTCTGCATGGAAAGAGCAAAATCAAATTTAGAAACCTGCTGGAACTGGCAGCAGCAGAGGAGCTGAGAAGGTTTCTACCTGACAGCTGCAGTAATTGCTGCCTGCAGATCACTCCTGGGAAACTCTGTCCAGTTCTTTCTCTCCAAAAGCTGAAAATTGTGCAAAACAGGAGACTGGCATCTGCAAGGGACCAAGAGTACCTGGTCACAAAATTATTTGGGTTAGAAGGGGCCCTAAATATCATCTCATTGCAGCACCTTCCACTATCCCAGGCTGCTCCAAGCCCCATCCAACCTGATCTTGGACACTTCCAGGGGCAGACAGCTTCTCTGGGCAGCCTGTGCCAGTGCCTCACCACCCTCTCAGAGAAGAATTTGTTTCTAATCTCTAATCTAACCCTGCCCTCTGTCAGTTTAAAGCCATTCCTCCTTGTCCTAAGTCTTTGACCTGCACCTCTCTAATCCAGTCTCATCTCCACATCTTTATAGAGCACCTAATCTCTGAGATATGAAGATGCCAGCACTAATACCAGCGGTTAACAAAAGTAATCCCTCTAGGTCAGGCTGCAAGGGGGAGATTGGCTGTAAACTTTCCAAAAGCTGACTGTTCCCAGTCCCTTCTGCATCCTAAGCCCTGATGACCTGCTTGTGCTGTCTGTCCTTCCAGCAGGACCAGGCCAGGAGCTTTTCTGCAACTTTCCCCTGCTGAATTTGCCAGGCTGCAGGATCAGGCTGGTGATCAGCACATGAATGAGGAGAGGCTGCTGTGAGAAAGGGAGCTGGGTGTGGGATTTTCTGGGGTCCTTGTGGCAGGAAGGAAATGATGAATCTCACTCCATGTTCTCAGAAGGTTAATTTATTATTTTAGGGTATTATTATATTAAAGAATGCTATACTAAACTATACTAAAGAATAGAGAAAGGATATTTACAGAAGGTTAATTTTTATTAGTTTCTAGACCTAGAGAGATTGCTTTTGTTAACCTCTGGTATTAGTGCTGGCATCTTCATATCACAGAGATTAGGTTCTCTGTAAAGGTGTGGAGATGATAGAGTGGAGATGTGAATGAGGAGAGCCTGCTGTGAGAAAGGGAGCTGGGTGTGGGATTTTCTGGGGTCCTCTTG
>JAXCLO010000056.1:3263423-3284264 GCA_035583995.1 Arremon aurantiirostris
ATCACAGATGCACCTGTTGCATTCCACAGCAGCAGATAATCAATGTTTACATTTTGTTCCTGAGGCCTCTAAGCTTCTCAGGAGGAAAAAATCCTAAGGAAAGGATTTTTCATGAAAGTTGTCTGCAACATGAGCACATGGCTGCAATTCTGCTGGTTTTCCCGGAGAAGGCACTGTGGTAACACATGCCAAGTTCTGCTGGCAGGACAGGGAACATCTGATCTGGCAGCGGGGACAGAGCAGCCCTGTAAACACACTTTTCTCTCAGAGCAGCAGGATTTTTCTGCTTGGATCAGTGCCTTGTCGCAGGTGGTTGTGGCCTCTTGATTAGGGATGAGGTAACCTAAAGTCAAGTTCAACAGCCTGTGGATTTACACCCTAAAGCAATCCCAGGATTTTCAGTGGGGAAATTCACACCTTAAAATAACAGTGCAAACAGGGAAATGTTCCTTTCACGTAACTAAAAGTACCTGGGAGTAGAAGGCTCAACCCGTGCCAAGATAATGTGAATATTGTCTTTTCAGAAGCTCTGAGGATGCCAAAACCTGAATTGTGGCTCTCTGACTGATCTGCACTCTTTAACCCCTGTTGTTAAGACCAAGCCTGAACTTCTGCAGCCAGGTTTTGTTTCAGGAAGAACCAGTATTAAATTCCTGAGACTGGAATATCCCAACCTCTTGCCATTTAACTACCCCATAACTACTTTTAGAAACCTGTGTTTCGTAGAATCACAGAATGGCCTGGGCTGGAAGTGACATTTAAACTCATCCAGCTCCAACCCCTGCCACGGCAGGGACACCTTCCACAAAAATACATTGCTTTGAGCCCTGTCCAACCTTGGGCACTTCCAGGGATGGGGCAGCCACAACTTCTGAGTGCCAGGGCCTCACCATCCTCACAGTAAATAATTTATTTGTAATATCTACCCTAAATCTACCCTCTCTGCCACCTATGGAGTCAATTATCTTTATGTTTTAGCCCATTTATGGGGTGAGTTTTGTTTTGCACTCGTCTTGTACAGTCAGGAACTTTCACAGGACATTGCTCAATCCTCCTGGACCAGTTTCTGAGCAGACCTGCCAGCTTTGTGAAATGTCCCTGCTTTAATGGATGTTTGCAGCTTCGGAGTGTTATCTCCAAATTATATTCCTTGAGAACTGCAGAGTGTAATTACTTTTAAAAATTACAAATAAATCTCCTTTCTTAAATGTGATCCTCCATCTGGGAGGTTCCCTTGGGGTCATCAATCCTGGCTAATTGACACCCATTGTACACCTCTCCATTTTTGGTTTTAAGATTAACTGGGTCTTCCCAAGGATCATCCAAGACACATTTGGATGTGCATTTCCACCTCTCTGAGGACAGTAGAGGAAACCTTGATTGATTTTACTTTTAATTTGATAAATTGAGATTGAATCAAGGCTCTCCTCCTTCCTTCCTCCCCATATTCATCAAAGCCAGGCATTGCATTTACAACTCCCATTTCCCTTCCTGCTACCCTTTAACTCAGCCAATTATAACCAAACACCTTTAAGTTAGGGCACAAATCCAACCACTGAAAAGAAAATAAGGTTTGAACCCTTGTCCTCCTGCCTGAAGAGTTATAAATTAAAAGAAATTAAACAAACAAACAACTTTGCAGAGTGTTGGCTTCAAGGAGGAGTTTACTTGAAGGAATTCCTGCATGGTTCAGAGTGTGGCAGTGACACCACACAGGGAGCTCAGAGCAGAGGGCTGAGCAAAACCAGCATGTCCCCAACCTGCTATATCAGCTGAATGAGGCTGAATTCTGCATTTCTGCCCCCCCTTTCCTGGCTTTTCCTGTCCTTGGCTGCCAGGAAAGCGAGGCCAGCCCTGGGTGCAGTGTTTGACAGGGGCTGATAGCGGGGTGAGCAATGCCCTGTGCCCTGGTGGGGATTTCCCCCTCTGGGGCTCAGCCCTGCTTTCTCAGCGCCACAAGCTGAATTTCCCCCCTTGCTCTGCTTGTGGCTATTTTTAGGCAGAGCTGCAGCCACAGGCAGGCGTGTGGCAGCCCAGATCTTGCTCTGATGGTGTCCCAGCACCCGGTGCTGTCAGCAATGATTGGAATTCCTTACAACCAGCCGAGGAAGGAGTTTCATGAGCACATCAGGTGCAATTAGAGGGTGCAACAGGCTGAAAACTGCACAACTTGTCCACAACCAGGAAGGAGCACTCCTGTCTGCACTGGCGGGGGAAAGGAGGGAGAGCCCTGGGGCACACGATGTTCCTGCCCTGTATCCTGCACCCCGGGCAGGGCTCAGCCCTCCCTGCTGCAGAGGGACCAGGAGCTCCCCTGATTTCAGGGTAAATCCCTGCTGAGCAGCCCTAAATCCCTGCAGGAAACCCTGTCTGGGGTCATTTGTTTGTTTTGAGAGGTGTCATATTTGTGGCACAGAGTTTGTGCTGGAGCAGGGTGCCCAGAGCAGCTGTGGCTGCCCCTGGATCCCTGGGAGTGTCCAAGGCCAGGTTGGACAGGGCTTGGAGCAACCTGGGACAGTGGAAAGTGTCCCTGCCCATGGCTGGGGTTGGAACTGAATAATCTTTTATGTCTCTTCCAACCCAAACCATTCTGTGATTCCCTAACGGGAACCAAACCATTCTGTGATTCCCTAATGTTACTGTCTGCAAATTATATAATGAGGAGATGTTTTAGCTTGGTTTCTGTTCCCCTTTGCGGCAGGAGGAAGAAAAGCAGCGTGAGATTGCCAGAACGGGAGGGTGACAGGCAAGAAATGAGGAAGCAAAAGACAACTTGTTTAGAGGAGGGGAAATAAAAAATTCTTTTTCAATTTCACCCCAATCCATTGCAGGGACAGATGCAGGAGATCTTGGTGTCCCTCCCGGGCATCAGGAGCTGGGTGGGATGAGGGAGGGGGAGGGTGGTGATGCAGGTACAGTTCACACTTCGTTCCTTGTTTGTTTATTCCTGTAACCGAAATACCTGCGAGGGGCGAGGGAGGCAATTGAAAACTGCAGGCGCAAAGGACCGTGAACTCCAGCTGCCTCTCCAAATCCAAACATTTTTATCAGCCTGATAAAATCAGACTTTTAGCACCCTCCCCGCCACCAGGCTGACCCGCAGCAGCTTTTTCTCAAGTCCTTCCAAAGAAAGCGCCATCAGCACTGAAAACTACTCAGCATCCAGCTGGCAAGGGGAGGGGTCGATCAACCACTTGATTTCCTTCCTGACCTTTCTGAAAGCATCTAATTCCCCCGAAAAATGTTGCAGACAATTTTCTTGGCTTCTTCAGTATCCCACTATTTAAAATTATTTTTTGTGATTGCGAAATTTTAGCACTTCTTTTTTTTTTTCCTCTGTTGCTTTTGCTGTTGTTGTTGGGTGGGGTTTTTAAAATGTTTTCTTGTTTTGGTTTTTTTTTTGTTTGGTTGTTTTTTGGCTTTTTTTTTGTTTTGTTTTTTGTTTGTTTGGGGTTTTTTTGGTGTTGTTGTTTTTTTTTTTTTTTCTCCTGAAAACCATATAAATTCCCCTTGGTCAGCCCGGAGGAATAATTTTTTCAGTTGCAAGAAAATGTCATTAAGGCACTAATAAGAGTCTGGGCAGCTGCTGCCTGACTTTTGCAACCACCCTCCCGGGGTAGGGAGCACTTTGGAACAGCTTTAAACTGGATGAGAGTAGATTTAGATGGGACATTAGGGAGAAATTCCTTCCTGTGAATGTGGTGAGGCCCTGGCACAGGGTGCCCAGAGAATCTGTGGCTGCCTCATCACTGGAAATGTTCAAAGCCAGGTTGGACAGGGTTGGGAGCAACCTGGGATGGTGGGAGTTGTTTCTTATAGCAGGGGGTGGGATTGGATGGTCTTGAAAATCCCTTTAAACCCAAACCCTGATTCTGAGCTCTGTGCCCACATTCCAGGCTGATAAACCAAGGCCACGCTGGAAAGTGCTGCAGATGAAGCTGCCCTGACATGAACGGAGCACAATGTGTGGCTGCACCTACACAGAGATGCACACACAGCTCCCAGGCACCCCAACCATGCAAAGAATTCCTGCATGTGTGACTGGGATCCCACCAGGCACATCTCCCCCACCCTGCACATCCAAAGGAGAGGATGTGTGCTGCACTGAATGTAGGCAGGAATGTGACTGGTCCTTCCCTTCCAAGTTTCCTTTAGAGGGAATCAAATAAATAAATTTAAAAAAAAAAAAAAGACATGAGAAGAGGAGGGTGAATCATGGCTTAGTCAGAGTTGGTGCTGGCATTCTGATGACAGGGAAGGCTGGCTGGTGACCAGTAGGTTCTCCAAAGGGGATGGAGAATGAAGTCTGGAGCTGTTATTTTGGGATGCATCCAGGCCTAATGCCACTGTTCAGGATGGGTTGCTAGGTGAGTTTGACGTTCGAGCAGCCGTGGAACAAAAGAGGGAATTGTGAGGTTTTAGTTTTGGTGTTTCAGAGAAGTTTGAAGAATGTAAACCCCATAAGAGGTGGGTATCCCATTGTCACAGAAATTGAGTTTTTCCCTTTCTCTGCCAGACTTTCCCTTTTTGTACTTCCCTCTCCCACCTCTCTGGACCTGCTGCATTCATCCCTTGGACTTAAGGTTAATTTCTTTCCCATTTACCGCTGTGATTTTCACATTTCAAACCCTGACATTGCATTTATATCCCTGTCCCTTCTCATTTATTAAATATCTGCCAGTTCCTGACTGGGGTATGTGTGGCACACACACTGGCTGGTGGATTCCTCCCTCCACCCTCTGTCCCTCAGTGTGGGACAGCATCCCTGTCTGTCTGTCCCGTGTCACCCTGTGCCTGTGGTGTCCCTCCAGGAGCTGACACATCCTCCTGACAGCATCCAGGCTGCACCAGTGACTTGATTTCCTGAAAAATCGCTGAGCTAAGCACCCCTTTGGGCTTCTTACCACAGCAGCTGCCAGCAGCGTTTTATTTACCACTCCAGGTGCTATTTTTAGGAAGCTGGGATTTTGCATAGCACGGTTTGGGAGGGGGAAAAAAAATAATCCTGTGAGTGCACCTAGTGCCATCCCTGCCCTCTCCCCGGGGTGCAAGTGCCTTAAAAATAGAAATGCTTCTTCCAGCTGACCTCCCTGGGAGCAGCTGGGTGCTGGTGCCTTTGAAATCCAGGCCACTTATTTAGGAGTCGAAGCTTTCCGCTCCAGTTATTTGGGAGTTTCTAAGCCAAGAGTCACTAGGTGGATCTAATTTGAAGCGACTGTGATTTTAATTCGGGCAGGGTTTCGCTTTCGGGCTCCTTTTCATGTCGTGGGGGTGGTGATTTGTGAGGTGGGAAAGAGCCACGGAGAGGGGACAGAGCTGCTGGGGGAAGGGGGATGATGATGATGATGATGATGATGCCTGAATTCCTCGTCCTGTAAAATCATGTGAATTTTTGTCCTCCTTCTGACTCATGCTCTAGCTGGGAACAGGCTTTCTGCTGCCCTACATGTGAAAAGGATTTGGGGATTTTGTGCAGAGTGGTCCAGGGAGGGCTGTTGTGCCTCACTCCCATCCCATCCTTGCCAACTGGAGCACTCACAGCTCTCTCCCATCTTCCTTCCCACACCCCAAATCTCTGGTTCTTTTCCAGCTCCCTCATAGTAGCTTGTTTTAAAATTTCTTTTTAAATTTTTTTTTTCTTTTTGCCTGTGAATATTTTTTTCCCCTTGTGTAGGAAAGATTGTGCACTTTTTACTTCAGCTCGGCTCCATGTAAGGAATCAGCCAGAAATATCTTCCTTCTAAATGCGTTATAAAAATACAAGCCTTTGCTTCCAGAGAAGGAAAATGCCCGAAGTAAAAAAAGATTATTGAACATTTTAGGTATCTGAGATGCTCCTTATCAGGCTTTAAATTTTGAAGCAAAATTTGCTGTATTAAACACCATCAAAGCAGATGCTCCCACCTCTACAGCTCTTCCCACCCGTGACACATTCCCACATTTCCCTGCTGTGGCAAATTCCCAAAATCCTTCCAAAGAGACCCCTCCATGCCAGGTGGGACCATCCCCATCACTGTTGGGGGACAAGGGGGTTTGGGCACCTGCGTGTTTGGGATTTGGGCGCCATCACAGGAATTTTCAGGGTGGTCCCAGCCCCTCTGTGCTGCAAACAGAGGCTGTGTGGGGGTGTCAGCATTGCTGGGGTGCAGTTTGCAGCCTAATTTAGAGTGGAAACACAACTTGCAGGAACCTGGCGAGTGGATTAAGACATTTAATAAACTAATAAAAGATTATTATTATTATTATTATTATTATTATTTTTTTATATTAACGTGGCATAATTAAGAACAATTAAATTAATGGTAAAATGAAAAAATAATGAAAAATAATAACAATTTGATTAAAACATTAAATAATAAATAGTAGTAAAATGAAAAATAAATAATAATGAAAAAATAAAATGAAATCATGAAATAATGAAAAAATTAAAAATTAAAAAATAAATCATAGTAATATGAAAAATTAATAAAAATAATAATTTAATGAAAACATTAAATAATAAATAATAGCAAAATGGAAAAATAAATAATAATGAAAAAATAAAATGAAAAAATAAAAAAATTAAAAATTAAATAATAAACAATAGTAAAATGAAAAAAATAAAGATTAAAAAATAATTTTATGAAAACGTTAAATAAATGATAGTAAAATGAAAAATAAAATAATAAAATAATTTTATGAAAACATTAAATAATAAATAATGAAAAGAGATTATTACATTAAAATAATATTAAATTTTAAAAAGATTGATTAAAAATTAGCATTTTGCGCCCGTTTGAGAGCAGAGGCTCCCGCGGAGCATCCCCAGCGCTGCTGCTGGCGGGGGGACGCGGAGCGGGGCGGAGCGGCCGCGGTGGCCGCGGGCGGAGGCGGAGCCGCCGCATCCCGGGCATCCCCTCCGGGGGAGGCGGCGCAAGCGGCACCGCATGTGCGACGTGAGCGACGTGCAGGAGCGCAGGGCCCGCATCCCCCGGCCCCCCGGGACCCCCCGGGACCCCCGGGACCCCCGGGACCCCCGGCCCGAACCCGCTGGCCGCGGGGTGAGCGGCGCAAGGGGCGCGCCGGCGGAGCCCCCCCCCATCCCACCTCTGTGCACTCTCTTTCTCTCTCTCTCTATTTTATTTTTAAAAGTTGTTTTTATTTTATTTGCCTCTAGTTAATTTTTTGAATTTTATTTTTTATCTTGTTCAACTTTATTCCCATTTTTTATTTCCATTTCCCCTTCTTATTTTCACCTCTATTCCCTATTTAATTTTCTTAATTAATTTTTTAATTAATTTTTTTCTCTTTACATCTTTTGCTCCTTTTTTATTATTTTGTAAAGTATTTTTAAAAAGTTATTTATTGTCGAGTTTCCATTTTCCATTAAAAAATTATTAAATTTACATCATTTTACATTGTTTTACATCGTTGATTGAAAAGACGCGAGAAATGAAATAGGGCATGTATTTAACCATGAATGTTTTGGTCTGGGGGTCCCTTGCGCGCCCCAGATCCCCGCGGTGGGGGCGGGGTCGGTGTCGCGCTCCCCCCGCGGAACAAAGCGCGTCCTTTGTCCGCGCTGCAGTGCGCGCCGCGGCCGCCAGGGGGCGCCAGGGGCCGCGCCGGCATCCGCGCCTTCATCCTCCTCCCCATCCTCCTCCTCCTCCCTCTCCTTCCCATCCTCCTCCCTCTCCTCCTCCTCCTCCTCCGCGGCGCCGCAGCGCCCGCCCGGCCCGGCCCGGCCCGTCCCGCCCCGCCCCGGAGGCGGTCCCGGCCTGTCGGGATAGAAAGAGGCGGTGCGGCGGCTGCCGGCACATCGTGAGCGGAGCCGGCCCGAGCAGCAGCCGCGATTGTAGCACCGCTCCTTCCCCGCCTGCTTCGCGTGGAGATTCTCCTGCCTTTCTTCTCTTGCTATTTTTTTTCCGATTTAAAGGAAAGATATTTTAATTTTTTCTTTTTTTTTTTTTTTTTTTAATATCTGTATTTTTTTCCATCCCGCTTTCCATCGCGGTTCGCAGCGGGGCTCGCCCTCGCTCCCTCTCAGCGCGCAGCGGCTGCGCTGGGGCCATTCCTGCCCGGCTTTGTGCCCTGCAGACCCGGCCCTCCTCTTCCTCCTCCTCCTCCCCCTCCTGCCGTAAAACCTTCACGAGGCTCGCAGCAGCATCCGAAAGCGCCGCAGCCGCTCGCCCAAACCACCGACCGCAACAAAACCCCTTTTTATTATATTTTTTATCATATATTTCCCGCGCCTCCTCCCCCCTCCCCATTTTTATTTCTCCTCCTCCCTCCTTCAAACGCATCAAGGTGGACGCGGAGCGCAAAAAGACCTTTGTTTTAAAAATGCCCATGGAGCTGACGCAAAGCCGCATCCAGAAGATTTGGCTTCCCAATGACAACCGGCCGGCGCTGCCCCGGCGCTGTGAGTACGGGCACGGCAGCATCCCGATGGGATGGCATGGAGGGATGGGATGGGATGGATGGGGAGTGGAACCCTTCCCCTTTCTCTGCGCATCGTGGCGGGGCTTTTTGCAGCATCCTTTCTCCTCGGTGTGCCCGCATCCCAGCCTCAGCATCTCGGGGGTGCCCGCATCCCATCCCCAACATCCCAGCCCCATCCCCAGCATCCCATCCCCAACATCCCAGCCTCAGCATCTCGGGGGTGCCCGCATCCCATCCCCAACATCCGAGCCCCATCCCCAACATCCCAGCGCTGCCATCCCGGAGGTGCCCGCATCCCCCCATCCCCAGCATCCCGGAGGTGCCCGCATCCCAGCCCCAGCATCCCGGCGCTGCCATCCCGTGACTCAGGCAGGGCAGGAAGGTGCATTCCGCTGTCACATGGCCCCGCAGGATGCGGGGAGGTGCCGCCGCCACACGCGTGGCCCCATTTCCACTCTGCGCTGCCAGCGCTGCGATTAAAAGGGAAGGGAGCAGGTTGTTCACCTCGCAGCCGGGATTTGCGCCGTGTCAAGCGGCTCGCCCGGGGATTTGTTAATGGTAGAAGCATGAATGGTGTGGGTTGGAAGGGACCGTAATGGTAATCTCGTTCCACAACCCTCCTGCCATGTGACAGGACGCCTTCCACTAGACCGGGTTGCTCCAAATCCTGTCCAATTAGCGAGTTAAAATTTTTTTGGGGGGAGATGGAGGGAGGATTAGGGCAATGTATTTAAAACCCCAACCAGACACAGCCGTTTGCAGTTTACTGTTTAACCCTGGGGCGATAAGGAGGCAGGTGGAGGGGAAGGCACAAATTAGCGCTGAAACTCCTGCAGTGGTTTCCCCTTGTCTCTGAAGCTCGCACTATAAAAATGTTTGGGTCATCCCGGTGTTACTATAAAGCAAATCTTGAATCGTGATCCAATCCGAAAGCTCAGGAAGCAGCTCTTTAGCAGCCACACTGACAGGCTGCCGGTTGTGCGACTCCCAGCTCTGAACGAGCCTCGCAGGAATGCGCGGAGCCGGCGTGGAGGGGGCGGCACTCGCAGCCTGGCGAGGGATGGAAGTGGCTTTGCGTGAATCAGTCTTTCCGCTGCTTGCCTTCATCAGGCGTTTAAAGTCGCTTCCGATGTTTATTTACCTTGGCTGGAAAGTTTCCCCTTCTAAATAATAATTTTTTTTTAAAAAAATAGACGTGGAGTGAACTTGCCGGCTGTTGCCGCGCGTGGCTGTGGGTCAGGCACCCTGGAGCAGATGTTGGGATGCGCAGCCCTGCAGCGGGAGCTGCCGAGGAAATGGGATTGCAGCAACAGGCTGCACATCTGGGCAGCCCAGGGGCTGCGCTTAGAGTGGGGTAAAGCGTCTCCCGGCTTAATGCTTTGCACGTGTGTCTCTGTGGCTGGGCTTCTCTCAAGGACTGGCACCTCTGAAAGAAATCCCTTGCGCACGCCGTGGTTTTTTGCCACTTCGTTCGCCGGGTTTCTCAGCGAGAGCTCCCTTTTGGTAGCGGAAAAAAACCTGACATATTTGATATATTAAGGCACGGAGGGGATTATTAATAACACAAAGTGGCTTGTAATTATATTTTCTCGGGGTGGGAGCGAGCCACGCTGTGCAACGTGAGAAGAGGGTTTTTAGGCTTTTTTTAGCTAACTCTTTTTTTAACTCGAGGTATTTTAAACGTGCTATTAATTCCTCAGCAGCAACAAAGAGCGAGGGTGGGAGGGATAACGGGGACCACTTCCAGCGCGATGCCTGGAGGGAGCGGGCGCCTCCCGGGTGTGAGCATCCTCTGGGAATGGCGCATCCCGGGTGTGAAACAACCACTCCGGTGGTGTGCTGGCTGGTCCAGGGCAGGCTGCGGGGATTCCTGCAGCTGCCCTTTCGACGGCGATCCATTAAATTGCTGTCACGCCGCACGTCTCTCACGTAGGGGCTGGGAAAGGGGAGCCCTCGAAGGCGCTGGCTGGGCAGAGGCGGGCGAGGGGAGGGGGATGCTCGGGCAGGGAAGGGGCTGCGCTGCCTCTCTCCGTCCTTGTGGCTGCTTTTCCCCGTCCCTGGGGCTCGGTGGGCGTGGGACACACGGCGGGGATGGTCCCGTTCGGTGGCGGTGACATCAGGGCGGGATCAGGGAAGGTGCTGGGATTGCAGCTGGGAAAATGAAATAGGACTGACAGAACGGGAGGAGACAGTGAAAATGCCTCAAGTGGGGAGGTGGCTGTTCTATCCGACTTTTTATAGGAGCAAATTTCCTTCCCTTTTGGGCTGGGTGTTCTTTATTTTTTTTTTCCTCTTTCTCTTTTACCCACTGACTTTCTGGCAAATAGCAAAAGTGATAAGCTCCTGTTAAATACCCCCCGATGAGCCTGAAAGTCACCCATGCCCTTGACTTACCTGGCTCTAGATGTCGATAAGGAGCAATGAATATGCATTGAAATCCCTGATAGCTTCCCAGCAGCGGTGAAAAGAAATGATGAATGAGGCCTTTGTGAAGCACCGGGAGCAAAACACTGGGTTCTGTTTCATCCCTGATGCAAAGTTTCTCCGGAGACTTTTGGTCTGGGCTCAGATTGCTGATGAAAAGTTGCTCGCTGATGCTGTGGTGTTTTGGGAGGTGCTGTTCCATGGTGCAAGGGCAGAAAAAATTCTGGATTTTGGGTGTTTGGAGGTGACACGTGTGTGCCCACGCAGTGGCTGTCACAGCTGCCTGGAGCCACAGGGACATGAACAGTGCCCAGCATTGTCCCTTTACTCTTGCAGTGCTATTTAATGGCCCTAAATCCTCTTAGCTCTGCTCTTTGAGACCCTTTGTCCGCGGACAGGTAGGGAAAGGAAGAGTTTCCTTACTCAGGTATTATCCCTTTCTCCTCCCTTTATCTAATAATTGTGTGGGGTTTATGCAAAACAGACCTGCACCCATAGCTTGGATGAGGATGTTGGATTGTTAAAGGGGGGAAAGTGTTTTTCTGGGTGTGTTGCACAGCTCCCTGGTGCCCCAGCACAGAAAACTGGCACTTGCTGCCAAAATCTTTGGGAGCTGCCCTGGGGTTTTGAAATGCAGCACTGGGCAGGGGGCAGGTTGCACAAAGGGAGGGAGTGAGGGCAGCTCCAGCTTGGGGAATGAAATGAAAAAAAAGAAATTATATTTTAGTTAGTTTTTGAATCTCTTGCCTGCTGAGTTTGCTTTGGTGAGAAACTTGGGAAGATGATGGGTGGCTCTTCTCTGCCATCTGGGTGCCAGTGCCATAGATCTTCCTTATGGCCTTAATTTGGTTTCTCCAGCTGCTGGATTTATTTATTTTCTTAAAAGGGCATGTACTTTGCATGTTCTATGGGTACCTCTCAGTTTTTTTGCCCTTTTCCTGACAAAAACCTCCCCCAGCCCTGTGTCCATCCCCGGGAGCCCCTGGCATCCCCTGTCCCACCTTCAGGCAGCTGTGGCAGGCAGACAGAGCTCTCCACCCAGCTCTCCACTCCATAATTAATGGGGTTTTATGGCTCTGCCACCAGCCACTCACTCCTGCATTCCTTTCCTATGAGCTCTCTGTGCTCACCGGGTGCATGGAAGGAAGGCTGGGTGAGAAATCCCCTGCAGGGTCCCATCTGTCCTGCAAATGCTGCCAATGGGTTTTCCTTCCAGCTGTTTGACAGGGACCCTCTTCACCACAACAACAAAAACCCCAAAAAACACACACACAAAAAAAAAAACCTAAAAAACCAACAAAAAAAAAAAACCAAAAAATCCCAACAACCGAGCTTGGGTTTGCGAGGAAAAAAGGGATAAATCACTTGGATATCTACTTTTAAATGCTGTTAGTTCTGTGGTTCTCTTGCCTTGTTTGTCTTCAGAAAACCCAGTTAGCTGGTTGTGTGTCAGCTAGAAATTTAGTCAAACATTTTGGGAGATGCTTTCTGTGGGTGAAGATCTGGACCAGAACTGATATTTCAGCACAAGACACTGCTGCCAAAGTCCTTGGTTATCATGGAGCTTTTAATGGAATTGCCAAGCCATTGGAATGTGAAGTTGTGCTTGCCTTGATTTTAAATTTTATTTTTTAAATTATTTTTTATTTGGGTTGCAAATGTGGAAATTGAGGCACAGAAGCTCTCCAGAGAGCCTGGGCCAGCTGCTGCCTCCTTACCCACTTTGCACCCATCAGGATGTTCTTGCTGTGGCTTTCGTGTTTCCTCCAGCTGCTGAAGCACTTGGAAGGAGTCCAGATGAAAACAAGTGCCTTGTTGGGTCAATGCAGAGAATTAACAGCTCCTGTTCTTTTTCCTTGCAGCCTGTGGGCCTCAGCTTGCCAACTCCCCCACTGTGATAGTCATGGTTGGCCTCCCAGCCCGTGGCAAGACCTACATCTCCAAGAAGCTGACGCGCTACCTCAACTGGATTGGTGTCCCCACAAAAGGTGAGGCCTGCACTGGCTGCCAAGGGAAAGCAGGTGGTCTGGTCCTCAGGAATTCCTCTAGACCAGTGCTTTGGGAGATGGGAGGTAGTGGGGGACATTTCCAAGATCCCACAGGCCAAATAGAAATATCTGTGTTTTCATATCCTGGGTTCTCCTTCACTTTGAAGACCAAGGGATGCCCTGAGGATGTCATTTCTTGCCCCAGCTTGCTTTAACTGCAGAAGGTACACAACTGGGTCATGTCCCTCATTTTGATGGTTTGGTTTTTTTTTGTTTTTTCCTTTTCCCACCTAGTTTTCAACGTTGGGGAGTATCGCCGTGAGGCCGTGAAGCATTACAGCTCCTATGACTTCTTCCGTCCTGACAACGAGGAAGCCATGAAAGTCAGGAGGTGAGGGTGGGCTCCCTGACCCCACATGGTGGTGAGGCCCATGGCTGGGAGCAGAGTTACCCAGTCTGGGGCTGATGGACAGAGGAGTTGGGCTCTGAATTTTTCCTGGACTCGAAATTCAGTGTTGGGCTTTGAATTGCATCCCATGCCTGCTCAAGGAGGATTCTGAGGGCTCAAAAGTGAATCTGTACAGGATTGGTGACTTCAGGGTGTTCTCCACACCCTGAGGGACACCAGGGCCACACATCTGTCCCCTGTTTTGCAGGCAATGTGCCATGGCTGCCCTGAGGGATGTGAAGCTGTACCTGACCGAGGAGGCCGGGCAGATTGCGGTGAGCTCCAGATGTGCTCAGATGGGGTTTGGCAGCTATGCTGACCCCAAAAATCCTCTGCACTCCCTTCTCTGAGGAGGGGCTCTCTGGGAAACCAGGCCCTTGTGCTTATTGAGATATTTTGCTTTTAAAGGTTTTTGATGCCACCAATACCACGAGGGAGAGGAGAGGGATGATCCTGAACTTTGCCAAAGAGAACGGGTTCAAGGTCGGTGCTGTGGGGCTGATGCCTGCATTGTGAAGCCCACTGTGGTGTAGAGTTGGTGTATCTTGTCTGACTCATGTGTTGTCCTCATGCTGCTCCTGTCTGAGGGAGATTTCACTTCTGGGTTTGATTAAAAACATGAAAATCTTCCTTCATTCCCTGTGCTCTGAGCCATGGGGAAGGAAAGGATGGCAGTGGAGCAGAGGAGGAGCTCTCTGGTCCAGCAGAGAGGAGGCTAGGTTGAGAAAGGAGCTGGCTGAATGTTACAAACCTTGTTTTGGTGGCTTTCAGCTGAGTTTTGCTTTGCTTCACAGGTGTTCTTCATCGAATCTGTCTGCAATGATCCCAATGTGGTTGCCACCAACGTTATGGTAAGTGTGGCACTGGTGGGAATGTTCTGCTTTTGCTTTCCCTCCATAGAGAGGTAGGAATGGCATCACCCTCACAAGCTCTGGTCTTCATGGTGAGCTTCAACCAGCCTGGAGGGACAGCACAGCATGGCACTGCCAGTCCAGGAGGTTCCTGGAGTGTGTTGGTGACTTCCTTCTCCAGGTGACAGCACCTCTCCTTGTTTGCTCTGTGCTGCACCTTGCTGTCACCAGCAAGGAGGGGCTGCTGAGGAATGTGGAGCTCCAGGGCAGCCTGTGCTGCGCCAGCTGTCAAGTGAGATGAAAGGAGAGCAGATTTTGGCCTGGAGTACTGTGGGATAAAAAGCCCAGGAGGGAAGAGGGGCCCAAGAAAACTGGTTCATGTTCAAGGATCATCTTCTCCAAGTTCAGCTGTGATGCAGCCATCAAAAATGCCAGGATGGGCAAGGAGCACCTGGACAAACTCAAATACTAAAAGGAAGCTTACAGAGAGAAAATGGAAGCAAGGACAGGCAGTATGGGAGAAATACAGAGATTGGCTGTTCAGACAAGAATTGGGTTGGGAAAAACGAAGCCCTGACAGAACTGGGGGACTACAGGTGCAGTCTCACATCAGTGTTTGGGAAGATAATGGAGCAGATCATCCTGGAAACTCTGCTGAGGCACATGGAAGATAAAAGGGTGGTTGGTGGCAGCCAGCATGGCTTCACTGGAGGCAAACTGTGCTGCCAGCCAGGGGCTGAGAAGTGTCTTTTGCTCCTGCTGGGAGCTGTTATCTGAGTGACCAACTTTTTGCATACAGCCTTTTCTACCACAAAATGCTCTGTTTGCTACTTTTTTTTTTTCCCCAAGCTGGATTTTTTTTTTTTGAGGATTTTAATCCCTTTATTTGGAAACTAATGCTTGAAGGGTGAGAAAATCAGCTCCTAGCTGAGCATGGGATTTTGCTCCACAGGGAACTGCAGATGAATGGTGCTCTTAGTGCTGGAATCAGTGTGGAAAATGCACCCCAGGCCTGGGATGCTGCCACATGTGTTGATCCACTGTGTTATCCCGTTGGTTTCAGGACTGCTTGTGAAGTTACCAATGTGTAATGCTGCTGTTCAAACCCAAATCTTCAGGAAAAGCAGCCTGTTAGATTAGTTCAGGCAGGAATTAGTCCGTGAGGCTTGTGGATATTCACACTGCCTGTTTGTAGGGTCTTTCAGCCCAGCAGCTTGCAGCAAATAATGCACAGAAAGGGGTTGAATGTTCCAATTCCACTGTTCTGCTGCTGAGCTGGGATAAGCAGCTTGTTTAAGTGCATGCACTTTCATTTCTCAGCTTGAATTTGAACCCAATGGGGTTTTTTAGCCATTGGGAAGCTCAGTTTTCCTGCTGTTGGGTGGTGCAGTGCTAGCCCAACTTCTGGGAGAATGGGAGTGGATTGGTGGGTGTCTGTGCTAATCATGCAATGGTTGATACCAAATTCTCCCACCTGATGCTTGGTTTTGGGTCTAATTTGCTTCTTTTCTGCCCTGTGATGAGTGATGACTATAAAGAACTCATCGCTTTAGTTTCAGCTAATCACTGCATCTTGGCAGGACTTTGAAATTCCAGATTAGCATTGTCTGGCTTGGAAAGCTTCCTAACCTCTCCCTGTGGCATGTTTTTTTTTTTATTTCTGTTCCAGGAAGTGAAATTGTCCAGCCCAGATTACCGGGACTGTAATTCCACTGATGCCATGGAGGATTTCATGAAGAGGATCAATTGTTACCAAGCCAGCTACCAGCCCCTCGACCCTGATGACTATGACAGGTGAGAGACCTTGACTTTGAGCTGCCTTGAGCACCTGCCCTCTCCCAGGAGAGCAGCAGTGAAGGGTGGAGCTGCATTTCACTGTCTTCAAACATCTGACTGTGCTAGAATGGTTTATGGCCAGGCCTCAGCTTGAATTCAGGCCTTTCATAGGAAAATGCTGCTTTCCCCAGGCCCAGTGCCAGGGAAATGGGCACTGATGCCTTGCCAGGCTCTTCTGGGCTCAGATGAGCTGTTTTCAACCTTGTTCTGCAGGTCTAGATACAAAGGCTTTGGGAAAGCACTTGAGTTGGAGTGGTTGAGGTGCTTTTTTCATTGTCTCAGTGAAGGGAAGGGACAGCTTGGCTCAAAGCACAGGGTTGAGCAAGCCCTGTGGCTCCTGCCTGTGTGCCTTGGGAGAGCTTTGCTGTCCTGCCTGACTCTGCAGGCACCTCCCAGCCTCTCCAAGCTCACAAACACTCGTGTGTGCCCTGTGTGGATTGTCCCTGTCCTGGGGAGCAGCATGTTCCCTGTTAGTCCTGTTTAATCCTCTTTGCTGCTGCAAGAGGAGGGGTGGTGATTACACTGCTGCTATTCAGCTCTCCATAAATCCCCCCTACCTGTTGGCTCCCTGCTGAAAATAGCCTGCAGGAAATCCTTTGAGCTGGGTGATTACATGGGCAGAGATAACTCACAGGGCTGCTGCTTTGGAGAATGACAGGAAAGCAGGAAAAGGGGAAAGTGCTCCCTGGAGAAATTGTAAACCTGTATGATACTGGGGAAACCAGAGGGAAGCAGCTACAGGAGAATCATGCAGGTTGAAGCCATGCATGATGCCACATCTGGTATCACGGCCCAGATGTTTTCAGCTGGTGTTAACTGAAGTGACATTTATAGAGGTTATGCCTGTGCCAGAACACAACCTGAACATCCAAAGCAGAATATTGAAAAGATTATATTTTTTCATGCTGGCCCCTCTTTTAATATAGATATTAATTATTCCAGTATATTGAAATATTTTGTTTTGTTTTAATTAATGCAAATGATGTGGGACTGTGATTATTTCGATTTAAAAAAATAATACTAAATAAACTGGAGGAATAAATTGACATTGTGAAATTACTTAATTTTTCCTATGCTCCCTGTCACAGAAGCAATACAGAGCTATTGGGTAAAAGAAATCAAGATCCCTAACCTGTGCATTTTATTCATTAAGATTTTCATCTCTGTTTAAAAATAATTTTTTTTTTGTCCTTTCAAGAAAAGTAACTTTACGGAAAAGAGGAAAGACAGAAGAATGAAAAACAGAAAGTTCTTATCTTGCAGATTTGAGGGGTCTAAGTTGGAATCAGACCTTATCATTACAGAAAGGATGAGAAATTAAGAAATATTGGACTTATGTATTGGATACATATAAAATATATAAAAATATATAAAATATATTTAAAAATATAAAAAATATATAAGAATATATGTAAAAAGATATATAACATGGAAATATATAAAAAGATATAAAACATATGTAAAATATATATGAATATATAAATAATATATGAGATATATATGACATGAAATATATAGAATTTATATAGAATTTATATAGAATTTATATAGAATTTATATAGAATTTATATAGAATTTATATAGAATTTATATAGAGTCTCTGTCTGTCCCCAGGGAACTTTCTCTCATCAAAGTCATCGATGTTGGCCGGCGGTTCCTGGTGAACAGGGTGCAGGACCACATCCAGAGCAGGATTGTTTATTACCTGATGAACATCCACGTCCAGCCCCGCACCATCTACCTCTGCCGGCACGGGGAGAGCGAGTTCAACCTCAAGGGCAGGATTGGAGGTGACTCTGGCCTCTCCAACAGGGGCAAGAAGGTGAGAGAGATGGAAAATGTCCCCCTGTGGCTGTAGTAGGTGCTGTGCCTTGGGTTAAAAGTGTGAGGAATGGTTACTCATAGTTTTGATAAGGTTTAATTTTATTAAACGTTATCAAAAATACAACAGAAGACTGAATGTTACAGTGCTGGGAGGAAAAGATTTTCCCTGCCATGTGCTCAGCCCCCTCACAATGGAGGTTTTCCCTTTTAACCCTTTAACCCCTCCCGAAGTTCTGTCCATCAACCCCTTCTTCCCTGCTTTCCTACTTCAGAAACAGAAGTAGAACAAGAGAAAATTGGCATTCCCACTGGTTTTGGCATTGTGGTGCAGTGAACCAGCTTGCACAGGTCTGTTGCTGAAGTTGGATGTGTGGTATCAATACACTTAAAGTTCAGCTACCACAAGCAGGGCTGCAGGTTTAGCTGGGACACAAACACTTCTCTCCAGCTTTGAGTCACCAGAAGGTTTTCCATGATTCCAGCATCCTCAGCAGTGTGGGTTTGAGGTTCATCTGCTCGAGAACCTGGTGCTTGGCTGGAATGCACTCTCCAGCTCCTCAGGCACAGACCCAGCTGTTCTGTCATGGACACTGCAGTTGTGGAAGATCTGTTTCTTTCGTCTCCTGGATGTGCACATCCCATTTGTCCAATGTGAAAGCAGCCACTCTTGAGAACATCTGAGAATCTGGTGGATTCTCTTTGCAGCACCCCAGATATTTACTCCACCTTCGCTGTCCAGTGGTGGAGATCACTTCCTCAAATCCTGACTGGAGGTCAGGTGTCACCACCGTGACAAGCCAGCCCTCCCAGATATCCCTTGATAACCACATGAGGGGGTAAAACATAACTATAAATCTATAAAACTTTTCTTAACCTATATACATGATATTTGTCTGTTAATTGTGAGAGTCAATCATCACATTACTCATCTATAAAATGCATATTTGATGACAGCTGGGCTGCTGAGGATCCATCTGCAGCTCTTGGGGATCAATGAATGTGTGGCTGCCCTTCCCCTCAGAGCATTAGGCTGATCTTTGTGCCTGTGGAAGGCAGCACTTACTGGGAATAGGGAACAAGGGAAGCTGTGGACCAGGAATCAATCTCTTTTTTCCTATGTCCCACAGTTTGCAGTGGCACTGAACAAATTTGTAGAAGAGCAGAACCTGAAAGACCTCAAAATTTGGACCAGCCAGCTAAAGAGGACAATCCAAACAGCAGAAGCTCTCCAGCTGCCCTATGAGCAGTGGAAGGCACTCAATGAGATTGATGCTGTGAGTATCTGTGCAGCCACAACAGCTGGATGGGGCTGAAAAGATAGAGAGGTTTTGTCTGGTGGCTGTGCTGAGAGCATGTCCAGTAACCTCGTGTTTGTCCTGTCCTGGCAGGGTGTGTGTGAAGAAATGACCTATGAAGAAATCAGGGAGCAGCACCCAGAGGAATTTGCTCTGCGTGACCAGGATAAATATTACTACCGTTATCCTTCTGGGGAGGTAGGTGTGCAGGGACACCCCTGCAAAGTCTGCAGGGCTTGTACTTTAAATGTGGCCTTTTTTTCCCTCATTCTGTCCTCTACTCTTGAGCAGAGGAGCAGTGGGAGCTCCAAGAAACTAAAATTAAATGAGAGCAGGGCTCATGTTTACTTCTACCTTGAGCTCTTGTGAAGTCTTGGCATATGAAGATCTCATGAAGAAAAACAGATCTCACTTAACAAACTTTAAGTCCCACTGACTTTATAGCAAATTAGCATGGGAAGGTCTCTAGAGGTTTCTAGACCAACCTCCATCCTTATATCTGCTCGCAGTTTTGTGCTGGCCTAATTTTCTTTCCTTTCATTTCCAAAAAAAGCAATTTTCACCTTGTTCTCAGTATCATTCCCTAAGGGTTGATGGTAATATTTCTGTTCCTGGCAGTCTGCTTTCAGGGTATGACACAATGAGGTGGGAATTGACATCAGTTCTGGATGATACTTTAGGCTGTGAATTGAGCTGATTATCCCCAAACTGAAAGTCATGCCCATAGACATTTCAGAAAAATCTTTGGAGACATCCTCATGACCCTGTATCTGACAGAAGAATATGAGGGGATATCAGACACCAGCTCTGGGTGTCTGGGGCTCCTTCTGGCTGCCTGTTGTGGTTTTTGTGAGGCCTTTCAAAACTCTGGGGTTTCTGAGGTTGCTCCAGACTTCTCAGAACTTTGAAATCCTGTACCAATCAAATGTCAAGATGATGGAGAGGCTCTGTCTTCAAATCCCTTGTTGCTTACCTTAATTAATTCTCCAGGCCTGAGCTGTGATTCACTGAGATGTGCATGGCTCCTTCTCTGACAGAAGAATTACAAGTTCCAAACTAGCCTGGGGATGAGGATTTATTTGTCTTCAGCAGTTTGGTTTGCTCAGAGGCACGGAATCAGGAGGTGTACCAAGACAAGGACTGTTGTTTCTTTGGGATGTTCGCTGCATTGATTCCATGCCTCACCTCCCTTCCCTTCTTCCCCAGTCCTACCAGGACCTGGTGCAGCGCCTGGAGCCAGTGATCATGGAGCTGGAGAGGCAAGAGAACGTCCTTGTCATCTGCCACCAGGCTGTCATGCGCTGTCTCCTGGCCTATTTCCTGGACAAGAGTGCAGGTGAGCTCCCTGTCCCTGGAAAAGGATTGGCCCTGCTGGAGGAGGGATGATGGATGCAGCTCTGGGCTGTTCACATCCTGCAGTGTGTGATGGTGTTCATCACAGGCCTTAAGATGAGGGAAGAGATGAGGATCTGATTCCGTGTTTCAGAAGGCTTGATTTATTATTTTTATTATTATATATTAATGTATTATTGTATTATTTTATTAATTATATGTTAATATATTATTTCTATTATATGTATTGTATTAAAACTATACTAAAAGAATAGAAGCAAAGATTTCATCAAAAGGCTAGCTAAGAATAGAAAAAGAAAGAATGATAACAAAAGCTTGTGTGTTGGACAGAGTCCAAGCCAGCTGACTGTGATTGGCCATTAATTAGAAACAACCACATGAGACCAATCACAGATGCACCT
>JAXCLO010000056.1:3313237-3329067 GCA_035583995.1 Arremon aurantiirostris
TTACTGCATTGTTTATTTTATCTTTTTATTTTCTTCCCTAATAAAGAACTGTTATTCCTGCTCCCATATTTTTGCCTCAGAGCTCCCTTAATTTAAAATTTATAGCAATTTGAAGAGAGGGGTTTTACACTTTTCCATTTCAGGGGAGGCTCCTGCCTTCCTTAGCAGACGCCTGTCTTTCCAGACCAAGACAGGCCTAGAAGAGGAAAGTTCTCTCTCCCCAGGCATGGAAGAACCAGAGAAGAAATTTGAAGTCTTCTCCTGACCCATAACCTGGTATATTCCCCTTCCCAGAAAGTGAGAAGAAATTTGGGACCACAAAAGCTGAAGTAAAGAGACAGAGGTTTCTTTTCCCTCTCTCCCAATCCCACTGCATCCACGTGGTTTCTGTCCCATCTCAAGAAGAGGGATCCCCACTGAGAAGCCAGTGCTGACCACAGCTGTTGATTTTACTCACATTGGGAAGGGCTGTGTCCTTACCTGCTGTCCTGGGTGAGGGAAGCCAAGGGGTGTGGGGGGCTTGCTGCAGGCAAGGACGAGTTGGACCTGCTTTCCAAAATCTGTGGATCTGTGGGAATCCAACAGGACAGAGCCTGGAACCCAGCTGTCCAGCACCCACCTGTGCTTCCTTCTAGGGCTTCACTTATGGTGAGCACTTGACTCTCCTGTACCCCCAGAAAACTACGCACACCCAGGAAATGATGTGTGAAAATGCAAGGAGACAACATTTACTTGACTTGTTATCCCCAGACAACAGTGTTTAGTGTTAAATTGCACTTTCAGTGTCTGCTGTGCAGATGTCACCTCGAGTTAACCACTGACAAGTTCCTTCTGAACTCCTGGGAGACATCAGGCACTAGGAAGTGTGATTCATTTGCCCTACTGAGGTTCAATAACCTTCAGTCCAGAGAGTTTCTCTTTATTGACATTGGAAACAACTGGCTCAGATGTTGATAGATTTGACTGGGTTTGAGCTGTTGAGTCTCATCCCTACACCTTAAACCAAGCAGGATATTTTCCTACAAAGTGTCCAGCTCTATCAGAACAGCAGAGCTGAGTCACTACCAGGCTGATGACATGGTCACAACGACCCCCTTCAGGCTCTAACCTTTGTGTCTGTGAATAATCACTGCTGAGTAGCAAACTCAGGGTTTTAATGAGATCCAGGGTTGCTTTCTTTGGCTCTCAAAGGTCAGTTGTTGTCCTGCATCTCATCCACCCTGAGTGCAAGTTACACTCAATAATTGCAGAGCTAGTGATCACACCAGCAGTGGCAAGATCCCTCCTCATTTGTCCCTGCTCTGTTAGATTTACTGAACATGTTTATACAGGGAGAGGGGGAAACCTCAAATTCTGAGGTTTTTGCCTTTTTGCGTGTTTGTGCTTATATGTGGTTATTTTATTCTTGCTATCAGTTAGGAAATTCCTTTAAAAAAAATCTTTTTCTTGTCATATCTGCACTGTAGGGTATTTGATGGTACTGATTGTGTCTATAACCACTAGCAGGCCCCATCAAAGGCTCCTGGATTTATCTTCCTCTTGCACCATGTCCTGGATCTGACAGTGCCTGATGTACCTATAGATATATAGTATATATTTATATAATCTAGGATCAGGTCAAACCAAAACTTGTTTTCTCCTTTCCTCACTTGTCCCTCTCTTTCCCCTTTTCCTGGCCACTCCAGATGGGTTCAGCTCCATGCTTTGGTACAGGTGTGACTGTGCAAGCAGACGTCTTGCCTTGCCTTTCATTCCCCCAGTAAAACACAAAATTTTAAATCATCCCAGGTCAAATCTTGTTTATCAGTGCTGCTGACAAGTTTCCAGTTACTACAAGCTGCAATTCCCATGTATTTTTTTGCCTTTCCATTGTTTTTCCACAACAACCCAATCAGATGGGGATGGTTATTGCTCTGCATAGGAAGGCAGCGTCAGAAGTAACAGAGAAGCTCAAGGGGTACTCAGGTGAATTGTTTTCCTGGATTTAGTGAGGAAATCTGGAAGTTCTTTATGGTAGCTGGAAGAAATGCTGCATGACTTGTTTATTGAGACTTTAAAAAAAATATTTCTTAGGGCAAGAAGGGGAGTGGTTACAATGACAGAAAACAATGATAGAGGAAATGACATTAAGACTGGCAGAGAAGAGAAACAAGATTTTTTTTTTGCTACTTTAATTTTCCAGGGTGCTAAAGCTCCAGTTTAAATTAAACTTAACCTTTACTTTCAGAGACAGCTGAGGAAATATATTTTCAGCTGAAAAACAGGCAGTTGCTCTCTGAGACAGGCTTCCCCTTTGGGGCTGCCAAATCTCAATGCAGCTCTCAGCACTGTCCTCACTTAACCTCTCCCAGAGCCAAAAAATATCCAAATAACTGTCTGCCTCCTGCCCTGGCCATTAACACAGCTCACACCAATCAGACAAATTAATTCCAGTGCATTTAAACAAAACCCTCCTGTGGCTGTCAGACAGTCAGTGGAGTCTCCCAGTTTTACTGGAAAGAAAGTGGGAAGGGTAAATAATTCCAATCAAAAGTCCTCTCCAAATCCATGAGTGTGGCTGTCCTGGGAGTCCTCTGGAGGTGGAGATCCCACAAGGAGGGGGGACTTTGCTGTCCTTGAGGGACACATCCATGCTGACCTTTCTTGTGCCAAAATGACCAGGATACACCTGGATTTATGTGATATGGCCAGGAGTTCTCTCCTGGAATCACTAAGAGAATTGAGTCTTCTTATCATTGCATTTATCAGTTAATACACTTGAGAACATGGTGTGAGCTTTTCAGAAAATTGCTTTTCAGCACGAGGCATCTCCTAAGTAGAGATACAAGTACTAAACCTAATTTTTTTTTTTGTATCTACATGTTGTCCAGAAATGGGAAGATGAATGTTGAAATCCCCTAAAGGTTTCTAGGCAAAGTGTTAGGGTAAACCCCGGTTAGAATCTCCTTGATATAAATAAGTCAAATCTCCTGAAAAACAGTGAGATGTCCATGGACACACACATATATACAGATAGATACATAGATATATAAATAGGTAGACAGATATTTACACATGTACAATCTGCATGGGTGTATATATAAAAATACATCTGATTGTGGTTAAATATCTGGTAATATATTTCATTTCTGATCAATCTATAAAGTCAGAATAATATTTGAAGCTCGTGATGCACTGAATTTAGTTCAAAGCACTGGATTCCTAATAAAACTTGTATTTTGCATTAGTGGTTCCTGCAGACTAGACTGATGTCTGGTGTGACCCAGAAAGAAACATCCATCATCTCATCTCATCTCATCTCATCTCATCTCATCTCATCTCATCTCATCTCATCTCGTGCCTTTTTGAAGAGGAGGAAGCACTGCACTGAAGCTTAAAATGAGGACCTGACAAAGAGGAATATCAGTTCTACAACTTTCAGCAGATGCTGCAATATGGACAACCTTTCCTCAGCAGAGAGTAGACAGAGAGTACAGAAGGGCTTGGTGCACTCTTAGAGGCCCTAAGGTCAAGGAGCTACTACAGACATAATAAAATGGGAAGAGATAAACTATAACCAACATAGATAAGGAGAACATTCCCAGACTTTTGGCAAAAATCCATGTACAAACTTGGGCTTGGGATCCCTCACAAGGACTGAGGGAAACGGGCACTGTTGTCCCCAAGGATATGTTGTCCTCAGCATCTCACTGTGATTGCATTGGCCAACCCTACCACAGTTCCCCCTTGGTTTTGTTTGGTTTGCTGCCTGCTCAGAGGTCACCACCTGCCCCTGGGACAGAAACCCTGGCAGGGCTCAGCAAGTTGCTGCCCCAGTCCAGCATCCCTTGGCAAAATGAAGCTGTGAAGTGGCACAGTGCCATCTGCAGCAGATGGGCACAAACATGTTGTCTCCCCTAATGCAGGCCCATGTCCCTCCCAGGGGAGCTCTGTGGAGTGCCAGGCTTTGTCTGGGACGTCACCTTCTGTCCCCCCATATGCTGGTTCTGCACTCACTGAGTTACCCAGCTCAGAATAAACTGTGTTGTGTTTTGTCTTCCTGAGGGCCAATATTTACATCCACAGCACTGTGGAAGAAGCTAAAGGTCCAAGCAGACGGTCTCCAAGGCTAAAGGCAGCTCTGCCTCTTCCCTCAGCTCTTCTCTGATTTAATTTCCTACTTCTGACTCACTGATGTTACCTGCAGCTGGGGCCACCCTGGCTCACAGTTTCTTTAGCAATCATGGCTTGAAGAAAACAAACAACATGGAACCTTAGCCCCAGTGTCCTCCCAGGTACTCTTTTATCCATAAGACCTTAGGGTCAAGGACATGTCCTATTCACCAGGACAGGGAGCTCTGTGACAGCTCCTCAACTAGCCTGGGGAGTGGGGAAATTGATCCTAGTGAAAAACAGGTGAAAAACACACCAGCTTTTAAAAAGAGGCTGTAGACACTGCAGGTGGGGATTGGATTCTGGGATGGACCCTGGGAACGTTTTGTAGCTTCATGTTTCTGGAGATATTGAATTTAGGTGTTTAATTGAGCAAGGCAAGAACCGAGCAGGTGCCAATGAGGAAAACTGCTTGTCTGGGAATGCCGAACAGGTTAAATTTGTCCAGCAGGAACTGGCTGCTGGTTACTGGAAGTCTTTGATTCTCTTTCCCAGCTGCTTTCATAAAGGGTTTGTTGCTGTCTGAGTCTGCCCCAGCCTGACTGTCTGCAGCAAAGCCAACAATCCCGAGTGTGCTGGGGCGGCAGCGGCTCCATGGCGGGGCTGGTGGCTCTGCAGTACCTGCCCTGGGCTCCATGGGCTGAAATCCCCTCCTGCCTTTGCCCTGCAGCTCTGCACCTTGCCACTGACCTGGAGTGGCTGTCACACAGCTGTGCTGGAGCTCCTTGGCCGGGTCAGGCTGCAGTGATAAATTCTTTTAGTGAATGAGGGTGCTATGAATGATCTCACAGTGCTTTTTTAATTTATTCCTTTTCTTGCAGGCTGATAACACACACACACCCCAAAAAAAGAAAGGATGAATTGTGTATTGTAGCCTGATTCTGAATAAAACCACTGCAAATTTCACAAGATGTACATAACACAGACTCAAGGGGTCCTTTCTAGCAGATGCCTGAAGCCAAAAGCAGATAAAAATTTTTAGCAGGGTCTGATTTATGGTCTGATTTGACAAATATTCATATGGGTGTGAAAAACTTCTGAAGAAGTGCCACAGAGCATTGCATCCCCTGTCATCTTCCTCGCTGCCTGCTCCCTCTCAGATTAGATTTGGTAATTCAAGTGGTTTCAGCTTCAGGCTGATTTTTCTTGCTTCAGTTAAATCTCAGGTTTCAAGTTGATGATGTTTCACACATGGTAGATTGGCACTTGTTATGTAAGGGTCCAGCAATGCTGACCATGATTGAGTTGGGCCCAGACAACACACTGGAATAAATCACCATGATTGGTTGGAAGGGTTGTTGCTGGGCTGTTTTACACCAGGCTGGTTTTACTCTCAGCAGGATTAATAACAGGCAATTTTCTAATGAGACCATAAAGTTCTGCCTTGATGTCTTTGCCCTTTGCTTTCTCAAAATCCTGCAGCACGCTTCTGTGGCTACAAATGCCACGGGTGACAGAAGACAATCTCAGTTTAATTGCCCAGTTGTGCAGGCAGAAGCCATGCAGAAGGTGCATGCCCAGCACAGGCAGCCGAGGACATGGCAAGAGGAGCAGGTAATGTGTGGTTATAAAGCAATAGAAAGTAATGCAAAGATAAACATTTCATGCATACACAAGGCACCTTTGCTGCCTTGAGTAATATCCAAAAGGATGTCAGTTATTTCTGAGTATTTTCTGGAGTGTTTTCCCTTTTCCTCTTTGGCCTGAAACAATTGGAAACTCTAATTCATTATGTTTTGAAACAAAATCAAAAGCAGCTCTCAGTCTCATGCACTGAGTTATTTTCCAACCTTAAGGATTCTATGATTCTCTAACAGCAGCAATAGTGGCTGACAATGTTTCCCCAAGAGAAACACCTGAAACTTAGGTAGCAGGTGGAGATAAAAAAAGCAAAACTTGCCCAACAGCTTGTTTTCCTTGTGTGACTAATTCTGTGCCTGTTCACAGGCTGTTTTCCTGAAGAGCTGGGGAATGACTTAAAACCAAAATTATGTCTTTGCAGAACCAAGTTCCCTTGTTTGAGTAGGTAAATAATAATATTGTCAAGGTTTTATGCAGAATTTTCAGCCCCTGAACTCAAAGATCTTTACAAAAGGGGTGAAGAACCACATCTTCATTTTACAGAGGATAAAACAGAAGCATAGAGAGGTAAAAAGTTTTCTCAAGTTCACCCTGAAGATTTCCTACAGCTGATGCTTTGCCTGTGCTGCGTCTAGCAAAGACCTAATTCTTCAAAACCTGAAGAGAGGAGGTTATCCAAATTCCCCTGGCCTGACTGAACTCCTTGAATGCCACTTCCAGCCTAAATATCTGACTTTGTTTATGTGAGAAAAAAATATTTATGCTTACTTTAAGAGCAAAGACCTGATGAAAGACATAGACTCATTTGAAAGTCTCATCTTAAAGCCATTTAGTGACACACACATTTTACCAGAAATGTTTAATGAAGTCTTTCAGATGGACAATTGCCCTGAGCATGTGACAGCTCACACTGAGTTGTTTTTGGAAATTAATACAAGCAACAAGCCAAGATGGGCAGTCTGCAAGAGGCAGGGCCAGGAGTGGGTCACTGGGACACCCAGAGCTGCAGCACTAAATGGGTTTATGAAAATCAGCTCAGGACTTGCAGGAGGATGTGGGGATACAGCCTCTCTTTTTAACCACAACTGTCTGTGTCCTACCTAGGAGGATCAAGAGAAACTCACTCACAGAAGCTGCTGTCACCAATTTTTGTCTCTGTTTGGTTGTATTGCAACTTTGCTCAAATTTCTGAGAAATACTGGCTCTATTTGAGTTTGACTCCAGGCACAGTTACAAACTCCCTTTGGGGTTAGGGATAGGAAGTCTTTAAAATGGACAAAGTGGAGTGCCACTGGTTTTGAAAACCTGACTTTGTTGAATGTATCTGTTGGGTGCAGGAAACAAGGAAATCAGCCTGAAAAAAAGGAGAAATAACTGGCAGAAGTGCAGCCAGGATACCCCTCGTGCATGTTCCCTGTTGACATTTTCTCCCGTGCCTGCTGAATCAGCATTTTCCTTCTGCCAGCCTGTAAACAAGAAAATAAAGAGGCTGGTGACCTTGGCCAAACAAGCCCATTCCACTCTCCTGGAAGTCCTGGATCAAATGGGAAAATCTTTGTCCATCTCAGGGCACAAAGCCCAGCCAGCCCTCTTGCAGTGCCCAGCTATTGGTGGAAGGCTTTCCAAGCATGCAGAGCTAAGACCTTTGAATCCCTCAAGAAAGGGAGGGTAGCCAAAATTTCAACAGAAGCTGCCATCCTCAGCTGTCATTGCCACAGTAAAGATTTTGTCTCAATACAAAAGAGAAGAAAACCAAAAAAAAACCAGGAGAAAGAGAAAAGGGTGTTTCAAGGCAAGAAAAGGTCTTGGAGAAGAAGTTGCTGCTAAGTTCACCCCGAAGTAAAATGTAACCTTGCAGAACTGAGACTCCTTGGTGCTTTGCCATATAGGGTTGAAACCAGCTTTCTCTTGGAATTCAGATGCTAAGTAGACCCAGAGCTGCCCAGTGCTTGCACGTGAAGACACCACAAGCAGAACTGAAGAAGTCAGGGTCAGGTGCCCTGCTCCAGAAAATGCTGAGATTAAAAAAACCCAAATCCACCCAAGAACAGCAACAACAACAACAACAACAACAACGTCTTCCCAGCAGCTTTGGGCTGGCAGAGGGGGAGTGAGGAGAACTTTGCCATGCTGACTCACAGGGCACAGCCTGCGTGTCTTTGACTTTGCTCTCTGTATCCAGGGATTTCCCTTCTTACCAGCAAAGGAGCAACTGGGCCTTAGCAAAAAGGAGAAACTGATATTTTGGTCACATGTCGGTGGCAAAGACAGGCTTGACAATGAGCTATTTTCTTCTTGCATTGAACAAGGAGCCTCAGTTACAGGGAGAAAACAATAATCATCTGAAAAACTCTCTGTTTCCTCAGCTGGCAGAGGCCATCAAGGGTCAGGCTGGTTGGGAAGTGTCTGGACAGAATTATTTGCAACTCCCAGATCTCAGATCAAGTGCTTCTAAACTGTGGTGGCCATGAGGCGCTGGAGGATGAAAAGGGATGTGATTTATTGTAAGCTCTGTGTGATATAGGATCTTGCCATATACTACTAAATTCCCAGAGGTTTTCAAAGTGAATGGCAGGGATTCTCTGCCTCAGAGCAGAGGGAAAACCTGCTGGACCAGTGTCAGGCAGCAGGGACACAAGAAATGATGAGGACCTTTCTATTTTGGGGGTGAGAAAAGTCATTTCAAGAGACAGGCTGGCTGTATAGGCTCCCATCCAAGGGCTCCTGAAAAGCCTGCTATAAGCATCCTTGAGAACATAAGGAGGGAAGCTGCTCTCCACTGCTTTCCCTTGTCATTGGGTCAAGAAAGCTCCCAGTTTCACTGGCTTGTTCATCATCTGAAGGATGGCTATGAAGTGGTGCCTGCTCAAGGAGCCTTTCCATGGAAATGTCATCAGGATTGTGCATTAGCCAAATCTTCTTCCCTCATAAAACTGCTTAATTGATGACACATCATTTGTGGCAACTGTTTAGGCCTCTTTATGTTTCTGCAAAGCTGGTCACACAAACAGGGCTTAGCATTCCCAGAAGGGTAAAAATTCCCCCTCCCTCCACTTTTGGAGGAGGGAATATATTTGCGAGTGCATAAACTGCAGCTCATGACAGATTTGCTCAGGCTCCAGGGCTGATGTGTTTGGCAGCCTCTTGAAGTTGCTCCTTCACCAAGAGAACATGTCGGATGTGTCGGGGTCGGGAGGAGGTTTCACATGCTCCAGGCTCTGTGAAAGCAGAGCTGTGCTCAGTCAGAGCCAATTTGTGGGACACCCTGTCAAAAGGCAGGCAACAGACAGCACCCACAGGCTGTTTCCAGTGATGGTCTGGAGGAGCTGAGGTCTCCAGAAAAGTGGGCAGACACCTTTTTGTGGTGTGAGGGAGAATTGGCTGTCTGGAAGTACCAAACAAAGAAATCTTTTGGAGCAGATTCTGAGGCCAGAGTGCTGTGACTCCAGAAAGATCTTGAATGGGAACCACATGGGGTGTCCAGCTGCTGTCCATGGCCCAGCCTGAGCTCCCCAAAGCCGCAACACAGTCAGCTCCTATCACCCCAGCTGTGGGTGGATGCATGCATGGCTCACTGGGGTGAATTTGGTGGATAGCTGTCCTAGGGTGACATTATGATTCTTGTATCCCCATTCAAGTGTTCTCTTAATGCTGGATATTGCCTTCAAGACTGACTCTGAAGAGTGAAAGTTTTGTTTTGGTTTTGTTATCAGCCGCTCCCCCACGGCTGGTGGGACACAGAGACAGGGCAGTGCATAGTGCTGCTTTTGCTTTTTGCTGGGCTTTTTGCTTTACTCTTGCTCTTTGCTTCTGCTTATTAGTTAGTTTAGCTAAGCAGTCTGAATTTTTCTCTGGACTGTTTCTCCTTTCCCTTTTTTTGACCTTCTCAAACCTGCTCTGGACTGGGACCTGGGAACATCAAGAGTTTGCACCTTGTGGCCTAGCGGGGCCTACTCTGGGCAGCAGCTACCCCAGTGCCAGAGGGACTGATAACAGAGCGACCACCCCCAGAGAGACTTTCTGAATTTGTCATCTTTTTCAGAGCAGTGAAAGAGTGCTGTCAACCAGTATTGCTTATTTTGTGTGCTGGGGGTGCTGTGCTTGTTACATAAACAGGTTCTTTCCGCTTGTCTCTGAGAATCCTTCCCAAACTGGTTGCAGGGAGAGGCCGTATGGGTTTGCTTTCTGGAGGGGCCCCCTTGGGAGGTTTTCTCCCAGATTTGCCCTAAACCAGGACAATAGCCGAATGTGGAGAATCCTGCTCGGTGCCAAGGGGCAGGGAAGGTCGGTGAGGTGTCACCTCCTGGTGTTCATGCTCTGGGGTTCAGCTGGGGCCCTGTGGACCTGTGTGTTCGTGCCCCCATCTAGTGGCTGTCCCCAAGGCTGCACCGTGCTCTCCTCTTCCTCAGGTGACACGCAGCTCCAAGGAGAGCACTATGACTCTGCTGTTGGTGGTTTTGGGGTTCTATCTGGCTTGGGACTGTGCCCTTTCACAGCTAGGCTTTATGGCACATTCCCTAGTGGTAAATTACTGGTGCACAAAATTTCTTGGGGGGCAAAAAATCGAATTCTCATGAGATGAAATGCCTGTAAGTGAAAGAGGATGGTGTTTCTTATTCCTTTCCATGTTCCCAGCACACAATTTGGCATTGAGGAATGTGTCCTTGAATGAAGCCCATCATCTCAGAGCTTCAAAGAAGGGAAGAAAATATTTTGGTGATGATAATTCAGGTTTTCCCTCACTGTCATGCGTATGACTTGCTTTTGTGTAAGCAAAATTCACTTTGCAATGTGGTTACCTAAATGAAAAAAAAAAAACAAAATCATTGAATAGTTTGGGCTGTAAGAGACCTTAAAGACCATTAAGTTCCAACCCTCCTGCCACAGCCAGATTGCTCCAAACCCCATCCAACCTTGGACACTTCCAGGGATGGACCAGCCACAGCTTCTCTGGGCACCCTGCGCCAGGGCCTCACCAACCTCACTGGGAACAGTTTATTTGTAATTTCTAACCTAAATCTTTTCTCTTTTAGTTTAAAACGGTTGCCCTCAATCTTATCACTGCCTGTATAAGAAGACTCTTTCCCTCTTTTTTATAAACCCCCAAAAGTCCCTTAAAATTACCACCAGCAACAAAACAAAGGACTGTGTGTTCAAGTGTGAGCTGCTTCCCCAGGCACAGGGTGAGCTTTCAGACAGTGTCTGAAGCAAAAGTGGAAGTTGTGTGTAAACATTTGGCTGCTCTGCCAGAGGATGGGAAGCAACACAGTGTGATTTTAGTGCTCAGTGTAACTGGATTCCCCCAGTGAGCCCAAGACACTCCAGCAGCCATGTGCCTTTTCCACAAGCTGCATCACATATCAGCTCCAGTGGTGATATAAAGGGATCTCTATTTTCTGTAGGTAATTTTACAGCTCCTCTTACAACATTATCTCAGCTCTTTATAGCCTTTATTGTGTCTCCCCCAACTCTTCAGGCAGGTAGTTAGAGTTATTTCTGGGAAAATTGGAGTGCACAGAGAGATGTAATGAAGATCCCAGAGGAAATAACCACCAAAGAATGTAGGGAATTGAACTTAGATCTCTGCTTACCACTGAGCTGCCTTATCTTAAATAAACCCTAAACAAAAGCCACAGAATCTCTACAGCAAGAGCAAGTTCCAATAGATTTTAAATTTGTGAATAGATGTCCTTTAGATGCATCCTTAGGGCTCTCTGGTTGGTTTTTCATAGCGTGCCTTGGCTGCTCTTGCAGGCATAAAATAATTTTCAACAGGAGAAAACTATTATCTTTCAGCTATGCCTGCCTGATTTAGCAAGTGCAATCCCTTGTGAAGGAAAACCACTTGTCAGGACACATGGATTGGGGACTGCCTGCTCTGTCAGTCAGAAGGGCACAGCCAAGGCTCAGGATCTGGAGGTGGGATTGGTGCTCCCTCTGAGTTTTTGTCTTTCAGGCCACTCATGATCTTCTTGGCATTTTATTCCACTCAGAACACCCCATTTCCAGCTGAAATGCTTTATTTACTGAAATGCAAAGTCAGATCTGTATCTCAGCCCTCCTATTGCTCCTCTCTGTATCTCTCCCAGTTTTTTTTGTCTGTTTTGGAGAACAAGAACTGTGCTTCATATTCCATATCTGGATATCTGTGGTACCCTCATCTTTCCAGTTACATGCTGGCTTTCATTGCCGTTCTTCCAATGTCCTCCTTCACCACCCACCTTGGACTGTCCCCAGACTTCTCCCCTGTCTCTCTGGGTTCTCACATGGCAAAGTGGAGAGGTGGGTAGATTCTGATATAGAACCTTCTTAGGCCCTTTATTGCCTAAAAGAACAGCAGCACTGAGTAAAGTCTTCCAGAAATGAGTTGCTCGGTCAACACCTTCCTGGAGGGGAACAGGATGATCTTGTGAATCTGTTTTTCTGTGCTCTCAACCAAAGGTGTCTGACTGGGGAACTGCCATGGTGAAAACTGTCCAATCTGAGGGCTAATAAACAAGCCCTCTTGGATGCAGTGTAGTTTACAGTTGGAAGAGAGAGGAAGAAGGTTTTCTTTTAGGTCCTGCAGTGATCCCAGTTTTGATAAACCCACTCTTTTGCTTTCCTCTTATTCCCTCACCTCCCAGGGGTACAGCTCCAATATTTATGAATGCAAATGCTTTTTGGGTCAAAAGCAGGTCAGAAGATGCTGTGCAAGCAGGATAACAATCCTCTGTTCCACCAGAGCACATGGCTGCAACACAGAAAATGCTGCCATACCCCCTAAGTGCTCTGTTCTCACTCCCCTCCCCTGTCCTACCCCGTGGAGTCTTTCTGAATTCACAAAGGCTGAAAGAATCAATATTAGCCTGATCTGCTGAGCCCTGGATCTACATTTCTAAAAATGGATGGGTTATATAATTTTTTTGGCGGGGAGGGAATTAAAGGATGGAAAATCACCATCAAAAGCTAAGGCTGTTCTCATTGGCTGCAGGTTACTGCTAAGGCAGAGAGGCTTCTCAGGAAATGCTCAAACTCAAGACCTCTGTGGCAACAAGCACCAGGTGCCCATGGATTTTGGAAGAGAAAACATGATCCTTGGTTTCTCAAGGCACAGTGCCTGTGCAGACTGTGGGCTGGGCTGAGCTCTTTGTCACCTTGCTCACCTGCCTGAAAGCCTCCTGAAGCCACCAGGGAGAGTTCTGACCCTTATTCCCTGCCTTTGCCAACTGAGTGTAGAGGAGCAAGGTCTGCTCTTTGGCAGGGAGCAGCCTGAGCCTCCCCTTCCACCCATCTCGATCTCCTCAGCTGTGTCAGTCATTCAAGCAGGTTCCTGTGCTGTGTGAATGGTGCTGTGAACTCTAGAAGACACTTTAGTTTGGCTTTCACTGAAGCATGAAGCCAAAGCAAGCCCTGCAGATCCATGCCAGCACTCCAGCCTCCACAGACAGCGCATCCCTGTGTCATCCATGTGTGCACATTTCTGCCTGCCTGGGGACATTGGCATCTTATTAACTGACTGGTCCTCATGACAGTCCTGTGCTGTGTCTGTCCCAGGTCACGGGGAGGGGAAAGCTGATTTCCAATTTCCATCATTGCCTGGGGAGCTGATGGGGGGCACAGACCCACCCTGCCCAGCTGGCAGTGCCCAGCACTCTCCTGTCTGCCCGTGGTGCCTTCAGAGATCCCCTGATGCTCCTAACAAGGTGAATGCTTGTGCTCAGCCCCTGCACAGGAAGTACAGGCAGAATCTAAGCATGATCACAGTATATTTATACACTAGTTATTCTTTTAACCTTGGTCACCTTCTGTAAGTCCTGTTCCTGTTTATACACAGGCTGTCATGCTAAGCAGCATTGCACTGACCCAGCTGGCCTCCTTCCTCCAGATAATGATGAGATAATCTAATTTATCATCCTGCTTCCTGCTTGGAGGACTAAGAAACTTATTTAAACACTGGCAGCTGGGAGGGTAGGGTTAATTGTCACCCTCACTGATGCTCTAAGAACCAGCTCATAGGTAAGCCAAGAAATCTGAATCATCCCTTCTCTGTTTGTTTTCTGCTGAGCAATAGCTGACACGGGGCATGCTGTTCAGTGAACAATGGGGGCCATGTTAGGTGGAGAAGAGGGATGACTCCTGAGATTGTAAAGTCACCTCTGGACCAAATTCAACTCTTGATGTCAGTGGAAAAGTATTTCCAGCCTGGGCTGCGCATGACACTGCCCTGCACGAGAGTGATCTGTGTGTAAATGAGCCTGGAGTTGCAGTGTTTGCTTAGAAAAAGTGATATGGAAATAATACACAAAACTTTGTGGAACTGATTAGATCATCCTCCTCAAAGGAAAGGTGAGCAGGGGAAGGCCACCTTCCAAAGCAAGTAGTTGCTCCTATCACTTTTACTTCTTTTACTTCATCCCAGTTCTTCCTTCCCCAGTGGAACACTAACCCATCCTTGAAGAGCTGCCCATCCTGTGCATGGAGGAGAAAGACATTTTGGGGGAGAAGAAGCTGAAGGCCTAGTCCTGGTGTGTGAGGAGGCCAAATTGCAGTTTCCCAAGCATCAATCATCTGTCAGCTTCCAACAGTTTGCCATCACAGCTTGACAGCTCACTTATCTGATGAAACACATCAGAATGTAATCCACAGTCGTGCAGGCACAGATTAACTTCACTAAGAGCACTCATGGCCTTTACAAAGAAAAGGACAGCCAAACGAAATTCAGTGGATGTATTTCTACTAAAACCCATGTGCCTGCAACTGTCTGGGTTAGACTGGCTGCAATTCCCCTCCAAATGAGGTCATTTGAAACGGTACAGCAAACATTGCTAATGCTGCTGCATCATGCTGGGCTGTCAGACAGATCCCAGGGCTTTAATGCAATGCTGTATATATATTTATACAGTTGCCCATACTTATTTAATGAGGAGATGCAAATGCTGGTGGGAGACAAAGCAGAAAATGCCAACAAAGGCAGAGCATGCTCTGCTGGCGTGGAGGCGTTGGCTGCTGGCGGGATAGAGCTGCATCAGCAGCTTCTGTCAGGGCTGTATCTGCCTCTGGTAAATCCTATTGATTAGCAGTAAATTGGCTGCAGTGATGTCATTTCACAGGGGAGGCAGAGGGGTAAGGGTAGAGGGCTAGGGCTGTTCCCAAGGTGACAGCTCTGTGGGGGGATGTACTCACAGAATTACAGAATAATTAAGATTGGAGGAGACCTCTTACATCATTGAGTCCAGTCATTAACCTATTGTATTTGCTGGGACCCACGTGGCAGGAAGGAATGATGAATCTAACTCCATGTTCTCAGAAGGCCAATTTATTATTTTATGATACTATATTATATTAAAGAATACCATACTAAACAATACTAAAGAATACAGAAGGAATACTTACAGAAGGCTAAAAAGATAACAATGAAAACTCGTGACTCTCTCCAGAGTCCCGACACAGCTTGGCACTAATTGCCCATTGAGTCAAAACAACTCACACCAGAAACCAATGAAACAATCACCTGTGGTAAACAATCTTGAAACACATTCCACATGAGCAAAACACAGGAGAAGCAAATGAGATAATTATTGTTTTCCTTTTTCTCTGAGGTTTCTCAGCTTCCCAGGAGAAAATCCTGGGTGAAGGGATTTTTCAGAAAATGTGAATGTGACATTAACCCAACGCTAAAGCACATCCCTGAGAGCCACATCTACACATCTTTTAAATCCCTCTAGGGATGGTGACTCCATCACTTCCCTGGGAAATCTGTTCCAGTGCTTGACAACCCTTTTGGTGAAGAAGTTTTCCCTAATGTCCAGTAGAAACCCCGCCTGGCACAACTTGAAGCTGTTTCCTCCTGACCTATCATTTGCTATTTGTGAAAATAGCTGACTCCCACCTGTATACAACCTCCTTGCAGGGATCCCTCCTGAGCCTCCTTTTCTCCAGACTAAACAACCCCAGTTCCCCCAGCTGCTCCTCATGAGATTTGTACTCCTGACCCTCAAGGCACGAGACAACAATACAACAATGCCTGGGATGGAAAGGCTCATGATCTCAGAAACACCTTGGGAAAGGCTGCCTGGCACAGGACAGCACGGAGGTGACTGTCCCTCCTTGGTCTG
>JAXCLO010000056.1:3368293-3388327 GCA_035583995.1 Arremon aurantiirostris
TTGTTTTTATTTGATATAATGACCCAGGTAAAATGTTTGGATCAGTGATGCTGCACTCCACTGGGGATGTGGGTAGAATTTGGTTCACTTGGTCTGTGAGCACAGACATTCCTGCACTGCCTGGTTTGTGCTGGCAATCACTGCTCCTTTTCCCAAAGCACCCAGACACATTTGTGTGTCTTAATATATATATTAAAAAAAATTATTATTATATATTAATATAATATATAAAAATAATAAATAAAAATAACAATTACACCCACGGCTCAGGGTGTAATTTTTATTTTTCACACTAATTCATGGCCTACACATATTTTGGCCAACAGGCCAAGTTGGATGGGAGCTGATCCTGTGGATGTCATCCCTGCCCATGGTGAGGGGGCTGGTGATCTTTAGGGTTCCTTCCAACCCAAACCACTCTGTAAATCTGTGATTCTGTGATTTTCCCCATCTCAGGCAAGAGGCCTAACAACGAGGCTACTGCAGGGACACCCTCCCTCTGACAACTGCTGTACAACATGGGGTTTTTCAGAAATGTCCCTCAAAGAAAGTAATTTCCAGTGCTTGATGCTCCTGGGATAATGGCCTGCAATTGCAGGGAAGGTGATTCTTCAGAATCCCTCTGTGCAAAGCTCCTTGTCCTGCTTGGGCCAGGTCCCCATCAGGGTGGGGGACACTGCAGTGTTTACACACTAAATTGTTGTCTGACGCAAGAATACAGCCCCAGACAAAATGGGGGTCATCAATCAAAGAGAAATACAGAGAAAACTGAGAGACATTTGCCTTCCAATTGGCAGACACTCATGTTGTCACAATTTCCAGCTGGAATGACTTATTTTAGCTACAACGTTGAGATCAATCTCGGGCTGCCAGCACTGCTTTTATTCATCTGGTAGATCGAAGCAAAACAAAAAAACCATCACCTACAGTTCCCTTTCATTATTTTGATGAGTCTCAAACTCATTGGCTCCAGGGACTGGAGTTTCTGCCAAAAAACACCTCGGCTCGTTCGTTAAAATTTAAGGCAATGTTTCCAAACGTGGGTGCATGAGACAGAACAGCTGGATTCATTATTCTTACGACATCACAAGAGATGTAGCTTCAAAAATTATTTCTATTCACTTTCCTAAGTGCTTAGTTTGCTCTGACAGAGATACTGATGACTCTGTGTTCTCAGCTGATCTCATTGTCTTGTTTTCAGTGAAAAAGGGAAAAGAATGGGACTGGTTAAATCTTTTCTCTCAATGCTTGATACCCAAAGCAATATCACCAACTTCTGGGAATGAGATATTTCTTCCTATCCACATGCTACCCAGTGCCCAGATGTGCCAATTTCCCCTCAATTCCCAAAGTTCCAGACTCTAAGCACCCTTCTCCTTTCAGGAGGAAACGGGTCCTAAACCCCAGCACATCACTGGCACAGTGATTCCAAGTAAAAATGTGAATTATAAATAAAATGTCAGCATTAGCAGCCCTGCCATAAAGTCACCATGTCCTGCAGATATTTTTAATCAGATTTTCTGAGAAGATTGACTAAAAATAACAGACATGGCCAAGTGATTTTTGCACTTCAGAAAATTTTTCCCTTCACTCATGGAGAATAATAATTAGAGACAGAAAAGTTGCTGAGGCCCCAGAGATCATCTTAGCTTAATGCCACTGATATTGATCTCATGTTTATGCAATCACCATCACTGGTCAATAAAGACTATAAATGGCTCCCACATGAGTACTAATAAGAATCAAAACTCGTGTTTTAAAGGGAGAATGGATTGTGAGCAAGTCATTCACTTTCAGCATTTGTTCTAATGTTCATGCTACATGACAAACACTGAAATAAGCTCATTTTGGGCTCTGCAAACATCATTGCTGTAGGGAGCTTGCTCATTTATTTGTGACAGGTTATTTGTTTTCTGCTTTTAAAGAAGGCTGCAATGTAGTAACTGAATTTTGCCATGAGGTTGAGCTTAACCAGAGCTCCCCAGAAATTCAGTTCCTCCTTTTGGCCATGGGAAATCAGACTGTGGCCTAATTTCTAGTAGAACTGGGCACTTCCCATACACATTTTAAGACAGGCTTGATGAACCTATAGATGCCCTCTACTCTCTGCTTTCTACAAGAAGAACTTAACAGACAACTCAGATTCATGATGGTGAGATGAATCCCATCTCCCCACTGCGCACAAAATTAATCCAAAATTAAGATATATCACTGTCTCCCTGGTTTTGTTACTTGAGTTGAGCTTGTCACCACTGTCCCAAGGTAACCAGCACAGCAGATGTACCAAATTTCTTGTTTCTAACTCAACCCTAATATACCTTGATGTGTTGAAAGCTTAAACAAAGTGCCTACACTGGGTACTGTGTGAATGGCTCTGTGTAAATGCAAAATGTAAAAAATAAAACCAAATAAATCCATTTGTTTTACTGTTAACTGATATAGAACTGGGTTCTGAAAGAAGGATCAAAACTGCCTTTTATACAGTCTCTCTTCAAAATAAAACACCCAAACTATGTAGAAGGGAAATCTGCAGGGATTGCAATGCCAGTAAGTACAGACAAGAAACAGCCTCTCTGCTGCCATGGGTGCTTGCAGAAAAGGTTTAGCATTTGGCATATTAATTACACTAAAGAGTAAAATTACCTGTATATGATGCCCTTGGAGTGGAGGAACTGGAGCCCACAAATTATTTCAGCAGCATAAAACCTGAATGACAGAAGGCACAGGTCAGAACAGGAGCTTCCCAAAGGTTTTTTCAACTAGACCCAAAAAGATGGAAACCTTGTCCCCACAAGAGCCAAAATTTCCTTAAGTTCCAGAAGGTTTGGAGCGTCTCCAGAAGGCTTGGGGTGACTGGGTTTCACTGATGGGTGATGTGAGATTCCCAAAAGCAAGGAGGAATCTGGGATGGGGAGAACAGAGACGCCCTGCCCAGATTTATGACCTGCTTTTCAAGGAATCCTGGAATTCTGGAATTATTTAGGCTGGAAAACCCCTCTAGCATCGAGTCCAGCCATTAACCCAGCATTGCCAAAACCACCACTAAAAACCACGTCCCCAAGTGCCACATCCACATTTCTTGAACACTTCCAGGGACAATGATCCCACCACTTCCCTGGATAGCCTGTTCCAATGACTGAGCACACTTTCAGTACAGAAATTGTTTTCTGATTTTGAAAGCTCATCCATAATATGGGCTATCCAGCATGCTGGTGGCCTTTCTCTAGAGTTTTTTTGAGCTTGAAGTCATTGTTCTCAGCACATTTTGACCCAAAGGACACCACCACATCCTGCTGCAAAGAGGCAGCATCAATGTGAAGAATGAAAGTGCTGTCCCAGAAGGGAATGAAACCAGAGGATCATATCCCCCTCCAGTGTGGCACAGATCTGCTCCCTCAGTCTTCAATGCACTGGCCCTTAATTCTGGACATTCAAATGCACTTGAAAAAATATCATCAAACACTGATTTAAAAAGATGGCGTGGGTTTTTTATTATTAAATTATTAAATAAACGTAATTCCTATAGTGGTTTCAATATTGACTTTCAAAATAACTTTTGCTTGCAGAAGGATCAAAAGCACCTTTCATTTATTCTAATTCTTCTATTTACTTTAATCAAAGCTAAATACATATTTAATTCTCTGCTGGTATATTAATTTTTTGTTTAAATTTACCTTTTGTGTTTTTGATAGGTTTTCACCCCACCCCCTTGAACTTTTAGGGGGGAAAAAAGGGAAAATCCCATTACTTCTGGCAAACAACAGCTTCACCTCTGACCACTGGGCTGGGAACCTCAGCTTAAGCAGGTCCTGCAGCTTGGCTACAGGGTGTTGAAAAGAAGCAAGGTCATGTCTGAGTGAAGCCAAGACTAAAAGTCTTCTGTGGGAGGGAGAAGAGGATGGGAAGTGACTCACTCCAGTCCCTCCCTGAGCTGGGAGGATGTCCTGTATGGTTTTGTTGAGTTTGGAGACAGCTGGGATAGAGAGGCTTCCAGTACAAGCATCATCCCCACTTTTCAGCTGGGCAAGGTGGAGAGAGGTGAAATAATCTGCCCAAGATTTCCTCTGCAGGGCAGTGGCAGAGCAGGGAATAAAATCAGGCCCAAAGGCAATGGTAAATGTCTTACGTTGCTCTGGGGAGGTCGAACTTGTGGCAGCTCTGGATGTGGAACATGAGGTCTCCTCCATTGAGGTATTCCATCACAAAAAAGAGGTTTTCCTAGAGAAGGAGACAAGGTGAGAATAAATAAGAAATAAAATCAAACTGCTCAGAAGGCACTCGAAAAGAGGAAGGAAAGTGTTACTGTGAGGGTTTTGGAAAGAAAGCAGCCTTTTTTTTTAGATTCCTCATTTCTCCTCTTGGTTCCCTAAGCCCATACTCACCCTCCCTGCTCTGATTTCTATAAACACCACTAGCAAACACTGCAAAGCCACTTCACAACCAGCTGGGGCCGTTGATTTTTACCAGCAGAGCTCCAGGCTCACAGAAAGGGGTCAGTGACTTTACAACGCCTGTACAGCAGAAGGACAGATGGACAAGCTTCTAGCGGAAAAGGCAAAAATCACTCCCAGCTCTGCTCTGGTCCCCATCCCAGTGCAGTACCCATCCAGTGGAGTCACTTCAAGCTGGTGTCACCTGCATTCCTGCACAGCTTCTGTGGAGCCACCTGGGGTGACTCTCTCAAGTCATCAGAGACACCAACCAGACACAAACAGCCATTTGTTCCAAGCACATGCTTGATTTTAAGCCTGAAAGTTGCTCTATGTAACTTGCTGGCGGAGAAACTAATGAATTAATCATATTTCTAGATTCTAGAAATATGATTAATTCATATTAAATATTCTAATTAATCATATTTACCCACTGAGCACCTGCATATCAAATAAACCTGGAAAAAGTCAAGCTCTTGTCCCCAGTTGCAAGCAACCATCAGTTGTTCAACCAGGGCAGTGAAAAACTCTCCACTTGGTACATAGAAATGATGGAATCTCTCTATATATAATGAGGAGAACTAATCACTGAGGTGTCTTCTCCAATCCTTGATACAGAATCATGGAATCACTGAATGGTTTGGGTTGGAAGGAACTTTAAAGACCCCTAAGGTTCCAATCCCCTGCCCTAGGCAGGGACACCTCCCACTAGACCAGGTTGCTCATGTACATGACACTGATCCTCCCACACCTTCAAGAGCCAAAACTCACCACCAGAACCGTGCAGAAGCTGGTTTGGATTGATCCCTTCCATGCTGAACTGTCTCTACAAAGCAGAAAGGACGCCTTTTTCTGAAGGAAAAGGATCTGCACACTGAGCTATGGTCCCAGTTTTAACTTCTGTTTTGGGAATCTCACCTTTTGCGCATAAATGCAGGATGCAGGAATAAAACAAAATGGATGTGGTATTTTTTTTTCCCTTTGTTCTGTACACACCTGAAGTCAGTCATCTCTAGGCTATGCTATAAAGTTTATGAATATCTTCCTTGTGTTGCCTATTGCTCATTACATTTTTTCTGGGGGGGAAATAGAGTTATTTTCACTTATATTTTTAGCAATTGAAGGTTTTTATCCATAAGATCTAATGTAAGTATCTCTGGCAGCAAGCCAAGAGCTGGCTATGTTCAAAAAACACAAAAGTGCTTGTTCCTTTCAAACAACAGCTGTCTGCTCTAATTTGTGCAATTTCTTTAGCCAGATCCTCTTAATTACAGCACTCTTATTTAAATGGACTCACTGGAAACCCCACCTGTCATCCAACAAGCTCAAAGCCAGATCTGGCCTCCTGGGGAAAGAATACAAATTCCATCACTCAACCAAATGGGTGCAGGTTTTCAGTGTTTCTTGCACCTGCAGGGGGCTGTGCACATAAATGAGTTTCAGCAAGCAAAAAAGGCCAAAGGAAGGTGGGAAATTTAGTGAAGAAATGTATAAATGCTGGAAGCAACGTGAGCTCATGGAAATACTTGAACAGATGCTCTTTGGGAAGGTACACAGGGAGGTGATAGGTGGGGTTTAGCCAAGAACACACCAGCAACCATGTGTGTCCTTCTGGGACTGAAGAAACCTCATGGGGGCTTGAAATGGGCCAGACTCAGCTTTAGGGGGCTGGGAAGGAGAAAACCCCTCAGTTCCCCTGTAAAGTCCACTGATTTTGGCTACACCTCATCACACATCTGTAACTGTTACCTGAAATCCACGTTTATCCAGTAGAATGAGCAGTCATGCTCTGCTTGTTCATGGACTGAGCAACATCTGCTGTACCTGTTTAACTAAACTCAGAGACTCTGACTTGAAACTGGAGACTCTGGCAGCATCCTTGAGGGAAGAAAAGGTGGAGCAACCCCTCCTATTAATTTACAACCACATATACAAACCCTGTTGCTCAACTGCCTTAAGCCGTGGAGCTGGAGAATACAAACTTTACTTAGGAATGTTTAGTACTGTAGTTTATGATATATCAGGTGCTATAAAGTGGTACATAAACCCTATTGAAAACAGACAGGATCACTCTGACTTTCCTGCTCTTGGAAGGGGCTTGGAAGTTCCCCTTGTTTCTTAAGAAGTGCAGATTCCTGGAACAGCCTGTGGAGGAGAACTGGTTGAGATCAGCCCTACGTCATTATGAGGGGTGAGGTGTAACCAAGAAAGGCCAAGTGCAACAACTTGCTGGAGTCAGCTTCCTAGGCCTGAGATCTGCAGAGCCACAGAGCACATTAAATATGGGAAGTGGCAAAACCCAGTCTTGAAACCACCAAAAATTCAAGAGAGAGCTGAGGTCAAAGGGTCGGAGTGGCGCGGGGGACGTTCTTGCCCACAGGCTCCACTTCACTTCCCCTTGTCCTGGGAAAGCTGGCTGGTGGCTCCTGCCTCTCCTGGGAGGCTCTGGAGCCTGTCAGCACTTGGAGCAGGCAGGGGGGTTTTATCTGGTTGAAAATGTCCCTGCTCACTGCAGGGCAGCTGGACTAGATGACTTTAAAGGTCTTTTCTAACCCAAACCACTCCCTGATTCTCAAGGCTCTGCCCTGCCCTTATCCCCTGCAGCAATCCTGTGTCACAGACATCTTTTGTGAAAAATCCTTTTGTTAGGATCCTTTCTCCTGAGAAGCTGAGAGGCCTCAGAAACTAAATGTAAACAATGATTATCTGCTGCTGTGGAATGCAACAGGCGCATCTTTGACTGGTCTCATGTGGACGTTTTTAATTAATAGCCAATCGCAGTCCAGCTGTCTCAGACTCTCTGGTCAGTCACAAGATTTTATTATCATTCCATTCCATTCCAATCCAGCTTTCTGATGAAATCCTTTCTTCTATTCTTTTAGTATAGTTTTAATATATAATTTTCTTTTAACATTAATACATATCGTAAAATAATAAATCAGCCTTCTGAAACATGGAGTCAAGATTCTTGTCTCTTCCCATGTTGGAGTTGCCTGCAAATTCAGCAGTCCTGCCTGTTGATGTTGAGCAAACAAGCAGGAATGTTGTTCCTCAGTGGGGAGACCCTCACAGCTCTGCAGAAGGCTTAGAAAGAGTGTCCTGTCCCTCTGTCCTGCAGGCAGGTGACAGACAGATTGCTGACTACCTGTGGGACATCCTTGGGTAGCAAATGCTCAAGCCAAACTTTTGGTCATGGTTCTGGAGTCACACAACAGAAAAAGTTTGGTCTCATTGCAGACCTCGTGACCATTTTTAGTGACCACAGAGCTCAAGGAGGATTGTAAAGGCCCTTCCTGCACTCAGATATGGACACTGCACCAGGGTAGTTATAAAATCATAGAAATTCCGAGCTGGAAGGGACCAACAAGGATCATCACAGTCCAACTCCTGGCCCTGCACAGGACACCCCTGAGAATCACACCATGTGCTTGGGAGCATTGTCCAAACACTTCCTGATGTATTTAATACCAGTTGTCTTAAGAATATCTGTAGGGGGATAGAATATAAGAAAATAAAGATAGTGTAGAAAGTAATCTTACCCCTAAGGAGCTGCAGCTGGGCCAANNNNCAGGGTGTCAGGTTGGGTTCTGACTCTGTCAGTGTTGTTCTAGTGTACTGCATTGTTTATTTTATCCTTTTTTTTTCCCTTCCCTATTAAAGAACTGTTATTTCCTGCTCCCATATTTTTGCCTGAGAGCCCCTTAATTGAAAATTTATAGCAATTTGGAGGGGTAGGGAGGGTTTACATTCTCCATTTCAGGGAAGGCTCCTGCCTTCCTTAGCAGACTCCTGTCTTTCCGAACCAAGACAATCAGCCATTCCCTACTTCTAGACCATCTCCCAGGAGCTTTCTCCACTGCAGCACTGGGAACAGGACAAACCCTTCTGTAGGAGGGTGAAATGCTTCTCCTGCAGCAGTCAGAGCCCTACAACACGAGGTTGTACAACACACAGACGTGGCAGCAGTGTCCTGCACAATATGACACAGCTCCTGCACAAAAAAATAACACTGTTCCCCAGCCCAGCCAGGTGCTTAAAGCCTGGCTTGCTGCAGGAACTCACTTTCCTGCCCTTTCAATCCCCCAGTGCCTGTGCTGAGCTCCTCCCCACAGAGCCACCTGCTCCCTCTGCCTCTCCAGGACACAGCAGGGATGGGGTTAAACCAACCTGCTCTGCTGCACTGCTGGGAGAATGAATAGGCACTATCAGAGACGCTTTCAACTTTATAAACAATGAGTATAAAGCAGGCAGCATTTAAATGGATCTTTTGAAGGTACATCCTTTAACAGGCTCTTAAAATCCTTTAACCAGCTGGAAGCCCTCCAGAGCACTTTTCTGCAGAGATTTTCAGATTTTTGTTTTCTTTGCATTTTGAAAGTGCTTGCATACATACAAATACACAATTTAACAGCATTTACTGAGGAGCAAAAATTCTTCTTCCCAGGGATTCCAGGAGGATGAATGTCAGAATAATTAATGCTGCAGGACAGTGTGGCTTTACCTGTGTTCAGATCAGTTACCCTAACAAATATCTCCACATGGAGAAGGTTCCAGATCAAGTGACCTCATCCTGCTGCATTCCCACTGAACTAGGCTGTCCCTGGCCAGGAGAAAGGCTGGACATGATGCAATTCCTGCAGTTGGCTCTGCTCTCACCTTTCCATGCAGCTCAGCACAGTCTGGGTGCTGATCCACACCTTGGATCTGTTTTATTTCAAGGGATAGCTGGCAGGCAAAAGCCTCTCCAGCCTTTTCCACCACATCACTGAGTGCTGCAATCCCATCCAGTGGGAAAGAGGGCAGTGAAGTCCTCAGCGTGTCCACTGTCACAAGGAACAGTTAACACAGGGTTACTCCTTCACCTGCACTGGAATTTGCACCAGAGCAATCCAAACTTTAATTCTGTTTTTTGGTTTAAATACTTTTTCCCCTCTTTTGTGTAATATCAGCTATTTTCTGGAGATGGCAGCATTTCTTACAGCTGCCCAATAACCCAGCCCAGCCTTTCCTCTCAGTATTTATTCCTTGTTCTAATCCTTGCACTCTCAGCATTCCTGGCTGCGTGTTGAGCTGCTCATTTGGGATGCTCAGCATGGTGTGCCCATCTGCTTGGTACAAAGCACAGGAATATATTTATACATATAAATATATATTTATACACATAAATAAAATACATTTGCAGAGAGGAAGGTGCAGACTTGGCTTCCACTTGAGATCCCAAGACCTTTCCTCACACTCAGAGCAGACAGAGCCCATCACTCACTGATAAACTGAGGCACCATCTGCCCAGGTCTTGCAAGAGGAAGTGCTTTTCCCTATCACTGTCCAGCAGAATCTTGGAGACAGATGAATTTCCTCAAGACTAGAGAAAGATTTGTCTGAAGTTTTGTGGATTAAAAAAAAAATAAAATCACCAGACCAAAAACGAAACAAAAACTAGCCAAATCCATGAAACGTAAATATTTTAGCAGTTGAAAAACAGAAAAAAAAATTAAATGTTTTTATTTTAGGAAGTAATTTTTTTTCAGGGTAAAGTGCAGCTAGACTGCAGATTTTTAGAAATCTCAGGCAAAGCTGAATGCATTTTGGGCTGATTTTCCTCAGGCTGGACAATGGGGAGGCAATGACAATATGTGTATTGAATATGGCAATCATCTTTTACTTTAAAAACCCCACTTCTGAGCTATCCTTCTCTTTTCCTTCCTCTTTTCTCAATGCCTTCCCCCAGTTCACACCACATGGGCTGACATCACTAGAAATGTCTTACAAAAACTTCACATATTTGATGTTATAATTACAGCTGCTCACACCTCCTCTGGCACAACCCTGTAGAAATCCCAAAGCTCCGCTGAGGCGTTGCTATTTCTGCTAAACCACGTTGAAATTTTGGCCAGGATCCAACAAGACCTTGCCAGCTTTCCTGCCTGTTGGTTGCAAGAGGAAAAATCCTCAGAGCTTTCCTAAAATTTCCCATCAGCTGCTTCAAACTTGGCCTTGAATCAGATTTTTTTCCAAGCGCAAAGTACTCAGAATGCTACAGGGATGGACAGATATTTCCAAGAAAAGCAGGAGGATGGAGCTGGGGATGTTCAGGAGGTCCCTGGCACCACCAGGCAGAGGAGCTGAACATCCAAAGGGTCTGAAATGCCCCTGTGCCAACCCCATGCTCTGATTCAGGGCAAAGAAATCAGCCCTGCCCCTCAAAAGCCAGTCAGAGAGAGAAGAAAACTGAAATCGTGCTTGGAAAAAAAAAAATTTCAGGAATTTAAGTAACCTCTGAGGAGATATTTTAATGAAAAATTTGAAAATACTCATGGAAAACAAAGAATTTTCAAATTACGACCACACCTCTTTTACAATTCTTTTCTCCTTCTTGCCAGTGTAGGAGATTTTTCAGTCAGTATTAAGAACACAAGGGCAACAGAGGATGACAAAAAGGCTCACCAGAAAAAAAAATATATAATACAACAGTAAAGCAGAAAATAAACATTTCTGTAATATTTTCTTTCAAATTGCTGTAACCATTACTTCTCTTTTGGGTTGAGATAATATTCTCTGATGCTATTTTGTGCTGCAAGTCAAAATGCCTCAGGATTTAATTTGCATTTAGGTAAAGAGTGTTAATAAAACTTGGTCAATGAGGTAAAGAAACAGAAATAAAAGTGGCTTTCAAAAAGGGGAAGCCTATTTTTATGGCAGAAGAGCAGTGAAATGCTAAAAAGAATAAAACATAAGCTATGGGATGCCTAGTCACTCTTTTGGCATTACTGATTTTGGGATTTCACAGAATTATAAACATATTTTTCCTCCTCTTTAACATAACAGCATCCTTTTAAATCTAATACAGCAGAATAGCAGAATAGCTCTTTGAACTTACTGTTAAAATTCAGAGTATGTAATTATGCCAGCTGAATATCTGGATACAAAGATGACTGCAGTAAAATAAAACAGAAAAATTCAAAAAGAGATTGGACAAAAAAAACCCCCAAACACTCTGGGCTTGCATTTATTCTCACGCAATAAAACAAGAAAAGTAATTCTGAGTTTTGAAAGCATTGATCATTCAGACTCCAAAAAACCTGTCTGAAGGGCCATCCAGATTTATGTAATTGAGCAGTCACGCATTACTGGGGTGGAGGTGAGGAAGAAAGTCATCCCAGAGCTCAGAGAGCTGCCAACAGATTAAAGGAATTTTTCCCCCCTCTGGAAACATGTGGACTATTGAGGTCCTTGTTTTGGTGCAGGAATATTCTTGTTTTTACTGTCCTTTGTAGAGACACTCATCACCTGGAGCAGCTCAGGAAGCCAAAGCATGAGGGATTCAGAAAGGCATTGGCACATATGTTTCTGTTTGAAACTACTTATCTATCCAGTGAAATTTCAAGAAACAAAAAAAAAAGTCATATTTTCAATGTTAAAATCCATACAGGGACTCTACACAGAGGTGCTGTGGCTTCTGCCCATGGTAGGGGGTTGGAAATAGGTGATTTTTAAGGTCCCTTCCAACACAAACCATTGCATGATCCTAAAACGACTGCCATAAAAGACATTCTGACAGCCACAGTGCTTTGAGCCCAGGAGGACCATCCAAGGTTGTCACAGCTCCCAGCTCTGGGTGACTTTCCTGCCCTGAGTGATCTCTGCTGGCTTGCAAAGGTCAGGGGAGAAAATACAGGGGAGAAAATCAACCAGAGCCCAGAGCAGCTTCGGCCTGGGCAGCCCCATCCCAGCTCCTCTCTCTCTGTGGAGCCAAGATGGGGAAATCACACAGATTTAAAGAGGCAGGGATGGCTTGGGATGAGATTGGATGAGAATTCTTTCTCCATGACAGGAGGGCAATTCTGTGCTGCTGCTCTGAAGTGTTGAAAAAAAATAATCTGGCTTTTTGAGCCTGGCACTAATGAATTTTTCAGGCACTCATTGCTTTTTCATCCTTCAGTTTTTCCCCTTAAACAGTCAGTAAATCCCACCTGCATCCTGACACGACTCCATTTGGCCTCTTCTCTTTTTGCTGTGGTCTCATGAGGGAAGGGGACACTTGCATACCTGCATTGCCTGAACTCAGACTCCAGAGTGTTCCTGCTGCACCATCCTGACCCTGACCGACTGTCACAGACATGTTTTATGAAAAATCCTTTCCTTAGGATTTTTCCTCCTGAGAAGCTGAGGCCTCAGGAACAAAATGTAAACATTGATTATCTGATGCTGTGCAATGCAACAGGTGCATCTGTGATTGGTCTTGTGTGGCTGTTTCTAATTAATGGCCAATCACAGCCCAGCGGTCCGGACTTTCTTGGTCAGTCACAAGCCTGTGTTATATTCTTTCTTTTTCTATTCTTAGTTAGCCTTCTGATGAAATCTTTTCTTCTATTCTTTTAGTATAGTTTTAATATAATATATATCACAAAATATTAAATCAGCCTTCTTAAACATGGAGTTTTTTAGTATCGTTTTAATATAATATATTCTTTCAGTATAGTTCTAGTATATTACTATTCTTTTAGTATAGTTTTATACTAGTATAGATATATATACTAGTATAAATATATACTAGTATATATTTAGTATATACTAGTATATATTTATACTAGTATATATATAAAAGTATATAGTATATAGTACAGTATATATATAATATATATTATATATTATATATATAGTATATAGTACTAAAATATATATATACTAGTATATATTTACTATATATATGTAGTATATAACTATTCTTTTAGTATAGTTTTAATATAATATATATCATAAAATAATAAATCAGCCTTCTGAAACATTATCATCTCTTCCCTCATCCTAAGACCTTTGTGAGCACCATCACAACCTACAGCTCCCAGACCAGGCTGGAGCACAGACAACATGGCTGTGCTGCTGACTTCAGTCAGCATCCCTCTGGAGATACAGGCAGAAATCCCTGGAGTAAAAACAGACAGAGCTGTGACTGCTGTCAATGTTTTATCTTTTCAATTAAATCTTGATCTTTGCTTTTGGAGTTGTGGCATTCATATTTCCCTCTGAAAACCAGCCCTCCTCAAGTAGGGAGTTAATTCCTTTCCTTGCCAGGCAAAGATTCACTCCCAGCACACATTATCCCCACTGTCAGTGGGGGTTAAACATGAATGCCTGGGCTCAGTGTCACATCACCTACAGCAGTTCCCAGATGTTCCCTATTATAAATTTAACCTGTCTTTAGGCAGGTGCCACACCCAGAGATGACTGGGATGTACCACAGAGGTTGTATTTGTTTCTCCTGACACTGCAGAAGAACCTCCAACTGAGCAGGTCCTAACCTTACACTGAGCAAGGCCTTATGCCACCAAACCCTGGGGCTGAGCAGGGACTGGGGGCATCCAAACAAACCCCTGAACAAGCAGCCATGAGCCAGTGCTGCTCTGAAATTGAGCTAAGAGATATCAACCATCTCTCAGGAATGGTTTGAGTAGGTTGGACAAAGACAAACTCTCAAACTTCCACGGTTTCTTTCTATGCCTTGTGTGTGCTTTAGTGTTAAGGCTGTTGGTTGAGGCTCTGGGAAGCTGAGCAGTTGTAGGCATGTAGGACCATGGAAATATGTGGATTACTTAAATATCACTTCAGGTTTAGTTTGGAGTCACAAGTATCCCTTCAGTTTTGGTTTGGAGTCACAAGTGAGATTTCAGGAGCTCTGAACTGCAGAACCACCACTGTCTGCTGCCATTTAACAGTAACAAGGGCAAAGAAGTGAATGACAGCATGTTTATCCTCCAAAACTGGGGTTTCTTGAGTTGGCTTTGATCCAGGCTAGCTGCAGCACAATGCTCCATGGTCCAAGAGGTTCAGATAACTCCATGAGGAGTCAGTGTCATCCTTACCCTGGCTGTGGCCTTGGCACATCCTTGGCCCAGGATACCAGACGCAGATTTTAACAGCAGATTTTACCTCAATGACTCTTGGATGCCATAATCCTCAAATACACCATCCCATCCCCAGACTGATGTGGGGAAAGTAGATTAAATTTCTGGAGCTATTTCCTGAGTGCTCAAGCTGAAGATCCCTTCCCTGAGCACCACTTCATGTCCCAGGTGGACCCCAGCAGGCTGAAGCCCTTCACCAAGCATCTGTATTTCAGTAAAGCCCTCTCAGCCTGTGGAAGAAGGTGGCAGATGCTTGTCTCACCTTGGTCTGGAACGTGCAGAAGACATGAGTGAGGAATGGGTGCTCCCAAGCCAAGGAAAGGACTCTCTTCTCCACCATTGTGCACTCAACGTCATCATCCATCAGCACCACGTCCTTCTTCAGGGCTTTCACAGCAAAATACTGGTCTGTGCTCTTCAGCTCGGCCAGGAACACCTGGAATGGAAACAGCTGCTCAGAAGGAGGGATTATCTCCCCTCAGAATAGCCATGTGAGGGTGGGAGCTGAGCTCCTGGGAATTCACACCATAAAACCTCAATGCTTAAGGCGCCATTCTGCCATTAAGGACTTTGAGTTTGCTCCCCACACCCAGAATAGTTTTATGAAGTTGAGCCCTGGAGAAGGATGTGAAGTTCTTGGCAATTACAGGAGAAGGGTACATGCCTGGATGGAAAGGACATGCCAGAGAGCCAAACACCTCTGATAACAGAAACCATCCTCATGCAAATGCTCCTCAGATACATTTCCTGTTTTCTGACTTCAAATAATAAAACATAGAATATTGCTGTGTCAGCATTTGAAATGCAAATACCCTGCACCAGCTCTTCAGCAGGTGGAAAATGATGTCCACCAGTAGCTGGACTGGTTTTATATCAGATGTCTTTCTCTCCTTCCTCTCAGTTTTCAGGTCTGAGCACACAGCCTGGGTGCCTGGTGCTTTTGCAGGAGTTCTTCTCTGAGAATGGGAAAACACCTCCCAGAGGAGTTACAACCCCTGTCTATTTTTATAGGCAGGGAAAATGAAACCCAGAGCAGCAGAGAAGGTTTTCTAGAGACCACAGAGCAAAGTCTCTCCTGGAAGGCAGTGACAGTCCTGATCTTCCCACTAACAGCCTGCTGACCCTGTTTCTATGGACTGTATAAATGTGTAAGATTTATTTAAAGACCTCTTCAAAGAGGTCTTTGAAGTTCTCTGCCAGACAGTATTTACTGAGTAAGCTCAGACACGTTTTAGCCCTGACAAAAGTTTTATTTACCCTTTTGGCTACCGCTGCATTTCACTTTGTAGCACCAGACAGAGAGTAGAGCCTCGCTCTGTCTCTGCACTGAATGACCAGAAATGCTCACAGTGCTGATGCTGCAGGCTCCCTTTTTACCCTCATGTTTGTGCTGGGCACTGCTCTCCTGGGGAAGCTGGGGAATGAATGTGCTGCCTTTGTGACCTGTGCTGTGGCTCCCAAGGAGCAGCGAGGCAATGCCAGAGCACATCCAGAGGGGGTGGTGGGAGATCTCCTCATGGATCTGCTCCTCAGCCTCCCAGGATCACACAGGCACTGAGATGTGACACCCTGTCCCCTCTATGGGGAAGTGAATCTCTCTCCAAGCAAATGAGGGCACCAGGAGTGACACCAGCACAGGAAACTCGTGGGTGAGTTTTTGTTGCAGAAAGGCACAAAATGGCCCACCCTCTCCACACCCACAGAGAGATGTGCACTTCAGAGAGATGCAGAAGCTTGCAGAGTCCATGTCAGCATGAGGGCTAAAACAAGGTACAGAATGTGCTTCAGTGGAGGCATTCAGGACTTGAAGAGATGAACACCTCTCACCTCTCATGAGATCTCTTTTGAGGAATGGTTTAGATAAGAAGACCTTCAGAGATCCTTTCCTTCCAATAAAAATGTTTCTATATTATATCCACTCTTGATTTCAGGTTAATCTGGAGTGCTGGTTTGGGGTACTCTGGTTTAGCTGTGAGATGCCTCAGTCCTGGTTCTCATGCAAACTGTGGACATGACAAGTGGACACAACACTTTCTAGTGGAAAATTTCCCTGTCCATTGAGCTGGAACTAGATGGTCTTTAAGGTAGCTTTCAACCCAAACCATTCTATGATTCCGTTACTTTCAAGTATGAAAGGACAACACAGGAAATATTTCACCAGTGGAGGAACTGGCTGCAGCAATTGCTCCAGATCATTTAGCAGACAAAAAGCAGCACTTTGTTCAAGGCACAGTTTCCCCCTTGGAAAGATGTGGGATGTGGGCAATGTGATCCACAGTCCTTCTCCTTATTGTCTGTGAAAACACAGTAGGGAGTCCCTCTGAAATTGCTTCTCTCAGCTTTGTGCTGGCACTGAGTAACACAAGTCCCCTGCAATGGGGAAGAACAGTCCACAATTCACCAGGATTAAAGAATCCACTGAAAACAGGTGGTTCTTGTTTCAAAAGCACAAATCCTTGGCTGCTGCAAAATTTGCTTTGGGCTGCAGCATGGATCAGAGCTGGAAAGAGCATTTGCTGCTCCCAGCTGGCACCTGCTGCTCTGAGAGCAGAGCTGATCCACACCCAGCTCCTCAGCTCATGCTTCCCTCTCCCTGTGAAGAGGGAGAGCACAGAGACCTTTCCCCAGCTCTCTGGGGATATCCTGGATCCATCAACCTGCACAGAAAGGGGAAATTGAAACCCTGCCTGGGCCATTCCTGTCCTGTCATGAGAGAGCAGCTAATGGGACAGGGAGAAGAACAAGGTGAGGAAAAGAGGGAGTTCAGGATTCAGTTATGCCAGAGCAAGAATTCTTTGAAGATTTGGAGATTTATCAACCGTTGTGTGGCAGCAGGACCAGGGCAGTGACCTGTACTGGGCACTGGTGAGGCCACATCTCAAATCCTGTATTCAGCTTTGAGTCCATCACTACAAGGAAGGCACTGAGGGGCTGGAGTGTGTCCAGAGAAAGGAATGGAGCTGGGGAAGGGGCTGGAACACCAGAAGGGGCTGGGAAAGGGCTCAGCCTGGGGAAAAGGAGGCTCAGGGGGGACCTTGTGGCTCTGCACAAGTCCCTGACAAGAGAGGACAGATGGGGGGAGTCAGGCTCTGCTCCCAGGGAATAGGGACAGGTCAAGAGGAAATGGCCTCAATTTGTTCCAGGGGAAGTTGAGACGAGATATTAAAAAAATTTTCTTCACTGGAAGAGTGGTCAGGCATTAAAGGGGCTGCCCAAGGAAGTGGTGGGGTCACCATGCCTGAAAGTGTTCAGAAAACACGTGGATGTGGCACTTGGGGACACAGTTAGTGGTGGACTTGGCAGTGCTGGGTTAGCAGTTGGATGGAAAAACTTTAGAGATCTTTTCCCACCTAAATGATTCCATTCATTCCAACCTAAATGATTCCATTCCATGCTTTTCCCTAAGTGTCCCTTCAAAGCAGATGTATTCAGTGCCACACAAAGTGACATGCAAATGCCCACAGTGGTGTCCCAGTCCCAATGCTTACCTTGCCAAAACTGCCCTTCCCCAGCATCTTGTGCAGGACAAAATCTTCAATGGTCAGTTTTAGCTGCACTTGGTGCTCCTGCTGCTCCTGGGACTGCTCTCCCAAGTCTGACTCTATGAGGGATTCTCCTTTCACTGTGCCCTCCACTGGAGTCTCCCAGGAGATGCCTTGTGGCTCTGCAACACACATCAAAGCACTCATATAAACCCTTGGACAGGAGCAGAAAATCCCCAGAACACTCACAGGTATTCTGCTTAGAGGTTTAAAAGGGTATTTTAGACAAATGGAAGTGTGGTGGCCATCTCTGAGTAGATTGGCTCTGCTCCCACACTGCTTTCTCTCCAGAGGAAACTTTACTCCAGTGGAAGCTGCATCTTCTTCAGTAGCTTTTTTAAAATTCATAAACCACTTTACAAACTCCTTCATCTGTCTTTCTGTTTTATAGCACCAAATCCTTAATTTCTGGACACCTGTCTTCTCCAGTCCTTCTTGCTGCTTGCCATTATGATGCAGTTTCATTTCTCAAGGTCTTTTCAAAACCCTAGGCAAAGCTGGGTGAAAAGCTGGGATGGCATTTTCACACTGTGCTCCTGCTCTGGATGTGAAGCATTCCAGATCAACCATTCCAGCCAGCCTGGAGTGGAATCACTCTGAGTTTTTTCAATACTCCACTAACCTGGATTTGTAAGAACTTGTAAGAGATTTTGCCCCTCACTGGATTTATCCTGTTGCTGTAGCTGCTCTAAAACACTGAACACTACTCAGCAAACTCACCCACATGTGAAACAGATGTGAAACCACCTGAGGCTTCACTGTTTCACATCAGCACAGCCAGTTCTACTTGAACAGAACACAAATAAACACAGATGGGGACATCATTTATTTCTCCTTGGGGTCCAAAGGGCACAGTCTCCCATTTACCTCCTAAACATCTGCTCTTGTACCACAGAGGGCTGTGACACCTAGATCAGTTCCTAGTGAGAAAAGTGAGGTCCACCAGTGGTTTTCAAAGCCACTGGAATTCAACCTCCATCCAAAAATGTGAAATCAGAAAGAAAATTTGCCATGGTGATCAGAAGGATTCCAAATATCCTGTTTAGAGCTTGGCAATAAATTCCCCCAATCGTGTCACCCCCAACCTACCACGTACCAACCAAGCAACAGCAAAGCTCTGCCCTGTATCACCAGGAGGATTTTTTTACCTTTTTTCCCTGATGCTGGCAGGGCCTGAAGTGGCGTCACATCCTTCACAGGAACAGGGAAGCCGATTTCCAGAGGTCCATCCCTGGAGATCGTCTCACTGTCGCGCTGGCAGCGAGCCTGGGACACAGAAACCAGCAAATTTTGAGCCAAAATCACGTGCCAAGCTTACGAACAACACCATGACTTCCTGAGTGTGACTCACAAAAGGCAAAATCTAGAAGAGAATCTAAAAATGCTTCAACTATTTACCTGCTGGGTGCTCTCTATCATTGCCAGAGCTTCAGCCATCAGTTTCTGGTTCACTCCACAAAGATTTGCTACTTTGGCCTGGCACTTGTGGTGGACGTTCATGCCACAGGCTGAAAGAGAGAACACGAGGTGTCAGGACAATGAAGGCTGCAAAAGGTTGGGCAGGAGCAGAGACAGAGATCAGCCACCTAAAGACCTCCTGAGATGGCACTCAGGGAGTTTTTTGGTTCCCTATGGAGACTATTTTTGTATTTTCTTCTGGCCAGAGGTTGCATTTCCACATCCATCAGCCTCTGCAGGTACAGGCTACTAAAATTACAAGGCACCATCTCAGAGATAAACTGTAATCACAGAAGAGGATCCTCCCATTAGTTTGGAATGATGAAGACAGTGGAATGTCTTGGGTCTGAAAGTGGAAAGGGCTTGCAAGTTCATACTGGGGGTGACTTGGGGAGATGAACAGTGCCAGTGTGATGCTCTTTGTCCCTTTGGGAATGAACTCATCAACCTTCTGCATCAAATACCTCTCACAAATGGACAGATCATTCTTGAAGAACGATCCTCCTTGAAGGACAGTCCTGTAGACCACTCCTTCACCCTCCTGGGTGCTGTCAGAACCCAGGACACTGCTCTGGCTGCCCTGAGTGATTCCAGACCCTGGCAGGGGGCTCAGAGACCTTGGCAGGGAGTCAAAACCACCTGTGCCTTTGATTTTAGCCCATGGAAACAATTACCAACTTTGTGTGAGGATTTACAAGCCAC
>JAXCLO010000056.1:3427259-3450055 GCA_035583995.1 Arremon aurantiirostris
ATCCTTTCTTCTATTCTTTTAGTATAGTTTTAATGTAATATATATCATAAAATAATAAATCAAGCCTTCTGAAACATTGAGCCAAATCCTCGTGTCTTCCCTCAACCTGAGACCCCTGTGAACACCGTCACACCACAGTAACCTCAGTTCCCTGGAAGACACTGGATGTGCACGATACTTTTTCCATCAATGATTTCAGCTTTGGGACACACAGAAAGAAACAAAATGGACTCAGTTTTCAGCAGTGTGGGAAAGAACAAAATAAGATGGTGTCAAATGTGTCACCCTCCCTCTGAAAACCAAGTGCCCTCAGACCAGCAGAGGTAGATGCTGCAGAGTTCTCAGTTAGGCTCAGGAGGAGACACCTGGGGCAATGTCCTGAGCAATTCCAGCTTTAGGAAGGTACCTGAAGTTAAATTAAGCCATGATCCACTCACTCTGTCAGTGTCCACAGCTGACTGTAACCCACCTATGTGCCCAAGTGTCTGCACCATTGCTGACTGCAGTAGAAATGGGATTTTGGCAGAGGTAAAAATAAATGGGAGATCTCTGGGCATTTCAGGGCCGTGGTGCTCACTGTTCTGTTTTCCTAAAAATGGCTGAAGGCCACTCCATCAACCCCTTTGAAACATATCCTGGTGTGACATTCATGTGCACTCTGCCCAAGTGGGGACAGAAGCGCTGAAACCTCCACACTCCTGTTAGGAGAGCAGGGGGAGAAAAAAGGGAAAGAAATTAAGACAGATTATTGCTGTAGGGGACCTCCAGCACCCTGTGTAAGCCATGGGAAGAGCAGAGAGCTGTGAGGGAGGCACAGGCAAAGCTCCTGTCACAAGGTCAGGGTTTGGGGAAGCACACAGTGGGGACACTGTGTGAACACAGAGGATGTCACCTCGCTCAGGGTGGTTTTGGGGATGCTGGTGCTGCTGCCCTCAGTGCAGTGCAGAAATCCCTGAGCTCAGCTGAAACCAGCTCAGGGAGCTGCTCTGTGGCACTGCAGACGTGGAGGAAGGGCTGGTTGATCACTGGTATCTGTGCATTGCATCATAATCTTTGTATACTGAAATAAACAGGGCAGGAGATCTTTCTCCTTTTTAATGCCTTTATTAAAAGTGATCAGCTCAGGTGGGGAGAACCGACGGGTCCACGCTCACACTGCTGCTGCTCCCAGGAGTGACTCGGAGGAGAAGGAAGAGTGCAGCTTTGTCTGCTGGTCTGTGGGCAGAGCTGGGGGCTCCATCCTCACGAGAGCATCAGGAGATTCCTTATTTTTTGGTTTGACATTTGAGGTCCTCTTTCTAGCCAACATCTTTTAGGTTAGGGTGAGGGGTAAAAAGGGTCTTAGTGGATACTGGATTCTGTTCCTCACATCTAGACATCACTTCAATCCCTCAATTTTGTGTTAGCTCATTGTTTTTAGGGGGATTTTCTTGCTAGATTTGGTGCTCCATTTGCATGCCAACCCCGATGTCACCTCCTCCTCACAGTCCCAGGTGCCACCTTCTAGGAAGCAGCAGGGGGATGCTCGACAAAGGGGATTTTTAACTATCAACAACAGGTAATTAAAGGAAAACTGTTAACAACGGGTTATTAGTTTTCCTTTAATACAACATGAAATTATAAACAACAAATAGTTAGAACTCCAACTTGGCAGCAATTGGTTTAGCTTGTGAACTCTGCAACCTTTAAAAAAAATAGACAACTTTCCTATTCATAACATATACTGGCCTTGACACTACAGCCATGAAAATGCAACTTTGGGATAACCCAACGATTGGCTGCAAGTACTCTGGACCCCTGGCATGAAAAACATCCTGGGCTGCTTCACTGAAAGTTGGACTTGATGGTCTTGGAGGTATTTTCCAGCCTTAATGATTCTCTGCCCCTCAGTGCATTTGTTGTTTGTTGGTAACAAATGAAAGCCATGGTAGTGGTGCATTATCTTCTCTTTCTGGAGAAGATCAGGACCTAAAGGGTGAAAATATCCCAGAGCATCCTTCCTGTAGGATCTCTCCTAGCTGTGCTCTACGGGCCTCACACATTTACCCCAAACACACAGTCCTGAAATTTTCATTTATTATTAAAAGTAGGTCATCACAGTGTCAGCTCGAGCTGTTTTGTTTCTGGTGGATTTCAACATTTTGCTTTCCAGACAATGACAAACACATCCCTGTATGAATCATTTTTTACCTCCAGCTTTGTCTGATTCTTAGAGAGAGCTCTCAGAGAGGATTAGGTGGCTGGAAGGCTGCTTGGCAGTGCCTGCTAATGAGAGGAGAAACAAAAGATGGAGAGCAAAAACAAAACTACAATCGGTTGCTTTCTGATCCCAAGTGGTTGATCCTATGATTTCCTTCAGGATGCATAAGAAAAATCTCAAACATGCCCTGAAATTAAATGACTGCATTGTAGAGGGTGCCCCAGACAGGAGCTGAGTGCAGCACTCCAGTTGTACCTGAAATCTATTTTGAAGGCTCAAGTGGGACTTTGGTGATAAGAAGGCTTTGTATTTTATCTTCCAGTACAGCCTTGCAGATTTGGACTTAATCTGGGTGTTGTGTAAGGCATCAAGGTGCTGTAGCACTAAATGTAACAATTGAAACCAGCAATTCTTTATATTAGTGGCTCTGCTTTCCACTCAAATGCTCTTATAATTTTTGAGCACTCTTCTGTGCACTGTAGCATTTGTCAAAAGTCCTTTTCCAGGTGAGGGAATGCAGGGCTCCATTTATTAACAGCAAAAGAGACTTAATTCTTTGAAGTCCCAGAGTGTATAAGGCTGCAGAACCAGGGGAACAGGGGAATGGTGCAGCGACAAAAATTATTTTGAAAGGTCACCTCACATAACTGAGAAAGTCAGGTCTTACCCACCAGCCCTAGGAAAGGCAGGGGCTTGTTTAATATTCATTGTGGGCTTCCCCTAAAAGTCAGTGAATGTTTAAAAATGTCACTGCACAAACTCCTAATTCCTGTTATTTCTTATGCCCTTGCACGTTCAGTAATGGGGAATCAGCTCTGTGCTGCAATTGGAAGGTCATGAGGTGCAGGGGGCCTTGACTTTTGGTAATGTCACTACACTTAGCACTGGGTATGCAGACTATGCATCTATCTTTGAAATTTCATGCCAGTGGTGTGCCTTTCTTCCCCCAGTTCTTTTGATCTGGATCTTTGAGTTTTTTAGGGCAGCAATTTTCACTTCTGCAGATCTGGACTCATCCTAGCATGAGGGTTTTTAACTAAGGTGCTGGTGAAATATGAATGCTAAATAATAACTGTGATGCTAAGGCAGTATATATTCTCTTTAGGAATAATGTCTTTTCCTTCTGAAATTAATGTAGAATTTCATTTCCATGAAGTGTAGATTCCAGTCAGTGTAGATTCCAGTGTAGTTTCCAGTCAGATTCAGATCCATATTGTCGAGAAAGTGAAGTCAAAAAGGCAGCTCCTTGCAAATCAGAAAAAGTTCATTGACTTGAGGAGCTTTGTGCTCATTTAAACCATAGCATGAACATCTCCAATCATTTTAGAAGTCTGGATCAAGAGGAATACTTGTATGAGTTTGCTTCAGTGTCACTGGAAGGGTTTGTTTTGTTTGAGTCTGGGGACAGAAGGAATGTGCTGGAACAAGAAGTTACATGGACTGGCTTGTATTTGAGGTTTGCTGGAAGAGCAAGTTAAGAGCTTAATTTAAGAGTGAGATCTTAATTTAAGAGTTAAGGTCAAGAGCTTAATTTAAGAGTGAAAACATGCTTTTTAAGAGCCAAAAAACTGAATGCTGAAACCATTGTGCATTAATCTGGAGGCATACAAGTAACAAACCCCAAGGTATTTATGCATGCAAATCCATATTCATACATGAAGTCACTTATGTTGGAGAAACACTTTTTAAATCATCGAGTCCAACTGTAACCCTGACACTGCCAAGCCACATCCATATGCACTCTGCAGAAATATTCACAAGCAGGGAAGTAGCAGGGGCATAATCTACACAGGGTGTCAGAAGGTCCTACAGATGTACAGCCCCAGACACCTCAGGGTATGACCACATCTAAAACCAAGGAGAGGACCTGGTCACCCCCAGCAGCAGGGCAAGCAGGAGGTGACAACAAGTTAGAGATGCCCAGATGATAGAAGAGAATTGCAGGAACAGAACAGTCTTGTGTCCCATCTGCCCATGTGAGTATTTGTGCACGTGTTTATTTGTATTCCCCACCAGTCTGACTATTAATTTTGCAAATGTTCTCAATGCATTTGCCCAGATATTGGAAGCCAGGGGGAATGTGCTGTGCCATGGCAGTGACACAGAGCCAGGGGAGCTGTTCCAGGCCCTTATTCCTTTACAGACATTTCCCCCTCTCTAACATGAAAGAATTGTGGAAATGGATGGACTGACTCTTCCATGCTTGAACCTGTAATCCTTGCTCTGGTGCCTCAGCACAGTGTCTGAGTCAGCTCAGCTGAGGAGTCTGATGAACTCAAAGGAAAATAAGAAAAAATGCTGAGATGGGCACAGCTATGTGCAGCTAGAGATGATGTAGGAGACATTTCAGGTGAGAGTCTGCTTTTGAGGAGATAATCTAGAAGATGTGGAGCAGGAGGTGAAGAGGACCAACAACTACAGCTCTATTCCAGGTTGGAGTTGCAGAGCTATTTCCTTCCCACTTGAGCAGGGTTGATGTAATTTGCTTTTGCTGTTCCTGCTGAGGGCTGTGGAGGAGGTGGCTGCTCCTGTCTAACCAGGCCAAGTGTCCCCAAACATAGAATGGCTTGGGTTGGAAGGGACCTTAAACACCATTCTGTTTCCCATGGGCAGGGACACTTTCCACTGTCCCAGGCTGTTCCAAGACTCATCCAACCTCACCTTGGACACTTCCAGGGATGGGGCAGCCACAGCTTCTCTGGGCACCCTGTGCCAGGGCCTCACCTTCCTCACAGGAATGAATTTCTTCCTAATATATGACCTAAATATCTCCTTTTTCAGTTTGAAGCCACTGTGCCTTGTTCTATCACTACAAGCCCTTGTCAAAAGTCACTCTCCAGTTTTCTTCCACACTCTGTTCTCCAGGTTCCCTGCTCTCCAGCTGACTGAAGAGAGGGCTGTCACCTACACATTGAGAGAGTTGTGCCACTGACTTACCCTGTCACACCTTTCAGCAGCCACAGCCTGGATGTGACCTCCCTCCTCCAGCCTGAACCCCGAGGCATCCCTTTGATTATTGCGCGGGTTTGTTTGCCTGCTTTTCATCAGGCTGCTGTGCTAACCCCACTAGCAAGAGCTTTTACCCCTTTTACCCCAAGTGAAATGCCACCTCCCTGTGAGCAGTTTGCCCCCTGTGGGCAGGGGTTTGTCCCCTCTGTTTTTTTTTGGTGTGGTATGTGCAGTGCAGGGGAAGGAAGGGGAACTGATCACTGGCAGGCACTGGGCAGTAAAATAAGCAGAAGATGATGACACATGTGAGGCTGAAGGGAAGGCAGGAAGTGCTTGTTTGGAGATGAGTAGGTTTGATTCTCACTCATGTGACCATGACCACGTTGGCATGAGGGCAGGCAGTGGCACCCTAGGGCAGTGAGCACAATGAAAACCACAGCAGAGCCATGCGGGATAACCTGGATATCTCTGTCCAACCTGCCAGAGGTGCACAATCAATCTTCCAAAGCAGTTCAGAGATCAAACTGCAGACCACAGGAAAGCCAAAGGGATCATTTTCATATATGTGTGTGTGTGTGACTTTCACTTTGAATCCTTCTGCTCTCAATTTGGCAGAAAGAGAAGAACAGAGAAGCCTCTGCTCAACCCAGTGGAGCAGATCAAGTGAAAATTCAAGATCATCAACTGCAAAATAAAGGGATTTAATGTCTGCCTCCTGGTGGAGAGTGTGTCAGCCATGACATCAGTATTTTTGGAGTGCCAGCCAACAACATAATCACAGAATGCTTTGGGTTTGAAGGGACCTTAAAGATCATCTAGTTCCAGCTTTCTGCTTCGGAAAAGCAGGAAAAGCAGGGACATCTTCCACTAGAGCAAGGACCTCAGGACCCCATCCAACCAACCAGCATTTGGGACACATTTGCTTCTGGTAGGTGCCTCAGAGTTTATAATAATTCAGGCAGCATCCTTGCCATTATTCAGAAGTAGTTACCATGCAGGGAGTTTCAGTTTCACTGTGATCACTTTATCTGAATACAAATCTGAACCCTGTGTACATCCTCAGGACATGAAAATACCTTACCAGCTAATCATGTTTTTCTCAGATTATTTTTTTTTTCTTCACTGATAGACTCTTGGTTTATTGCTTCCTAGGATAGAGGAAGAATGATTTGGGTTTGCCCTTTGCTGTCATGGGTTTGAGAGTCAACATGGTCATCAGGGTCACTGTGACATGTGAATAGCCCCCAGCTCCAAAGGGGAATCTCATCCTAAAAAAGCTTTTTTACAGTCTGCATCACTAACTGGAAAGCTGGCACCTGCAAACCCACAAGTTTCCTGGAATTAGATTGGATCTAGAAATAACCCAGTAGCCTGGGTTTGGTCATTTCCAGGAAAGGATCACTCCCAAATTCTTTCTGGTGTAATTAGTATCATATGAACAGTGCAGGAATTCCCTCTCACAGGTGAAGTTAGGCTCCAGTGTGGAGTAACATCCCAGAAGGTTTATAAAGGATTCAGATTTCATCACTGCTGGAAAATTAACTGGAAAATTTTATCAAATCCTTGCTGTAAAATCCTCAGACTCCCACTCCTGAAAATACTGGGCAAATGAGCTGTCTCTCCTCTGAGCATGGAAAATCCAACATTTCCAGGGGCAATTTGTCATTGGAGTTTGTGTGCAGTTTCTTTGTTTTCATTCACTCAGATGGGAAAAAAAATAACAGAAGAAAGATATTGATTTTTAAAGTAATGCTTTCTGTCAATACAAGACCAAGCAGGTTTTGACTTCAAACAATTTATAGAGGTTTGCACACCTCATTTCAAGTATCATGCCATGATCCTGCCTCCACGCTGCAAGTTATTTAATTAGACACATTAATCCACTAAGTGATGGCAAAATGTTTAGTAATGATGTCTAACCAGGGCATTTCAGGGGAATTTTGTTGTTTAATTAGGAGATAATTGATGATAGTGCAGAGAGTACCTGGTTGTAAAAGGCTCCTGCATGTCAATTGGGCTTGTGCTGAGCTCAGTGGCTGTTAAATGCTGCTCATATTACTTGCCATTACTATGGTACATGGATTTAAGAGTGGCCATTATTCACAAAAAAAGAAAAAAAGAGATTAAAAAAATTGGCATTTCTTTAGATCTGGCTAATTAGATGTAGGGATAATAAGATGCACCTGGAAGGAGTGGAAAGGAGGTGAATTAACCAGCTGGCATGGAATTAGCCACAGTGATGGCACTGGCTGAGGAATCAGCTCCATGGGGCACCTTGGACATGGAACTGTCCCAGGCTTCACCTGTTGAGGCTTCACCTTTGTGCTGCTGTGAATGCAGCCTCGTCTCCTGGAGAAGAGGAGGCTCAGAGGTGCCCTCATTGCTCTCTGCACCTTCCTGAAGGGAGGCTGCAGACAGGTGGGGTCGGTCTCTGACAGAACCAGAGGACATGGTCTCCAGCTATGGCAGGGAAGGTACAGGTTGGATACTAGGAAAAAGTTTTTCACTGAAAGAATAATAAAGTACTGGAATGCTGTTCCCAGGGAGGTGGTACAATCACCATCTCTGGATGTGTTTAAAAAAGACTGGACATGGCACTGGGTGCTGTAGTCTGGTTGAGGTGTTAGGGCATAGGTTGGACTCGATCTGAGAGGTCTCTTCCAACCTCATTATTCTGTGATTCTGTGATTCCCACAGCTCAGATGGTGGTGCCTGTCAAAGCCAAGGTCATCTTTTAGTCATTTCCACTCAATGGAAATCATTTTGGGTGAGCTAAGTCCACCCAAAGTCAGTGCCTGCCCTTGTGAGGGAAGCTCAGCTGTTGGTCCCTCAAGTCTGAAGGTTTGGGAAAGGAAGGAGCATTCTGGTGTGCAGAGCCACAGCACTGGGCTCTCAGTGGGAAAAATACCTGTGACAGGCTTTGCTGAGAGCAAGGAACTCAAGTGATTCCGTCTTTTCCTGCCACAGTTCAGTTTCTTGTCTTCACTTCCATTCCATGACCTGGCAGAGCTCAACCACTGTTTTCTGCTGCCCTGCACAAATTGTAAAATCAAAATATATGGGAATTGGCCTGGTGCTGTGAGCCTGACATCAAAGAACACACAGGAAAAGCTAAACTTTGTAGCAATAACTCAGATCATCCTCATGGCATTTTTGTAGCATCCAATAATTCTACAGTTTAGCATTGCTAAAGATGAAAGTTTGTCAGTCGTGCTTTGTCTGGGTGGACCCAAAGGGGTGGTATTTTTCTCCTCTAGCTTTAGTTATCTCTCTGTAGGTAAAGCTTCTGGAGCTTCGTTGTTGTCACTGAAGACCCAGTCAATAGTCAAGGGAATTTAAAGTGCAATTTAATTGACTGAATGTGGTGGACATTTACTTCAGAATGGGATAAACTGCATCATGAACAGCATTGATTGTCTGCCTTCTTGACACATGCAATCAAGCTTATCCTCCTACCATACAATCTGTTTCACCACCTCATTCCCTTTACCACTAGAAAGACAATTTATCATTAACATGCAATCCAAATCCATCATGATAAGCCTCTGACTTATCATCCTATGATGCAGACCTCTAAAATCCATGAGTGCCATTGAGACAACATGTAAGAGATGATTGCCCACAGTCTTTTCTAGCACAAGAACACCAAATTGACATCAAATTATATGAAAGAAATAGGGTCAGACCAATGTGCAGATACAATTCTTCTTGCAGCATGCAAAGCCTGTAATTAAGTAATGAAACCTCTCACTGGAGGATGTTGTGACCACTGAAATCTTAGACAGGTTCAAAAAGCACTTAGACAAATGCACAGATAAAAATCTATTGAGGGTTAGACTCTCTAGTGTAGGAAATCCTGGAAATGCAAGTTCCTGGAGGTGGAAAATATTAAAGAAAGCGTGTGTGTTTGGCTTATTATATTTTTTCTTGGTTCTTTGGGCATTAGTAACTCTTAAAGAGTGGAAACCATCTTGCCTGCAATGAATTTGTCTTCTCTTAACGCTAAGTTGCTCCAACTCATTCTAATTTTTCTTGTAGGTGATGCTTTCTTAGCCTCTGGGGTGTTTTTGCCATCCTTTCCTTTTCCGTACCTTTCTTGAGGAGCAGGCTCCAGGCTGGACCTCACCCTCATGGGTACCAAGAAAACACCACAAACAAGATGTTTATCTCACCTTCTAATTTTTTTTTTAAGATGATGAGGGGGAAAAAGAGAGGGATTTGAAGTCCTGTGAATTTACCATGTTTCTGTTCTTCCATTCCTGGGAAGGTGTAGTCATCCAGCTCTTCTCACCCCATATCACCTCATCTCTGGTAAATCTGGGAAAAAGTGTCATTTACATGGTGAAAAACCCAGCAGAGAGGTACAGGACATCTGCAATTAATCCCTGCAGCTGAGAAAGACTCAATGATTGAACTCCTGATCACTGAATTTATCTGGTACCTGTGACTCCACACCTGTCTTGCTTGCTGGGCTCATCAGAGACCTTGGGTGCTGGAACCTCTGTGTTAATATTATTTCTATTTATTTTTTTCTTTATTATCCAAGATCCCAAGCCTGGAGCTTTTGACAGTTCACAAGGTGTAAGATCTAGATCCAGACTCGAATTTTTAAGCCTGGTGCCATTTTCTAGAAATGAGACAGATGTTATTTGCATGTACCATCTTGTTTAAAAATGGCAGGATCCATTTTTTTCTGATCCTCTGAATTGGCATAGGTCTGATGAGGAACATCTATTTCAAGATGCTATTTAATAATTCCCAGCTACATTTTATAGGAGATATTATGTTCCAGCAAGTGTCCTCTATAGAAGCATTGCTTTCTGATGCTTCTGAAATCCTTTAGTGGGTGGAATCTGATTATCAGGAAAAAAGATGTAAAATATGCAAAGGTTAAAGCAGACAGTTGTTTTGAGGTATTTTCAGATCTGAACATCTTGATCTTTGTGATAATTTGTATTCAGACATGCTGTGTTTGCTAAAGGAAAGTTTAAAATAAAAGTTAGTAAAATACTTTGCTTTAGGGATTTGCTGGCTGGCTGTGAAGTGCCAGACTGCTCTTTAACTTTCCTCAGCATTTAGAGGCTCAGCATTGCACTGAAATGTCACATCCTCAGCAGAAAATGGAGATAATTTTGTGGAGCCTGGACTCTGAGAGTGCCAGACTGCTGTTCTCTTTAGGTGTCTGGTGCAGTTTTAGATGTTCCTGGGTGCCTCATGTCCAGAAAGGCACAGGTCCTACATAGCCAGCTTCACCTGAGTGTCTCAGGTATCCTCAGATGGTTCCAGGCATCTCAGTTTAGGTCAGTGAGAGAAGCCCTGCCTCTTTCTCATGAAAATTCAATTTGTTAATGATTGCTTTAGGAGCATTCCACTGAAATATAGAAATAAAACATTCAATTAAAGCATGATCCATCTTCTTCATTGAAATTGTAATCTCCAGATGTTTCCTCACACTTTTTGACTCTAGCCTGTCATCACTAATCTTCAGAGAGTCTTGGAATGACACAAACTCCCTTGCACAAAGGCTCCCTGGTGCTCCATGAATATGCAGGACATCATAGGGTTCATATGTCCCTCACACCTCTCAGTCTTACACCTGCAGTTAGAAATAACTCTGTTTTCTCAGATGTAAACTGAAATCCTGCAACATAATTTTCCTGGAAGGCAAAAAAAAAAGAATTGATTGACCAATTCTTTGACATCCAAATAAAGCTCTTACCCATGTCTGGTGAAGATAACATCCTGTCTTCTTCTGGGTTTTCACCACAATTTCTACCATTGTAGAAATGTGGCCTCCTCCTACATTCTAGCCAAGCACTGCCTTCTTCCTCTCCACAAAAGTCAAGTGGCCTCCCCCCAGCTGAAGGAAATGAGTGTTTGATGTTGGTGGGGGAATTGTTCCAGACAGGGGAAGCTGTGGGCTGTCCTGGTGCTGGCAGATGACAGCAGAGCTGCCAAAAGGGGTTTTTGGGGCTGTTCTCTGTAAGCACCCCCTGCACCAGTGTCCCATGAAAACAGAGATGGCAATTTACAGCTCAAGGTGTGGCAGTGTGGGATCAGGTGAGGGATAAAGCACACAGGTCAGGAAATCTGGGGTCTTCTTCCCTTCAACAGCATAGAGGAAGATCCCTGCCTTAGTTTCCTCCTTTCCCATTTTCCTCTTTCTCATTTCTCTCTTTCTCATTTCCCCTTTTCCCATTTCCCCTTTCCCATTTTCCTCTTTCCCATTTTCCCCTTTCCCATTTTCTTCTTTCTCCTTTCCCCCTTTCCCGTTTTCCCCCTTTCCCATTTCCCCCTTTCCCATTTCCCCCTTTCCCATTTTCCCCTTTCCCATTTTCCTCTTTCTCATTTCCCCCTTTCCCATTTCCCCTTTCCCATTTCCCCCTTTCTTTCCCACAGAAGCAGAGTGTGACGGGCTGGGTTATTTCAGAGCTGACAGTTTGAGGAGGAAAGAAGTAATTCCATGAATTACCTGTGGATTTGCTGTGGGGAACTTGTTTCTCTCACCCACTTGCAAGGTGCAAGGAGCAGCACAGAAGTTTCGCCTGTTGTGGATTCTCCAAGGTCTGGTAAAGGTTGTGTTTGCAGCTACAACCTTTGTAGGTGGGGATAGATCCCCATCTTCTGCATTTCTGGGAAATGTGAAATTCTTAGAGCCCTCAGGCTGACCTTCAGACTGACCCAAAGGTGTGCGGCAAGGGATGCACACAAGATGTGGCTCCACAAGCCCCATTTTTATATGGAATGAGGCTGAAATGTGGCTCCAAGCATGTGCTCCAGAGGAATTATTGCCTGTAAGTCAGGTACACAGCAAAAGAAAGTTCCTCAGCCATGTTCAACACTGAAATAAATCCCAGAGGTGTCTTTGCAGGCCATGAAAAATCAGATTAAACTGAGAGATGAAACAATGATTTAATTGTGATAATGAATTGTTTCCACTGCTGCAGTATCACAGGCCCCCTTGTGAGGCTGAAATGAAAAACAGATGCCCAGGACCATGGGTCTATCTCAAGGAAGCAAAATGTTTGTGTGGCCAAAAGGTAGCACACATAGAAGTGGCTGGAAACACAGGAGAGTAACATTTAAAAAATAGCAATAGCTTGGAAGGAGGAGCTGGGAGTCAACTTCAGCACCTGACAGTGTTCAGACCACAGGTAGGGGAATAAAAAGTATTTTCTGCTGTAGAGTGGCCTCACTAAGTTTTTTTAATTTCTTTTGACCAGAATCTGGTCTCTCCCAGAAAACATTTGAGGTCGTTGCTCTGTGGAGAAACACCTAAAAATGTTAATTAATACCTAACCAAACCAGGCACTGTTTGCCTGTCCTGGGAATGTTCCTGGCCATGTCCACACTACATTGCCCTTGGGCCTGGCTCTTCTCCATGACATGTCTTAAGTTTCTGTGGTTCTGAGGTGTTCCTTTTGCTTTCAGGCCAAGATCACAACAATCAGACCACACTGGGGTCTGATATACTTGTGCTCCACAGCAGGAACCTGTCAATAACAACAAGTGTTTTATCCCTTGGGATGTGGCATGGTGGGCATGAAGCTGGCAAGCAGCAGCTCGTTCTTGAGCTTATTCCCCGTCCTTTTTTCATTTTTACAACATCTGCACGGCCAGGGGAGATGCTCTGGGAGTTCTTGCAGAGTATCAGTCTGATGTCAAACAAGGGAAAAACATTTAGGAGAGGGATATAAGTGTGATAGACCCTTCTTGTACTCCTCAGCCACCTCCTCAGCCTGGAAGTGAGTCCAAGGTTATTTTTTTATCATCTTTGTCATCTTTCTCTGCTTTGTCACCTTTCTTGAGCTGTAAAGCAAAGCTCTCTCTTTCATGTTTTTTTACAAGTGAGTAAACACAAGACCTGAAAGACATATTTACAGAGAAATTCTCCTTAATGTATTATTCATTTGACTTTTTACTAGAAGTGTTTCTGTAGCCCTGATGTCCTGAGGATATCAGTAACAAGAGGTTTGTAGAGAGAGGTAATGTTTTATTAGAGCAATGCAGAGATTTAAAGAGGTAAAAAAACCCACAGAGTTATGGATGCATTTTTTGGGTTTGGGTGGGATAGAGCTATTTTTCTTTCTAGTGGCTGGTACAGGGCTGGATTTTGGATTTAGGATGAGATGAGTTAATGACATACTGATGTTTTAGTTGTTTCTGAGCAGTGCTTCCACTAAGTCAAGGACTTTTCAACTTCTCATACTGTCCTGGCAGGGAGGAGCCTGGGGGGCACAAGGAATTGGGAGGGAACACAGCCAGGACAAAAAAAATTGCAAAAAAATTGGAGAAGGGATATTCCAGACCATACAGCATCTCTGAACAGGAAAACTGAACAGGGGGAATTGTCCAGGGGGTGGCAGCTGCTGCTCCAACTCTTGCTGGGTCAGTAAGAGGTGACAATTGCCATGTGCATCACTTGTTTTGTATTTATTCTTATCCTTATCTTTATTCTTATTCTTATTCTTATTCTTATTCTTATTCTTATCCTTAATTTTCCTCCCTTTTCTGTGCTATTAAACTGTCTTTATCTTAACCATTAGTTTTACCCTTTTTCTTATTTTCTCCCCCATCCCTCTGGGAGTGAGTGAGCAGTTCAACTCACTCGCCCTGCCAGGTTAAACCACACCAACAAAGAAGCCCAACTTAAAACCCTTTTGAGAATATTTTTTGTGAGTATGAACGCATCTATATTCCAGTTGCTAGCTGGAGTCATACAAGATTTGACATCTTTCCCCAACATTGCTTTTTCCTTTTTTTTTTTTTTCCAGAGAAAAGGTGCTCAATGCAAAGGTCAGAAGCTGTGCAATGCTGTTGGCTACCAAGCTAATTAACCTCACACTCCTGTCAATGCAAACTGCTGGGGGATGGTGCATGTCTTTCATTGACAGGCTGATGTATTTTGGGTTGCCATTAACCTCTTCTCACGGATTTACTCTGCCAGGGAAGATTACCTGCATCAAAATAAGTGTCCTTTACAAAATTTGTACTGATTTTGCTCTGTTGATTCCACTTTGCACCTTCAGCAGTGTCACAGTGGCATCCTCAGGCTGAGTAATTTGGACCTGTGGATCTGCACTGATGGTATTAAGTGGTGATGAGATAAATGCATGCCATAATCTCAAGAATGTCATGTCAGAAGACAAGCAAATAAAATTAATGGTATTTTAAAATACAGTAAATAAAGAAAAAAGATCCACAGTGTATGAATCTGCTTAAAGTGCACATTCTTTATGAAGAATGAGATGAGATTTTGGGGTTTTTTTTGGGGGTAATGAGATTCCATTTTGGGTTTTTTTTCCTGATGTTTGTGATGAATTATTATTGTATACTATTTTAAACCAACTTGAAGCAGTCTGGTCTAGTGGAAGGTGTCCTTGCCCATGGCAGGAGCTTGGAGCTAGATGGCCTGTAAGGTCCCAAACCCTCCTTTGATTTTATGATTATAAACCTTTCAAAAGCTAAAAACTCCATCTGGTTTCACCACCCTACCCCACAGCTTTCACTACAGAGATTTTTAGACTGGATGGCATCACTGCAGAGTGTGATTTCACAGGATAAGGACCCATCCTGCCATTCATTCCCCCAGCTCTGCTCCAGGGATGGGAATATCTGGTGGAAACAGAGCAACAGGCAGGAAGAGAGGGCAGGATCTGGAACACAGCACAGCTCTCAGCTTGGTGCTCTGTGCTGCCTCCAGGGCTGCTGACACAGATCAGTCCTGGTGGCTGGAATTCCCTTGGGCTCCTGTGAGTTCCTGAATCATCCTGATATATTAAATTAAGCAAAACAAACGAGGGAGTCAGGAACGGAAGAGGAAAGCAACATATTAGGAAAATACTTTCAACCAAAGCTTAGTTTGCAGTTTGAAGAGTGAAAATCCAGCCAGGCTGGATGTAATGGACAAATCCCACTGAAACAAACTCCATGGAAAGGAGAAACTGTTTTAATGCAGACTGGGAAACCTGTATTAAAAGGCTGGACCATTTAGGTGTCACCTTTACTTTGACTGCAGTGAGTGCCAGGTGGGCTGCAATGTGTTTTTTGAGGAGGCCAGAGGATGGTAACAGGGATTAGGGTGTGGGGAACATGGCCATGGAAATAGATGGAAACCATGGAGGATGTTCAGGTCAAGAGAAGTGAGCAGCAAAGCATAGTACACCAATTTCTTTCAAATTAGTCAACAGAAGCAAAGGAAGAGATGTATCTCTTCTCTGTGTTTGCTGGGGACAAGGCATTTTGGCCTGAAATTGCAGGAATGGCCTTAAACAACACTGGGGTGTAATTGGAGGAAGGTGACATGGGTAATTTTTGGGACTTGCCAATGAACCAGCTAAGAGCAGGGTACTGAGTTCTGGATATCTGCACTGGGTTTAGTGGATCCAAACTGGATAAATCAGACCTGGGCTTATGCAAAAGCCATGTAGATATTGCTCCCAGGTCCTGCAGGATGTGGGGCCATCAACTCCTAAAAGCTGACCCCATGGGCAAACAGCCAAATGCAAATCTTTCCCTTTAATTTATTTGTTTTTTCATACCTCAGGTCATAGGATTAGGTCAAGGTTGCTTATATTTCTTGTCCTACAAAATGCAATCAAGATGAAACCAATCAATCCCTCTTGAGAGGAGTATTTGAGGGACACAATTTCCATGGGAGAGTCAAGGGTTACAGATGACACAAAGGAAGAAGAAAGATTATTTAAAAGAATAAAGGAGTCTTTACAGCAGCCTCAAGTTACACCATATGAAGTTAAAAAAACTCCAGCACTCCCAGCTGAAAAGCCTGGCAATAAATGAAACTAAAATAAACCTCTTCAGCTTCATGCACAGAGGATTATTATTCTTTCCTCCATTGCTATACTTTCATGTTGGTGTAACTCCAAATAATTCATTTGTGTTACTTCTGTTTGTGCCCGATTTGGGGAGGAGAGATTCAGACCCAAGCACTGGGTTGATGATTGACTCATCCTTTCCCACACGAAGAGAAAAACAGTGAATTGAGTTTTTATGGCTAAATCTGGATTCCAAACTGCATAAATTAAATATTTATATATAGACACATTTATATGCATACACATATATATGTTTGCATGTGTATGGATGTGTACTTTCTTTTGAATTTCAGTAAAACACATTGAACCATGGGGCTTTTTTGACAGACTCTTGAAATGAACCACTTAAAGAGGATTTATGTTTGAGATAGATCTCAAATGTGAAATTTTGAAGACTGTTTGACAGCATGACATGCCAAAATAAAACAGATGATGCAAGCTCTAAAACTGGCTGGATAATGGCACATCCTGGTAACCTATTATTCATGTAGAGTTTGGTATAAATGCGCATATTCTTTTTTTTAATGCAATAATTCAAGGAAAGGCTGTTTTCTAACACATTTCTACAGAAATATGAGGATCAATTCAGACTTCAGCTGTTTGGACTTCTTAATCAGGCCTGAAGAACATGAACAGCACATAATCTTAAAAAATGGAAGAAAGATGTTTCTTTGAATGAATGTTGCCAATATTTATGTGTCCACAAGCTTACTGGAATAAAATTGTGCAAATGCTTGCAGGATGGAGGTATTAATTAAATAAGAAGTCATACAGGGTAATGTATGACACATCACCTGGCTGTCAGAGTATCACTTTCTGTTTATCTTTGACAGCAAGTGCCTGAGCGGAAAAAAAAATGGTGCCTTATCATATATTCTTCCTTTGTAAAAAAGAGTCCACAATAAGGCAGTTGTTGCCCTAAAACACCAAAAGGGCACTTGCTGTGAGGTGCATTCAGGAACAGGGCTGGCAGTACTGGGTTTAAACTCCAGCAAGGGAGAATTAGGGCACACATTGGGGCTGTTTCATCAGAGGTGACCAAGACAATCTGAGAGGTTGGTTGGAGATGCTCCATCACCTGAGGTTTGAAGAACAAGTCAGGTGAGCCTGCAGGTGTACAAAAACTTATGGGAGAGTTCAATGAGGAATTAAACAAGGTCAGCAATAGGACTGTCACTGTCATGCTTTCTGAAAAATCCCTTTGCCCATGAATCTTCTCCTGGGAAGCTGAGAAGCTTCAGAGAAAAATGAAAAAAATAATTATCTGATTGCTTCTCCTGTGTTTTGCTGCTTTGGAATGTGGTTTGGAGATTGTTTATCCAACGTGTGAATTGTTTTTACTTAATGACCAATCATGGTCCAGCTGTGTCGGACTCTGGAGTAGTCACAAGTTTTTAATGAGTATCTTGTTAAGCCTTCTGTCTCTATTCTTTACTATAGTTTAGTATAGCATTGTTTGATATAATATAAGTACATAAAATAATAAATTAGCCTTCTAAGAACATTGAGTCAGATTCATCTTTCCTCCTCATGACAGGGAGACTCTGAAAATACCACAATAGGACAAGGGAGGATGGCCTCAAGCTGGAAAAGGGGAGATTTAGACTAGATATTATGAAGGAATTCTTCCTGTGAGCTTGGAGAGGCCCTGGCACAGGTTGCCCAGAGAAGCTGTGGCTGCCCCATCCCCCTGGCAGTGTCCAAGGCCAGGTTGGATGGGGCTTGGAGCACCCTGGGATAGTGGAAGGTGTCCCTGCCCATGGCAGGGGGTGGAACTGGATGGGCTTTAAGATCCCTCCCAACCAAAGCCATTCTGTGATTCTGTGTGTAAAGAACTGAAACAGGTAGGGTTGATCCTACTCTGAGACAGATGATGAAGAGATGATATCTTAAGATCCCAATTTGCTGTGATTCTGTGATTTTTCTGAACACACACACCACCTCTGAGTTTGGACTTCTATTTTTCTGTAAATATTTGTGTGCAGCACAAAGAAGAGCAATTACTGTAGATGGGAACCTCAGTGGGTTTCAGTGGGCAACGTAAGGTTCCAACCCACGTCACATTTAGTGGAAATTATGCATCTGAGTTACAGACCAAACTACACCACAGAAAATAAAAGATGTTTGCAGACTGCCTGTACATCTGGATGTTGAATTAAGGAAAGTTTTAATTATAATTTATGTAACAAAGTTTTGCTGTTAGCCTGTGAGTGGTAAATCCTGAGTTCAAAATCCTAAAACTGGTAATATTTGACTTGTCAAAAGTTAAATGGGACAAAGGAGCACTGCATGAAAAACTTACTGCAGAAAGTAAATTACTCATTTTCTTTCTGAACTTCATAAAGTTTCTCTCCTGACAATGAGGGAGAGTTTTTCCTTTTTGATCTTATTAAGATGAGTGATCTGTTTCAGAAAGATGGGCACTAGAGAGGAAGTGGCAGCATTGAGGGACGTGGTCAGCAGCACTGAGGTCACACTGAAATTGTCATTGAAATAGATTGACCATGAAATGTCAGAGACTTGTTCATTTGGAGTCAAACTCATTCTTGTTGAACATGTTTGGAGAGCCAGAGCTCCAATCCTGGAAGTCAAAGCAAAAGGTAGCAACCCGGCCAGTCCTCTTAGGATAGGACTTTCAGAAATACTTTGAAGCTGCTGATGGATTTTTGTGAGTATTAACCCCTGAGTGTCAACCCCTGAAAATGAGGCTTTCTTAAAACTCTTTGCTGAGGACCCAAAACTGAAGCTTCCCTAAACACTGGCAGCTTATCAGATCTTGGGAGATGTGCTGGAGGAGAATCCTTGTGAAGATTAACTCTGCTGGGACTGAGGAGCTGGGTATGAAGGACTGAAACTCTTCTCAGCTTTCCAAACTTTGGAGATCTCTTCTGGCCTTGATTTATTGTCTGACAGGGCTGGCAGGCAGCTCAAACATTATTCCAGCAGCAGTCTCATGCACATGTGTATTGAGCGCAGCAGAAGTCGGGTCATGAATCTCATTTCACAAGACAGCAACGAGCCAATCAATACACCAAGCGAGTTTTACACCTTTTTTCCCAACAATGAAAACCTTTATCCTGCAATCAATATTCTGGGATGAGTACAGAGATGTAGCCACATCACAGCTACTGAAAACCACCAGGTATGAGCAAGACACCTCAGTGGTTCTAAATAAAGGAAACAAAGAGCCTTGCATTTGGAAAGCTCTGGTTTGGCAAGCTCCCATGAACTGGAAAACGTGGAAACACAAGCAATCGATCAGAAGCAGCTAATGCATGGTAACAGGATGTTTTCACAGTAATCCCCAAGTGTGAGAACATCCTGGTTGCACAATGAGAAATGACTGAAACTCAGACCCTGGAGAAGGCAGGGCCCTGGCACAGCCATTGAGAGTGATTAGTGAACATTTAATGGTGTGAAGAATAAACTAAAGTAATGTAAAGGAGTAATGCAGCGCCTGGAAGATGAGCCTGGGTATAAGCACTAATGGAACTACAACTTTAGGGAGAGAGGAAAGCAAATGCTTCATTTTGCATCATCTAGATAAGCATGCCATGGAAGGAAAACATTTCTGACAGCAGCTGGCCATGAAATATTTCATTCTTTTGAGGCTTTTCAGCTAACTAAGGCAGAGGGAGTTAACAACAAAAGTGTGCAGCAGGGATGGAAGGAGTACTGCACTCCACATCAAGACATGTGGGAGTGATCCTTTAAACCAGCTCTTATCAAAAGAAGCTGAAAACATGGAAGACTTTATGGCTGATCTAAAATTGAAGAGAAATTCTTGCTTTGTGGGAGGCTAGATCCCTTGATAGGAGCTCAGAATGTGGTGGCAATCAGGAACTGAAACATCAGAAAGAGAAAAGTATTGGCAGATTGAGAATCAAGCCTTGACAATGTGGCTAGGGCACATTAAGGAAAAATTGGGAGACACAGCCAAAACTGTGACACTTGAACTTGACATCATGAATCCCCAGCTGAGGTCATTTCAAGTTCTGCTTTCTGTTGGTACTGAATATAGGCACTCTTGTCATTCTTCTGTTGGTATTATGGACATCTGAGCCTGGGAAAGGAATACGTGCAGGACTGTGTTTTGAAGAGGGGCAGAAGGGCTTTTACTTCCCAGCTGCCCCTCCAGCAGCAAAGAAAAGGAATTCAAGTTGAATTAAGAAGTGGACAGAACTCATAAACTTCTGGGCTCGGTAAATGAAATTAATTTAAAAAAAAAGTACAGGCAGGGAGTGAGAGATTTCATAGAAGGAAGGTGTTGAGGGGAGTTCTTTGGAAATCAACAAAGCTGCCCAGAGGAGGTCTCTTTAGGTCAGGTTGAAATGTTTTGTTCCTTGTCAGGTTCAGTGGTTTCTTTTATTTCCCCTGTATTTAACCCCCTGTCTGTGTTCACAGTTAACTCTGCTTCTCAGAGCAAACAGGTTGCTCAAAGCCCCAACATTTCATTTTTAGAGAGGCAAAAATACAAAATCTTAGCACCTTCATTCCTCTTTTTTTCAGATGTGACTTTCTTTGTTGAATTTTGCCCAGGTTGCTATGCACTTTTGGCCATGCCAATTTTTCCTTTTGTTGTCTTCCTCACACACTCCCACTTATCAGCCAGAGCCCATTTCCATGTCTTTTGCTAACCCATCCCAGCAGTCTCAGTCACCACTTCTTGTCCCATTCATCCTGAATCTGAGCTGGCACCACCTGGCTTGGGGGCTGCAAAGGTCTGGAATAACCTGGTCCAAAGATCAAGAGTCAGGGCCTCTCCTGAGATGATGATCTCCCATTCTTTACTCTTCAAGACTCTCTTGGGAGTATAATTCCCAGAGCCAAGTTTCTAAATTCTTCAGCTTATTTTTGTAATGCTGTATTTACGAAGCTATTTTATTTTTTATAGAAATAAGTTTACAATATACTGGATGACAATGTGAGACTGCTAAGGACACGAAGCAAAATTGAGCAGAATGTTGGCCAATCTCATGACATTATAATATTTAAAACTGTGCTCCTGTGCATGTTCTTTGTTTTGTTTGTTTCATTCAAACTTTGTTTTGCTATGCAAGAGGTTAAGAAATCCTATATTGTAAAAAAACAACTCCAAAACCCCCAATGTTTTTTCCTGAATGGATCTGCATAATAACTTCCCATTTTTACTGTTTTTCAATTAAGATGTTTCCATGTCTTTACATCCTTCTGCCACTCTGAGCAGAGAACTTTTCCAATGAGAAGGAGAGAAACTGTAGCAGAACCTAAAAAGTGTTTTTTGACCTGCTTTAGGGGACAGTTATAGGTACATGCAGGTTTTCAAACCCATTATCTTGTGGGTCCCCTCAAAATCAGGATATTCTGAGATTTTGCGATCTGATGTTTTTGTACAGAGACCATGCAAGAGCTGGTGGCATGATGTGACCATGGCAAAATTTGGCATGAAGTCTCTGAGTCACAGACTTTTCCACAGTGCTCAAATCCTCTGAGCAGGCCTCCAGGAGGCTGGCTCTTCTTTAACTTCCTCATAAACAAGTACCATAATATTTGACTTTCCTTCTAGGAAAAGCAGAAGATGGTGAATCACAAAGGGCCTTTGTTATGAGAGCAGCTCTGCTTTCACTCTGCCTCCTCACAGCAGCCCTTTGATGCCTATTTCCTGTGGCAAGTAAAAACAAAAGAAAAGAAGTATGGGAACACATTTTTATTGTTTTTCTTTGACCCTGTTTATGATGATTCAGTAGCACCTATCAGACCCCAACAGCCTCTGGGGCACTGCATTACTCTTCCCTGGGGTGAAGGCATGAGGGGGAAGATGGAAACCAGCAGATGGATCCATCCTGTGGATTCACTGGGACTTCCGCACCTGGGAAAACTGCAGAGTCCCATGGATCAAGGCCCCAGAACTTAGCTGGGACTGACTGGGATGGGAGACCACAAACTAACTGCCCTTAAGGTTTCTTCTTGAGTTTATCTTCCTCTTGCTCAGGTATCTCTGAGGGTGAATGATTCAGGGGACTTGAGGGAAGAGTGAGAAACTCCCCAACCTCTGCCTCCCCACGGAGCCCAGAGGAAGGAGATATTGTCTCTGTGGTTAGAAAACCAGACATGTGTCAAACGTTTGCCTTCAAGTCTTCAGTAGAAAAAATTGTCACATGAGCTGCACCGTAGCTTGTGGTGGAGCTTTATCTGCTTGGCCCACCGAGGGCTGGTTTGAGGTGGAAAATTGTAACACCCAAATGCAGCTGTTTGCCTCCTGAAGAAGGATACTTGCAAACTTTCCCACCTTTGGGGGTTTCAGGCATCTCTCCTCCCTGCTATGCAGCCCGTGGTGTTAGAGGAGTGGGACAGACAGCAGGGGCAAGGCAGCTCCCTGAAAATCAGACTTTCTGACTGCGCTTTTAAGAAAAAGAAGTGTTTGGTCTTTCTTTTTTTGTTTTTTTTTTCAATGTGTGAAACCGAAGCAGGGTGAGATAAATAAGCATGGTCTGGCACACAATCAATTTACATTACACAGGCATGAGCTGTCTGTAATTATTTTGTCACATGGACCAGAGGAACATCCTTCTCACCATGGTCCCTCACTGCCAGCTCTGTGCAGAGCTGTTCACCATCCCAAAATCCCAAATAGATGTTCCCTGTGCTGTCCTACACATGAGGGCTTGGTCTGATTTTGTGTGCTTGGTTTAGATGATGCCTCAGGTTTGAGCTTTTATATTTTTCATATTCTGTGCTGCTTTAGTGTGTGGGTCTGAGCTTCATATTATGGGATGGTGAGCTGTGTGCACAGAGCAGGGAGACAAAACAATTCCTGCTCCAGCTGGGCACCA
>JAXCLO010000056.1:3505311-3539267 GCA_035583995.1 Arremon aurantiirostris
ATCAGCCTTCTGAAACATGGAGTCAGATCCTCGTCTCTTCCCTCATCCTCAGACCCCTGTGAACACTGTCACACAGGAGTGCTACAAGTTTTAAGAATTTTTTGGGCTTGGTCCCAAACTCACATAATTTCCCAGAGAATTCCCACTCCTGTGCACCATCTTGTTTTCCTATTTTTTTTTTTTTTTTCAAGAGGTGCATAACACCAAGCTCAGGAATGGCCTTAATTCTGCTCACTGCTGCTGTGCACCTCTCTCACATTTCCTCAGAGCAGAGAAAAGTCCTTGCCTCTTCTTTCTCCTCTGTCCAGCAAGGTCGTGCAGAGACACTGCAGATTTCCCCCTCTGCAGATTTCCCACATCACCCGCTCTTTATCCTCTGCTCCGAGAGGACAGATGATTTGATCAGGAAAGCTATTTTCCTGCAATGTAGATTATAATGGAAATCTGGAGAACAGCCCTGACTCCGAGCCTCCACAGCTTTATCCTTTTAAAAGCACAAGCCAATTAACCTCAGCCTGCAGGGAAAGAGCCCCTCTCTTAGAGGCTGCCTCTTGGAAAATGAGACGTAGGGGATTTAAATTCACAAGGCTCTGAAACTCCAGCACAGAGCACTGCACAAACCTCCCCAGTGATGCCACACACATGGACATGGGGCTGTACGTGTTCCATGGATGTCAGAACCCAGGACATTCCTCTAACTGCCCTGGGTGATTCCAGACCCTGCCAGGGGGCTCACAGACCTTGGCACAGGGTCACAAACACCTGTGCCTTTGATTTTAGCCCATGGAAAAAAATACTAACTTTGTAAAATGTTAGCCCATGGAAAAAATTACCAACTTCTGAAGATTTACAAGCTACAAGAGTTTGAGTAGAATGATAGTGAATTTCTCACAGGGTGAAAAAGTAGAATTTTGGGGTTTTTAGAATGGGGGTTCAAGAGGCAAGATGGAGGAATGTGGGCATGTCCTGTCCTTCTTCTCCTTCTTGTCCTCTATCTTCTGCTGTGATGGTGGCACTTCTGGATTGGTTTAGGATAGAGACAGGCTGTCTAACATAGGTGATAGGTATTGGAAAATTATTGTAAATGAAGTACATGTAGTTCTTGGTATAAAAAGCCAACACCACCCCAAGGGCAGGGACTGTGCCACAACCCAACCTGCTGGACAGATATCAGTGGGTCAGAGAGAGAATGTCATAGATAGGAGAAAATAAACAACCTTGAAAAGCAGAGCTGAGGAATCTTGACTTCTTCTTTGGTTATGGGGCTGGGAAAAAAGACTTTTAATACCTCAGGGGTCATTTCAGCAACACAAACCCTGAGACCTTCCCACCCAAACCAGTCTGGGGTTCCATGGAATGCCTGTGCTGAAGCAGCAAAGCAGCGCAGGGGTGAAGGGATGGGAGGGATCCAGCACAAGGAGGAGGGATCAGCCTCAGCAGTGACACTGGGACACTGCCAAGCACTGCCCAGGAAGTGTCCCCATCCTAAAGGTGTTCCCAGCATTGTTAAGGAAATATAAAACCTTGCAACAAACACACCACTGCTGGGTGAGCTGCCTTAAATCCTGCCCTGACTGTGGTACCATGGCACAAGTACTTCTGGGTGCCATCAGAAGGTGGCTCAGAAGGTTTTGGGCACAAAACCTCTGACAAACTGGGGGTTTAGGGTTATTTTCCCTCCAAAATTTCCCATTTCCACCAATGCCAGCTCAGCTTCCCATGCAGGGGGTGAAGGGTTAACCTCGGGGGTGCTGCAGCCTCAAACTCAAGGTGCTCCCTCCAGCCCTTCCCAGCAGTTACCGGCTTGAGAGAGAATCAAACTAATTACCTTAGTAATTACCAAACTAATTACCTCTCTAATTACCCAATGTCTTTGTTCACATGGAGCTGACGTTCTTGCAGAGGAGCCCTGGCTCAGCGCCCCACGTTCCCCTGGAATTTTGCTGCTTCTCTCAAGGAGTTGAAGACCCAGGTCCTGTCCCTCACACCATGGCCAAGCTCAGGTCCTGTCCCTCCACCCCAGGGATGCTGCTCCAGAGCACTGGTGATCAAACCAGAGCTGCCCTTTGCTGCCAGGCCCTGTGTGACAGTTCTGAGAGCAGCCAGGGAGGTGACAGAGCCACGCAGAGCTGCAAGCAGCAGGGAAACCCTCCTGGCTGCAGGACCTCTCCCTCTTCTGCTCTCTCCTCCCACATCCCCTCCTGTGTCTCCAGCCAACCCCCAGAGTGTCAGCTGAGCACAAACCACCACAAATTATGGGCTGGGCAGGTCACAAAATCCACATCTGCTGCTGTTTGTGCCCAAATCTAAATCCTTGTCTGCTTCTGATGGAACAGGACTGACCATGGGCAGGGAAGTGCAGCATGCTGTCACCTGGCACAGGACAAACCATGACTTCTGGTCCTGCAAGTCACATCTGACATCCTGGACAGAAATCCTGGCTCTTCTCCACTCTCTCTGTCCCTGCTGGTGGTGAAGGAGGCTGGCCTTGCTCTGTCCCAGCAGCTTCTGCTGTCACCAGCAGCTGGTGTTGGATTGGGATCTGCAGGTACTGCAAAAGGTCACAGAATCATAAAATCATGAACAGGAGGGAAATTTCTCCATAGGTTTTCCATGCTAAAAAACCCCAGGAGACTTCCAAGATTTTAATATTTCAGCACCCACACCAGCAAGTGGGGAGAAGGAAAAAATCCAACAGCTAAAGTAGGACAGGGGTGCAGGTACATAGGAGAAGGTGTAGGTGGCACAAGCAGAGGTGGTGGTGAAACGCCAGAAATATCCAGAATTACTGCTCTACTTTAAAGGTTTAGATTGTCCACACCATGGACAGCTCTGAAATCCATACCATGGACAGTTCTGCAGTCCATTCCATGGACAGGTGTGCAGCCCACACCATGGACAATTCTAAAATCCACACCATGGACAGTTCTGGAACCCACACCAAGGACAGTTCTGAAGTTTACACCATGGATAGTTCTAAAGTCCACACCAAGGACAGTTCTGTCCACACTAAGGACTGTTCTGAATCCCATACAGTGGACAATTCTGCAGTACACACCAAGGACAACTCTAAAGTCCACACTGTGGACAGTTCTGAAGCCCACAGCATGGAAAGTTCTAAAACCCACCCCATGGACAGTTCTAAAGTCCACACCAAGGGCAGTTCTGGAACCCACCCCATGGACAGTTCTGCAGCTCACAGCATGGACAGCTCTGAAACCCACACCATGGACAATCCTGTCCATACTAAGGACTGTTCTGAATCCCACACAGTGGACAATTCTGCAGTCTGACAGTTCTAAAGCCCACACTGTGGACAGTTCTAAAGTTCATACCATGGACAGTTCTGGAACCCACACCAAGGACAGTTCTGCAGTCCACACCATGGACAGCTCTAAAGCCCACACAATGGACAATTCTAGAGCCCACAGCATGGACATTTCTGCAATCCACATCAAGGACAGTTGTGCAGCCCACACCATGGACAGTTCTGCAGTCCATTCAATGGACAGTTCTGAAGCCCATACCATGGACAGCTCTGAAAGCCACACCATGGACAGTTCTGGAACCCATACCAAGGACAGTTCTGCAGACCACTCCATAGACAGTTCTAAAGTCCATACCATGGAGAGTTCTGAAGCCCACAGCATGGACAGTTCAGAAGTCCACACCATGGACAGTTCTGGAACCCACACTAAGGACAGTTCTGAAGCCCACAGCATGGACAGCTCTTAAGTCCACATTGTGGACAGTTCTAAAGTTCACACCATGGACAGTTCTGCAGTCAACACCAAGGACAGTTCTGGAACCTACACCAAGGACAGTTCTAAAGTTCACACCATGGACAGTTCTAAAGTCCACACCATGGACAGTTCTGCGTCCCACACTGTGGACAGTTCTGCAGTCTGCACCATGGATAGTTCTAAAGTTTACACCATGGACAGTTCTGAAACCCACAGCATGGACAGCTCTAAAATCCACACCATGGACAATTCTAAAGTCCACACCAAGGACAGTTCTGAATCCCATACCATGGACAATTCAGAAGCCCACACCATGGATAGTTTTAAAGCCCACCCCAAGGACAGCTCAGAAACCCACACCACCACCAGGGCCATTTCCAAACTCCTTCCCCTGCTGCTGCCACCACCAGCCTCGCCCAAGCCAGGCAGGCTGCAGATGCCAGCCCTGATGCCACAGAAGATGTTTAAAGAACACAACACCTCAAACACAGTTGGAACAAAGCAGGCAAGGCTGACTCTCATTGCTCAAGGCTGTCAGGATGAGAAACCAATAAACATTTGGCAGTAACAGAGACCTTCCTTCCCGACACAGCTCTTCCCCTGATTTTACAGCATCATCTGGCCTGAAAAAACGTCTGCTTTTCCTCTATGCTGCATTTTGCTGCCAATTCTGAGTCTGGCAAGGCTGGCTCTGCCAACTTCTTGGCTCTCTGTTACAAAAGAGAACATTAGAGAGAAGGATTTGTGAGTTAGCTGATTCGTAAACACTACAGCAAGGCACCGTGTAAACACGGTGCTTATGTCCCTGTTGTTCCTCCTGAGCAGTTTACCTGGCACCTGATGTTCAACTCCAGGATCCTCCCCTCCCACCAACATTACAGTTGCTTGGCATGTAAAAAAAAAAATTAAAAAAATCCCAGCTTCTCTGGGTAGCATTAAAAAAAAAAATCCTTAATTAAACAGTGCTCACAAAGCATCTTGATAATTAGGAAAGTCACTGGTAATATTTTGCATGAATAATAAATGAGATCCACAGGTGCACCCACAGTTGTTCAGCAGGATGAGGTTCAAACACAGCCAATTAGAGAGGGAGAACAGGTAAATAAACAGCAGAAGGCTCCAGACTCGCTGCTCATTTGACATCATTACTTTCACTATTGTGTAAAAAGTCCCTTCTAAGATTGCTTGGGACAAGGAGTGTGGCAGATTTTACCTGAAGAAAAAGAATTAAAGGAAACTGGGTGCTTGCACAAAGTTGGTTTGGGGATTTTAGGGGGTTTCTGCTCTTTCACAGAATCCCAGAATGGTTTGGGTGGGAAGGGACCTTAAGACCCTGTCATTCCAACCCCCTGCCACGGCAGGGACACTTCCCACTATCCCAGGTTACTCCAAGCCCCATCCACCCCGGCCTGGGATGGGGAACTCACACCCTCTCAAGCAACAAGAGCTTGTGCTGCTCCATTCACAAGCATTTCCCAAGGAGGGAAGTGCTGCTGGATAAATCACAACACTCCCATCACGTGGGATCCTTTTAGGTGGCTGTGATGGAAAACAGCTCAATCCAAGCCCCCTTCCTGCCACCAGGGCTGGTTGTGCATGAAAGTCTGTGCTTGAAAAGCTTCAGCAACAACATCTGCTGGGAAAGCGTGATTGACACAGCAGAGGGAACACCATCCACCCCCGAGGAGTGGGAAGGGAGACAGACTGCAGCATCAATCTTGTGCATAAAATAGATTTATTGTTGGTACAGAGCGAGGCATTCTCGTCAGCACTTGATACGAGCGAGGAGCACAACAGAACCATCCCATGGAAACAAAGGCCATGGAGCACCCTGAGTGTTGGGTCACAAACATCATTCCAGCAGAAGGCCTGAGAGAGGGAAACTTCATCAAGCCAGGCCATTTGGGAAATAAGTTAAAGCACAATTTACATTTCTACACTGTGAGGAGAACTCTGACAGCGGGACCAGGGGTTATTCCCAAGGAACGGCCGCGTTCTGGTGCTGCAAGGGTTACACCCCTGCCTCTGACAGAGAGATGTTTCTGAGGAGATCCTCCAGTGAAACAGCAGCATTTGAAGGATATTTCCCCTCTCTGAGGTCAGAGAAAGGCTCTTTTCTTTGCCTTCCTTCAATCAGCAATAAGTGGGCTTTGATGCGGCCTGCACGGGCGAGCTCTGATGGAAGGAGATCCAGGCCTGGCTTCCCGAGCGCTCCTGCTGATTGAGCCCTGAGCGTGCTGCCCTCCAAATGGCTCTTCCACTTCTTCTCTTCATTGGGCTGCCCTGCAAATGGGCTGCTGGGTCGTTCTTGGGGAGGAAAACAAAAAAAAGCTCTTCTGCTGAAATTAGTTGATGGTCTTGTGCTTGATTCGGGACAATGCCTTTATCCTCCTCTCCCAAGCATTCTCTGCTGCAAAAATGATCACAGGGGAGGGGAGAGACAGGGAGAAACACATATTTCAGTAACTCCAAATTATTCTGAAGTTTGGCTACAATTCCCCCCTAGGATCTGCAATTTTATAAAATAAAAATGCAGAACAAGAAATGTTGATAAACACATCATGCCAGAGAAGCAGAACACTGCCACAGAAGCAGACTGAAGCAGACTGAGGACTCAACAAGGCAGAGGTCTGGAAGCCTGAAGAGTCTCACTAATGATCCATTTTCACCTCCCCTCATGCTATCATGGCTGTAGTGCTGTGGCTATTAGAGGAAATTAAAACACCTGACCTTACAATAAGCAAAATCCCATTTCCAGCAATTAAACTCTTGAGGAAAAATATCCTGGGAACATCCAACACTGAGTATATCCCTCACCTGGCTCTTTCCTGGGTGCTGAGGCAGAACCAAAATCCCAACAGTCTGAACATGCTGAACTCAGCTTGGGCTTCATTACAGAACCACAGAGCATGGAATGGTTTGGCTTGGAAAGGACCTTAAAAATCATTTAATTCTTTTCACTAAACCAGGTTTTCTGCCCCCAGGAAATATTCCAGGTTGGACAGGACTTGGAGCAGCCTGGGATAGTGGGAGGTGTCCCTGCCCATGGCAGGTTTGGAATGAGATGATCTTTAAGGTCCCTTCCAACCCATTTTTTTGCCACAAAACCCATCGAATGAGTAAGGACTAATTATGAGTCTCTCCTTGCAAGAAACGGCAGGAAGAGATTTGATAATTCTGAGGCTTTATGTCAGGAACAAACCCAAATTTAAACCTTGAAATCCTCCCAACAGCTGATTCAGGTGTCTGAGCAACACTAGACAGTTTGGAAGTCTGGACTGCATTACAGCCATGGAAATTAGGGAAAGTTAACAATAAAGAGAATCAAAACCATGTCAAGTTTGGCTTTAACCAAATTCTCATATTATTATTTAAATTACCCAGTAAACTGTGCTATTCCACCCAGCTCCTGCAAGGGTTAAAAGCTGCACTCATACTGGATTTTAAGAAAAATATCTTTCCCAAAAGGATTGTCCAGCCTGGCCCAGCTGCCCAGGGGCAGGGGTGGAGTCCCCTTTTCTTGAGGGATTTAAAGCCATTTAAAATGTGGATGTGGCACCTGGGGACATGGTCAGTGGTGGCCTTGGCAGTGCTGGGAATGCTTGGACTCCACAATCCTGGAGGTGTTTTCCAACCTTAACAATCCTGACTGTGAAATTCTCCAAAGCATCCACACAATCAGGTGGTGCCTGTCCCTGTGCCCACAAAATTCTCCAGCATCCAGAGAGGAGAAGAAGAGGGGAGGAATAAAAGGAGCCAGTTTTATGCTCCTTGGGTGCATTTACAAACAAAAATCAGGGGAAATTTCATCTGTTACCAAAAACCTCCAATCTATGGCACCCCCATGGAGATTTCTGGAAAGCTCTACCTGGAAAATTCCTTTTTGCACAGGAATTACAGCCTCACTCCAAGTCATCACTGAGCTGAATATTAACTTTATGTTGATTTAACACTGCACAGGTTAACAGAGGAAATTCCCAAGGGATCTGAGAAAATATGGGCTACTTTTGTTTAGTGTCCTAAGGAAAAAAAATACAGATATTTGTTCATCATATCCAGATTTCTGCCCACAAAATTTCACCTTCAGACAAAAAGGGGTGTTCCAAGCTTTGCTTTGGTTTTATCTACATTTTGGGGGTTTTTAGTGTTTTTTCTTGTCTTTTTAAATTAATGCATTTAAAATATTTCTTTTTTTTTTTTCTTAAACCTAACCCCATGGAGGGAAGCTGGTCCTTTTTTAAATGAATGCATTTTTTCCTTCCCTTTTAAAATTAATGCATTTAATTTTTTTTTACATAACCCCAAGGAGGGAAGCTTGTCCATAATAAACTTCCTTCAATGAGGGCAGTGCTAAATGATGAGATATTTTTGCTTCATTTCAATTCACTGTTTCCAGATACACAAATTCCATCTATTTTTCTCTTAGACTAGAAATTGGGATCAAGTAAAAATACTGGAGGATGAGGCTAAAATCCTGTTTTATTCTATTCAGGATGCATAATTAAGGACCCACTTGATCCAACAAATTAAAATAGTGGTTACACTATTTATTTACACTTTATCCAAGGCTAAAGGATAACATTTGGTAGCCAGGCTGCCAGGCACCAGCAGCTGCTGGTATTATTGTTATTTTAAGTACTCTTAAACCCCACCTGCCTGCAGAGGCCTGAATCCTTCTGGAATTCAAGGGTTTAGCAGGAAATTATTGCACACATTTGTTAAACCATGGACTAGTTGTGTTTTTATGTAAGAATCAGAACTTCTTGCAACCCAGGAGGGGAGAAAATTGAGAAAAACATCCTCAAAATGTGTATTTTAACAGTTCAAGTCCATAAAAAAAAAGGATTAAGAAGCCATGGATGGTCTGGCTGGAGTCACTTCAGCATAAATAAATGCCAGACACAATCCAAACATCTTCCCCTTAATGGCTCCATTAGGTTAAGTTTTCCTCTCCATTACTGGCATTATCATTACAATAACATGCAAACATTAATAACAGAGTTTAATTTATCTCCCCAGCTTCTCATGACTTTGGGAAGAGATTTCAAGAGAAGATACACCAATGTGTCAAACCCCTGTGAATTAACAACTCTCTGGGCTTTTCTAAAGAGGGGAGAAAAGGACAGATAGAGACATGAGATTACAGACAGCATGAGAAATAAGGAGCACACAGAAGAGAGGGGGAGATAATTATAAGCAAGATAGGGAAGAAAGAGGAGTCAATAAATTCAATTTATGAAAAGCACAGAGTGTGCTCAGCCCGAGCACAAGTGCCCAGACTCACCGCCAGGAAATCGGATTAGTTCACTTATTTGCTTTTCAATATCTTGCTCTATTCCCTCTAGCAAATTTTCTTCTTCCCTTTGTTTCTTGTAGCCAGTGTCAGTTAACTTTTTCATTTCTGAATCTGCCATTTATCCCCCTCCTCTGGCTCCCAACCAGGCACACAGAGAAGGTAATTTTGAAGTGATTTTATAGCAGCGTTTAGGAATTATTTCAAAGGAACTGTCTGGACATGTGGGCAAACAGTGAGTAAAAAATAATTACAATTACAGCTGCAGCACGTGGAGGATGGGCTGGAGTTCATTATGAAAAACAATTGCTCCTGCTTGCAAATATTTCCATCATAAAAGGCTTCTCCTTCTCTGTTATCATGAGAGAAGCCTCTCTGAATTCTCATCTTGAAGCATGTGTGAAACAGAATAAGAAACATTTAGGAAACACTTTTAACTACTTGACAGGCTTGGATGAAGATCTTCAACAAAAAAAAAAGGTGTTTAAAAGGGTTCAAAAACCTAATGCTCATATTTATGCAATTTGCTTTTCCTGCACCTTCTGAACATGAATTAATTCATCCCCATCAGAGTCTTCTGAAGAAATTCCTATCAGATACAAACTCGACTTAGAGCTTAAACATGTCTGAGTAATTAATCCATTTTTTTCTGGTTACTTTAAAAAATAATTACAAAAAATATACAAGCAGCAAATTAGTGCTGCACATGCTGCAGGGTCATGGGGAAATCCATTAGAGAACAAACCAAAACAAGGCTACAAGTGACAGAACAAGAGGAAACGGCCTAGCGGGGGTTGAGGTTGGATATTGTGCAACATTTCCTCACTCAAAGGCTTGTCCAGCCAGGGCAGGGCAGGAGTCCCCATTCCTGGGGGGATTTCAAAGCCATGTGGTTGTGGCACTTGGGGACAGGGTCAGTGGTGGCTTTGGCTGTGCTGGACTGGATGGGCTAAAGAATCTCAATGATTCTGTGGTTTTCACATTGGTGCATTCCAAAATGGGCAGGAGGAGAAATCATGGAAATCCCAGAAGGGTTTGGGTTGGAAGGGACCTTAAATCCCATCCAGTGCTACTCCAGCCATGGTAGGGACACCTCCCACCATCCCAGGGTGCTCCAGGCTGGCCTTGGACACTTCCAGAGATGGCACAACAAATCCCAATAAAGGATTTATTAAAATAAGTGAATTTGAAGGGACAGGGAGCTCTCAGTGACTGAGGAACAAGGAGCAGCGTTAATTCCAGCAGATCTTTGGGAATACCAGCTCGAGGCTGCAGCATTTGAAAGCAAAAGGTCATGGAGAAGGATCAGAGGCAAATCTCAGGGATTTTGTGCCCAGGCAGAGTTAAGCCCAGGGAAGGTGATTACCATGATCAAACACCAGTTGTACTCACCAGGTCTCTGCTATCACACAGAGATGGGTGTGCTCACGTGCTCAAATATTAACTCACAGATTTGGGCAGAAATAAAGATCAATAGACTGATTTAAGCACTTTTTACACATCCTGCATGTGGGCTGTGAGCACATTTCCTCCTTTGTTTAAGAACACAATTGAGGTCAATATATGCATTTCTGCATTTGAAAGATGCAAGCTGATGAAAAAGAGTAAAACTGAGAAATTGTGGCTTCTTTTAATTTAATGATTTATGTATTACTGTCATTTTCCTCCATGCTGCACTAATAAAGCATAAAGATTTTAATTGGCAGTGGCATCCATACCCTACAAAACTGGAAGAGAGGAGGCTAAGAGCAGGTAAAAGGCAATTTTAGAGCCTTGCATAACACAAGACAGAAGAAATCAAGAATTTCAAGTGGTCACTGATGTAGTTTGAGACATCCATGAGTTTCTCATATTTATGGCAAAGACAACCAGGTATTTTAATCCCCTTGTTTTACTGCTAAAACTGTAGATAACAGGAAACATCTGCCAACAGCAAGAGCTGCTACACTAAACAACATCTTCCCAGGGGAAGAGATGGAAACCTGAGCATTTAAATCAACTCTGAGTGGTCTCCACAGAGCTCTGGGAACGCACACACCGGGAAATGCTCAGGCACGGAGGAAGGACTAATTAGAAACCCCTCTGCTCATCATTCCATCATTTTTCAGTGAGAGCAGGCCCAGCTCACCTGTTTGGCATGATTGACACAGTGCAGGTACTGGCTGGCCAGGGCAGAGCAGCTCAGGGTCTCCTGGGCATGTTCCCGGTAGCACTGGAGGATTTTATCCTGCAGCTCCCCACAGATGGGATGGGACTCGTATCTCCTGTGGGAACAGACAACAGCTTCAGGGTTTCCTTCTAAAAACAGCTCAGCAAAGACAAAAATCTTGTATTATTTTATTATTATTATTATTATTGAGTCAGTTTGGGTTGGAAGGGACAAAGCACATCCAGTTCCACCCCCTGCCCTGGTCAGGGACACCTTCCAGGCTGCTCCAAGCCCCAATGTCCAGCCTGGCCTTGGACACTTCCAGAGGAAAGAATTCATCGCTCTGAGGGTGGTGAGGTCCTGGCACTGATTACTCAGGGCTGCCCTGATGCCTTTTCTATTTTTCCCATTCTGTGCTGCTTTGGTGTGTGGGTCTGAGCTTCACGTTATAGGACGGTGAGCTCTGTGCACAGAGCAGGGAGACAAAACAACTCCTTAATTTCTCCATGGTGGACGTATATCCAAATCTCAGCCCAGGAGCACAAACCCCGTGGGCTGGAGAGAGAAAAACAAGCAGGGTGGGAGTGCCTGGGCTAAAGCTGGGATGGGACAATGAACTGCAAGGGGCAAATGGAGCAGAACTGATCCCAGGGAGAGACCCCGGGAGCGCTCGTGCATTTTGGGGCCATTTTGGTTCATCTTGGGTGCAGCCCTGGCTGGGCTCTGGTGCTGCCCAAGGTGCATCCATGGAGGAGATCCTTTCCATAAATCCCTGCTTTATTCTTTAACTCCATCTAATCTCTGTTCTAGCTCAGCCTTCTCAAGATATTAACAGAAATCAAGCCTGGCTGATGCCTCATTTTGCAGTGGGGTTCTTTTGACTAACTTCTCCCCACACATTTGTGGGGACCTTGAAGCATCTCCAGTCATTGGGTCAGATGGACGCAACCACATGTCCATTGCATGTAAAGTGGCAGATGGAGCTTCCGTGGCAGAGATCTTATATCTTGTTAGTGCATGTGAACCCTCCCAGAAATAGCTCTTCCCAACAAGTCCACCCATGTGTGAATTCTCAAGGCTTGAGCACTGATTTCCTACATGAAAATGTCATCATGTCTCTTGTCCCTAATCCACTTGTGCTTTGTTGTTTATCTGATGTGCACCTACACAGCCAACACAAGGCACTGCTGTTAGCTGAGAGCTGTAGGTAATCATGGGACAACCCAAACTTAATTAGGATGTATTTGTGTATTCAATTACTCATGTTCAGAAGTTTATGTAAGATCAAGGCTTAGTGCTGTACCCAGGGCCTTTATATTCACTGCATGGGTAGTAACAAAAAGACAATACTCTTTGTCCAAGTTGCAAGGCTCCTGCCAATATTTGCCATCTGGGACACATTCCCTATCTTTGCTATTGCCTTTGTGTCTGAAGTAGCATCATCTAAATGGCAAGACACATTGCAGTCACACATGCTTAGTGTTTGCTGCTTGGCTGATGTTCAGGCTCCATGGAGAAACACTCATAAAAGTTGTCCTGATCAAAGGACAACAGCAACAAAACTTTGCAGATGTGTTAAGGACATATCTGGGGCTGGGCAGAGAGTTAAAGTTATTGGAAGGCAGTGTCTGTAATGGATCCATTCTGTGTGAATGCTGGCTGGGATGAATCTGTTTCCATGAACACTTCAAAAGTTCAAATTATTAATTTTCTCTTGCTGGAGCACAGCGGGATTGAGTCCATGCAGTTGTGTCAAACCTCTGTGGGGAGGTTCTTAGGTTGAACCTCTCAGTTTGACATTTTTACCTGTCCTGCAGTCCCTGACAATGCTCCTACAGCTTCATGGAGACCAGGAATTTACTCTGAGACAGAATGAAAAATATTGGCATCATCTTAGAGGCCAAAATTTGTATATTTATTAAAATCAGATTATTTTTTTTCCTCCCTTGCTCCTGTCTAGCAAGGTCCTTCCTCTCTTGGAGCAGGCACAAAGGGACACACACCAAACCCCACTGCTCATCTTTGCAATAAGGATGCATTGCTGTGCTCCAAAAGTACCAAGAGCAGCACAAGGCTATTGTCAAAAAGAATTAGGATTTTTGTCAAGAAGAATTAGGTTTATTGTCAAGAAGAATTAGGTTATTCTGGTCCAGGACATCAGCACTGCAGATGCCACTTAAACTTTGCACTGAACTCTCAGGAGTGAAAAGGATCGATGTGATTTGCAGCCAACCTCTCCTGCATAAGTTTGCTACAGCAAATCACAGCTGGAGTAATATTAAAGTCAAATAATAAGAATTAATTTTTATAGCGTTGCAGTGTTTCATTCCACCTGCAATTCTTATGAAGTTTATAGCACAATTGTCCTAAAAGTACCTCTTTTAGGGAAATTGAAAGCAAAGCAAAAAATCTTTTTGTGAAAGACCTCATTGGCTTCCTTTTTGGTTTAGACCATGCCCTGAAAACTGAAATTTTTTGGAAGCTGGCAGCTCTCTCAGGTTCATGTACATTCTGTTTCTAACAAGGCAAAGCCTCTGAAGCCTTCACCACTTCCAGGTAGGTGGATAATCCACAGGGGAGCAGCAATGCCCATGGCAGTGCTCTGGTTTGATGTGGTTGTTCCAGCTGGCAGTCAGAGAGACAGGCACATTGTGTCTGCCCTCTAACCCTTCTAACCCCACTTATCTTATGCTGAACACTCCTCTCCAGTTTCCACATTCTTTCCTGACTACTGTTTATGAATCTTACAGTCAGAAATTAAATGAAAGCCATGATAAAGCCCTTAAAAATCTCATTGCTTGAATTCAGATGTTATTTTTGGGGGTGTAGATGTTGAGTGTGGGAAGAGCTGTTCCCTTTATATTTCTCCTTTTTCTGTGGATATTAAAAAAGGCAGAAACAACAACTCCTGCCAGTCTAGATACACTCCATCTTTTCAAAAGCCATCTCATAGCAACTGATGGTCCTCTTTCTGGCCTTGAGCAGCATTTCAGGAGCACTAAAAGTGCTTGGGGATGTGTCTGGGGGAGAGGAGATTCCTCTGGCCTCTCTTTAAATGAATTTGCTATTCATTCACCAACATTTCTAATTACCAATACAATAACTGAAATACTGGACTAATGTATTTGAGGGAGGAGAGCAGGGGACAGGGTGATTTTATTAAAGCAGAGAAACTTGGGGTTGGACTTGATGATCTTGAAGGTCTCTTCCAACCCAGGGAATCCGTGATTCTGTGAAAGACAACTCAGCTTGGGGGGATGCAGGCAAAGATGGAGAGGAGACAAAGGAATGGGGCAGGCACAGCCAGGAAGTGGATGGAGGTTTGAAATAAATCTCTTTATTCCACAGTAGACATTTGGGGTCATCCTTGGCCCGTGAAGCATCAGGGACACTGGTTCCTTCACAGGGATGTCTGTAACCCACTTGGGCTTGGTGGGAGATGCCATTTCATCAAAATGAGAGATGGAAGAAGGGGCTCTGGATGCTCTCAGGTCTCATGATTGTGTTGGCAGTGAGGATTCAGGAGCCATGGGTCAGGGAAAGCCCCTTCTCTTGTCTCTCCACTGTTCTGCTCCCCCCACCCTCCTAAACATGCTGGTGACTCCAGGGCCAGCTCCCAAGGCTCTTCTCATGAGAGAAACAACAGCACAGAGCATTGGTGGAGGTTTGGGTGTACTCCCTTCCTCCTCCTCCTCCCAGGTTTAGGCTTTTCACAGTCTTCTTCCATGTCCCTGATCATTCCAAGGCCCAGACAATTCACACTAAACACACAGATGTGTGGTTTTGCAGCAAGTTGGGAAGAAGGAGATTGCTGCTGGGATGTTGGATAGTGGTTTCCACTTAATTGCTGCTCTAAAAGAGATGAAAAACGGAGAAAACTTTGTATTTGGGTTGCAGCTGAAAATCATGGTTCAACTCCTTCCCCTGCTAATGAACCCCCAAGTAAATTTGATCTTCATCATTGGCCTACTCCTAGGAACAACCATTACTGTCTCAAGTAACTGCTGAATTATGACCTTGAAATCAACACACTCACCATTCTCCCGTTAATCTCAAAATCCCATCACCCGTGAGCCATTGAAGCTGCCACTAAATACTTCCAAACTCAAGCAGCTCCTTCTGCCCTTGTCTTATTCTCCAGCATAACCAATGCATGACATACCAGACAGTGGGACATCACCCATTGCTGGTGGGATGTTGGATAGTGGTTTCCACCCAATTTCTGGGTGTAGGATCCATAAAAACAGTCAGAAATCACCCCTGCCGTGGAGAGACACAGCAGAGGACCTGGCAGAAGGCAGCAGACATGACAACTGCGTTGTTGTCACCCTGGTATTACTTTTACTCGCAAACTTTTTGCACTATTTGTCCTTTTTGAGGTTCTCTCTCTGACTCCTGTTGAAACTGAGATTCCCCATGGCAGTTTCTGCTTCTTGTTGCTGCAAAGCCCTTGACTGGGTCACATGAATGTCCTCCCACAGCAGCAGCAATTAAGGATCTGCTGCACAAGCTCAGAATGAGGCTGAGTTAATGAATGCAGACATCGAGCTTGAGAGGACACGAGTGTGGCAGAGTCAATGGCAGCCTGTGGTGAGTCTGGATGATCAGATGTGTTGAAGAATCAGCAAAATTGGAGTTTTTACCTTACCTGGTTATCTCACCAGTCACCCACTCCCACCAGCACCACCTACACAAGTTCTCAACTTTTATTCCCAGCAGGGAAGTCACTCCTGCTCCAGGCAAAATGTTGTGTCAGCTCCCATGTCTGTGTAAACTGGAGGATTCAGGACTTGTCACTCCATGAACAAGATACAAGGCACTACCAATGATATCAAGCACATCTGCAGGGGCAGCTTGAGATTTTACAGCCTGCCAAGATAAGGCCCAAATGTCTCACTGCACACAGACACTGCTCCCCTCTGCACATCCTACCTGGCTCTTAGCCTTGAGCAAAATTCAGTCTTCTCCACTCACTGAGGCTGAAACCCACAGCAGGAAAGATGTGAGTTCTGAGAAAGGCTTTGGGTGGGTGCTGTAAAACCAGACTGACATATGCATTCCCTTTCTCTAAAGGCTTGAAATCTTAATGGAAACACAGCAGAACAAGAGGCTACAGACAGAGACAAGAGTGCTGTGGATGTCAGGCTGATTGAAATGTCTTGCAGGAATAGGTTTTGACAGCTGATCTTGCTCATCCTTCCCTTGAGATGTGTCGAGCTGGTGAGATGAGAGGTTCTCAGGTGGATGGAGGATGTGGCACATTGAGACAGGAGTCACTTCACAGCAACATGCCCCGAGGCCATGCCCTGACTGTGCACACTGACAGCAGAGCTTCTCTGAGCAGCCAGAGACATTTTCCACGCCATCAGTAATACCAAGATAACCATTAACCGTGGCCAGGTCCTAACCTTGAGAGCAATCATGTGTCTCTGTCTGTTCCCATGGTCTAACTCCAGGCCTGGCATTGATATGGAATATAAGTATTTTGTTCCCCATCACATCTTTGCCTGCATTATTTTCCCCCCTTCCCTGTGTCAAATCAGCTATGCAGTTGTAACCCCTACTGGGACAATCTCTCCTTTTTTTTTGCAAATTATTAACCTCATGCTTGCGTCCAGCTCTAGAGTTTAATATTGCTTGAATGGTAAATGGCCATGAAAATAGCCAGGCCCTTTCTTTAGATAAGAGCCAGCTGTGAAGTTTGGATGTTGTTCCAAATATCCCCCTAGTTTGGGTCTGTGCCAAAGTGGGGATGTGCTATGAGCTAATCACTCACAGAAATTAGAGGCTGCTCTGAAAGGCAAGCGGTTGTTGTGCTGCATGCACAATATTAAGATCTTATCTTGCTTTACAAGCAGACTAAACCCAGAATGAATCAATTATGAGATTAGAATTAATCCAATAATCCTCTGTTCTTGTGTGCCTGGAATCAGATGGTGCATCTGTAAAGATTGTGTTAGTTACGGCAAATGAGATCACCGCTGCTCCCATTTCATTAAAAGCCTTTCCCAAGCGTTAACAGCTCGGGTGAGAGGTTGAAATGAAATTAAATTGCAATCTCTCCTCTTTGACTGATTGCCATCGTGCACACATCCTTGGCCCCAGCTGCCCAGAGGGGATGGCCAGCACAGGAAGCTGTGACCGCTGGAATGGGATGCAGAGGAATTCCTCTGAGGGATTCCCACCCCTGGATGTGGCTGCCAGTGTGGCTGGGCTCATGGCAGGGAGGAAGCCAGGAAGCATTGCTGACCTCCTTAATTTCCTCCTGCAAACTCCTCTTCCAATGCTGCAGCTCGGGCTCAGGGCAAAAATCTGAAACGTGCCTCCCTGCCCACCACTGGTGCCTCCCACCAGCCAGGCCTGGCAGGGCTTGTCCTCTCTCCCCTTTTCTGCATGGGCTTTACATTCCCACTTCTCCTGGCCTAAATCTGGAGAGTTGCTCTCCTGACTTACATTTTGCATCAGAGACCATGCACAATTTTGCCATTTACCTGGTTTTGCTGTTCAACTTTTGTATTTCAAAGCCAGACTTAAGCTTGAGTATTCCTCACACTTCCTTCTCCTCTATTTTAAGGAACCAAAATAAACCAAAAAGTAGAGGGGAGACCAAAGTAAACCTGCTGCAGGCAGCTCTAACCACTTCTTATTTGGGCCATCAGGGCTTGAAACATAATTTTAGTGCTCATATGGTTCTGCCACTGGATCCAAGACATAGAAACTGCCATGAATGACAATAAGGAATCCCATGAAATGCGCAACACTGAGTATTATCCAGGGGGAGAGATGTGACTTCAATGAGGGAAGAAGAAGATGACTCTATTATCCATGGACCTGCCTGTGTGTCCTTCAGGAAGATGAGTTTGGTCCAGGCCTTGTGCACTGAAGATGATATTCAAAGTTTGGAGCCTTCTGCTAAGATAAGTGCTCTCCCTCTATCACCTTTCAAATCCAATTTCCAACAGAAGCACTTGGAAAAAAATTAATAGCAGTGAATTTTCTTTCCATTCTGCTGAAGGGAATCTTGGTAAATTTGTTTAGACTTTTCAAAATAACTCTGTCTAAAGCAGAGATACCTGGATGATCCCAGCTTTCACAACTAATATTGTCAAATCTAGGTGAAACTTAAAACAGAAGTTGAAGAAAAGCACTTTTCCATGTCTTTAACACTAGGGCTCATTTGTTGGAATGCACAACTAAATAGCAAAAGCCAAATGGGAACAGGAAAGTCAGGATGAATTCTTCAATATAGACAGCTAAGTAAGAAAACTTACACCAACAGAGGATTCGGTCCACTGTAATCAACAGAAATTGAAGTGGAGATTTCGAGCTAGTATGCATTTTAAGCTGTACCCTTGATCTAAATCCCTTCTCTAACACCCTATCTGGAAAAACAAATTGCAGTCCCCAACAGCAAGGTATAAGCAGCAGCCCCATGAATATGTAAAGATCATTCAGATGGTATTTTAAAACAGCATTCAGTAACCATTATCCACAGTTAACTGACTTCGCCAGGCTTAAAAACAGGAGTCTTTAATTACAGTCGTTTATATTTCCAAAGATAGACTATAACATATTTATAAACAATCTGTGCACTTGGTGAGTAAATGACACACGGCATGAATCATTCCCTAACAGTTCTTATATAATATTCAAAGTGGGCATGAATGTTTCATGAAGGCACTTCCACTGCTGAACTTCATAGGAAACTGAGCTCTCCTCCTTTCTAGGCTGCTTCTTCTTGTCCTTTTCTTTCTGTGAAAGCCCTGAAAGACTCAATTCCTGCCAAAAACCTTTGGATTTGTCCAGCTGTTTCCAGTGCTTGGACTGATGCAACTTAGATTTGGAGCATCTGTGCCAGGAGTACAGAGAGACACACTTTATCACAACAAATTTCCTATAAAATACCAAAACTTGTGTCTCATGATGTAGCACCAGTCCCTTACACATCCCAAGGAAATACTGACTTCAACATGTGAGATGTTTAACATGGCACTGCAGAGATGAGAAAATCAAAGGGTGGAAGATGAATTTACAGCCACTCAAGGGGTCTAAAAGTTTATTCATGACTGGGAAACACTGAGGTGAAGTTTTTGGTGCAAAATCACTGAGATTTAGTAGAATCATGAGTGGTAGAAAGGATTGGACCAGGCTCCATCAATGTTAGATGTGGAGAAGCCTCCACATAAAGCCCAGATCAGGGTTAACTGTGTGGGTTGATTTTTGGGCACTTCAACCCCTCTCCAAAACTTCTGCAAAGAAGTAACAGGCAGCTGCAACAGCTTTGTCACAGGCCTGAAGCAAAGGGAATTTTAACTCTGTTCTTGTCCAGCACAAAGGGAGCCTGTTTGTAACTGGGGCCTCCAATGGGAGATGATGCTATGACAAATATGTAATCATACTTCCAGAAACTTTCTGCTTTGTCTGCTGCCCTTCAAATCCCCACGATTATGGATGCTCACCTCACTGAACTTTCCAGGCAGGTTGGATAATGAGTCTTTGTGTGGACAGCAGGGAACATCGATGTGAACAATGAATTGTTAGGTGAGTGCCTTTACTGATACATGACAGCTTGGACAGCAGGGGTAACTGGAGTCATCCTGTTCTGTTTTTGCCATTTTAATTTCTCTGCAAGCCCCAAGGGCCAAATGAAAGCATGAATGAGTAAGTAAGAATATATCCATTTGCAATATGTCCACAATTGTTTTCCTCTGAGCATTTCCTATCCATAGCCAAGTGTCCCAAAATTACACCAAGCAAATTTCACAGACGTCTATTCTTCCTTGACTTTCATTAAAACATGCTGTTCAGAGCAGCAATAAAGAGTATGGGTTTTAAATGGACCTAGATTTGTATTTTATACAGGCTGCTCAGTTGTTGTTGTTGTTGTAATAAATGACACGGAGACAATTTCAGATTGTTCTGACAAAAATCAGGACTCCTAAGGGGAGTCTGTCTCATGCACATGAAGTTGTAGCTCTGAGCAACCAGCCAGGAAGATGCAATTAATTTCCCCCTCGTGAGTAAAGCCATTATATAAAATACCACAGTTGCCTTGAGGGCCAAATTGAAGGCACTGAATTATGTATTATCAAAACTGACTTTACAATGATGTCTTCATGGGCACTGCTGCTGCTTGTGAATGGAGAGGGAAGGGCAGTGCTGCTGCCAGGATCTTATTTCCCTCTTGGTCACTGTAAACAATATTCTGCTCATGTGAGGACCTTGATGAGATGCGGTGACATTGCTCTTTCCCTTGAGGGAGAGGCATGGAAAGGAGAGGAAATCCTGAGAAGTCTGCTTAATTATATTGTGTGCAGTCATAGTTCAGCCCCAGTCCTCTGGTCTTTGCTCAAGGCCCAGGGATGCAGAGGTTTTCCAGCCCATTCTCTCTGCTGGAGCAATGAGGAGCATTAAAGACCTAAGGTGAGCTGTGACTTCCAATCTATTGGAGCCATTTATTGTTTGGGATGAAGGTCTGAAGCCTCAATAGCTCAATTTCTGCTCAGGCAGTCTTAAATGCCCTGGGTTGGAAGAGACCTCAAAGCTCATCCATTTCCACCCTCTCCGTGGGCAGGGACAAGATCCACTATCCCAGGTTGCTCAGAGCTCCATCCAACCTGGCCTTGAACTCTTCCAAAGATGGGGCATCCACAACTCCTCTGAGAAACCTGTTCCAGTGTCTCACCACCCTCACAATAAAGAATTTCTTCCTGATATTCAATCTAAACCTGCCCTCTTTCAGTTTAAAGCCATTTTCCCCATCCACACATGCTCCTATAAATGCAGCATGAACAGAAAACACCCCCATTAAAAACTGCGTGGAATTTCATCTCCCTTCCACAGCCACCACACTGGCAGGTAATGTGGAAGATTTCCTTGTATCCCATGAGGAAAGGAAGGCAGGAATAGGGGGATTAAGATGGTATCTATGTGTTTGCCAGCCAGAGCAGAGTGTGTGAGATGAGCCACAGAGCAGGTGTAAAGTCCAGCAGGTCACACCTGATCCAAACAGGGTTATTAAGGAGTGTTTTCAACTGGGCATTCACAAGATACATTTCTACACAGAAAAACATCCTTAGCACTTCACAAAACCAACACCCTGCATGTTATATTTATCCTTAGAAGCAAACAAGGAACAAAAAATTGCAGCGCCTGCAGGGAGATTGGATGGTGGCTCAGTGATAAGGGGGAAGTGGTTTTCATTTTTCATGAGTGTTTTCCCCTCTCCCTGGCTTCTGATCTGAGTCATCACACTGCTGCTGTGAGGCAGGTATTCACATTAAAAGCAATATTAACTTAATTAAACTTCAGGTACTCTGAACTGTTCAAGCACACATAAAAACGGGAAAACATACATATTTCTTTGGGTAAATGGTTGTCAAACATTCATTTGTGACAGAATACATCAGCAGCACAGTAAGACAGGACACATTTTGCTTATCTTACAAATGATAAAAAGCAAATCAAGATTGCTTCTTTCCCTTTAGTCTCACATTGTACCAGACTAAAAGCGTCCAGGAAAGGGAGTGAATGGAAGTGAAAGGGAGAGCATGAAAGCTTCTCTGGTCTGACTCTGAACAAGCATGAGACCTTTCCAAGCTGGAATTTGTCCTGATATTTTCCCACAGAAAGCCTGTGACTATTTAAAACATGTACAACTACCCAATAAAGGAAGAAATTATTCATAACAGAGGAAAAATTATAAAAATGTTTTCAACAAATAATTCCTGACTAGGGAGATGGGGGATACTAAGGATCAACAAAAATCAGCTAATGGAAGCCCATTCCCCTCCAAACTTGCCCCTCTTGCATATGGAGCAGTGCGAATATAGAATAAAACTGAATATTCAACTCTCTCTGAGGGATTCCTACTTTGATTGTCTGGGCCATTTGCCAACTTCCCTTTGCGCTGCAAAGGCAAAGCCAGAGCTTGCTGCCCTCTCTCCTGGTCCTGAGATGTTTCTGGGAGCTGAGGAAATCCCAGGTGCCAAAGGAACTTCCCCAAAGAGGGATGGGTGAGTGTGGAGCCCTTGTGGGCTGGGGACAGCTCTGACCCAGTGGCATCTCCACACTGAGAGCAAGATTTCTCCTGTCTGGGTTAGAAAGAAATGCTCCTGTTCCCTCTTCATTAATCAGGAAATGGGAAAATATAGGCCCTTACCAAAAATTTGAATTCACCTGAACAATTCTGAGCAACACTTGAAATGGCTTTGCCTGAGCCTTTTGGATATAATGTTATCTGGCATTTTCTGTCCAGGATCAAACCAAATTATTGGAGCCACAGGCATGGGTTTGCTTGCATATCCAGTAGTCAAAATTCCCTTTTGAACAGTGGGAAATAAGAGCACAGTGTAAATTAACCCATAGGTTTCCTTAATGGATCTTCCAAACACAAGAACATGGTGGTTTGCACACACGACTCTCCTCTTCATTTTTTTTTTAATGAAAATACAGAGTAATTTAAAGCTTGAGCAAACTTCTGAGGCATTTCTGTTAACTACATGCGAGACAGAAAATTTTCATAGCAGGCAAGAAGTTTCACTGGGGTCACCGCATTTTTTAGCACATCTACCTGCAGCGGAACTCAATACTGCAGGATGTGAGAGGACGGCTGGTACCCCATGTAGTAGGATTGGTTTGGTGGTTTAGTGCAGTAGCAGAGTCAAAATTTATGGAAAGATGTCATATCCCGAGGTTTACAACCCCTTTTTTGACAAAGGTTTGCAGAAACCTTGCAGTCCTTAAACCCAGTTTTGCTGCTGTGCGAGCCGAAGATCTGGGGAACAAAACTCCCCATGGTTTGTACTCTAGATGTGAACTTTACCTCATCTAATGCTGGGTGCCTGAAAGCTCAGTCCCCACAAAGCTCATTTCCCTTTGTAGTCATCTGTAGGGTGGGACTTGTCTCATACTAATGATATTTTTAGATAAATTGCATGAATCACATTTAGAGAAGTATTCTCCTCTTTCCACTGACAATGTAGGTTAGACAACCAGCTCAGATGGGTCTGTCAACATTGTGACTGGAGGTTTGGAAGACAAATCCCACGTTTTTGTTCCTTCCTTCAGCTCATGAAACAGAGGAAGGCAGTCTGCAGGTAGAATTTAAATGATAAAAATAGCTTTGATTGGCTTAACTGAAATGTCACCCTCTGAAACTTTAGAGCCTTGCTGATTTGAAAGATTTGGATCAGTCATCTTAAACTGCTGGACTCACCAAGAATTGGATTCACAGTTGTGGTGTAAAAACATCAATAATTAAAGCAGCACCAAAAATTAGCCTGATTAGTTGTTGAGGTTTCATGTTTATTAATTATTTTTATTGTATTTCATGTTGGAAATGCACCTAACCACAGGGGGAAAAAAAGGGAGCTTAGGATGCAAAAATGTTGTTAACACATTTCTCACTGGATGAATGTTCATCTCTCTTAAACTTCTTGCATTTGCTTCGGTTCATCTTATCATAATTTCTCTTAAACAAAGGCTGTATTCTAAATTTCTTTTTCATCTTCCAAGTCCCCTTACTCCTCATCCACCCCGTTGGCTTCAGTCAGCTCAGCCTAAGAGTGGCGTACTGTGGGAAGGGAGGATGCAGCCTGCTCAGAGCGACTAATTTGGATTTCCAACTCCTTTCCTGAAGCTTCATTTTTATTTTTTCTCTTTATTCCATTATTCATGTCTCAGTCTGTAGCTACTCCAAAGGCTGCATTGTAGTCCCTGACACAGAGATGTATTTTTTGAATGCAATGGGGTCCTTTCTGGGGGATGCTGAGCTGCCCTTTGGAGTTCTGCTGTTCTTTGATGATTTGCTGAATCCAATCTCCTTTTGTTCTTCTTTTCTTCCAGTGTATACTCACTTCACAGCTGAGCATTTTTGGAACATGGTGCCTTTCCTGCATAAATCCTGCTCCACAGATGTGGAAATGCCCTGGCATTTTCAGGGGTTGCTGTGGGCAACCCTCAGTCTTTTGTTCTGGTTAGAAATTCCTCACAGCTGACCACTTGGTGCCACCACCAGCTCCTGAATTGATAACTAGTAGAGTTCCTGAGATGTGAAATGAAAGTCTTTTTCTCTTTAGCACTGAGGGCGCCATCCTGCATTTCCATAGTGTTCCCTTTTTGAAGCAATAATAAATGTATTTATTTACTCTGAACAAGAGTTTGTCTTTTTTTTTTTTGTGGTGATCCATGCTATGACCCAATTCTGGATGAACTTCCTTCCTGACATATGCCGTCTACCCTATTTCAAGGAGTGATATGAGGAGTTGGAATGAGAAAAGAGAAAATATTACTTTGAAGGAGATGAAAAAGGATTTAAAACAACCTGCCTTGGCTCCATCCCAGTCCTCCTTTGGTTTGTGGATCACTCAGTCCCCACCAGAGTGCATCACTGCCTGATAGCAAGATAGCAGGGCTGGGGTCTTATCACTTTGAAATCCCCTCCGCGTCTTTTTCATCTCAGATTTCAAAACCCCTCGAGGCCGCACCACGGACTTTTTTGACAAGTCAGCAACTGTTAATGTCTCCAGAAAGCAGCCTGATAAGCTGCAAACAGGCTCTGCTGCCTCTGACAGCGAGGTGCAATCGCAGTAACACCCTTCCTGCCAAGGCAGGAACCCTCTGAAATTCGGGAGACATTCCTGAAATTCAGGAGAAATGCAGCTCTCCCTAACCCTTGCCATCCTCCTCCTTCCCTCTGGGCTGGAGCCTTTTCCCTCCTCTATTTGTCTGACACACATTTTGCACAGGGAGCAGGAGTCAATGGTTTAGTTACAGAACAGAGAGGCAATGATATTTTTAGCGTGCCAAAATAATTCCTGATTGAATTGCTCTCTATGTGGTACCACTTCAGGGTATGGGACTGAAAACCCTGAATCCAGGTAAGCTTTTTTCTCTTCCTGTTATTTCACACTCCAGTGTGAGCAATTCCCAGTCTCGGGGCACATTTTAAAATTGCACACCTCAGTGCTGTGAATTTGGTAAGAAATTCCGGGTTGCCCAGGGAGAAAGGATCTGGGTTTGCTGGAGACACGGAGCAATGGATGCTGTTATGTGAAATTATCTGACTTTTAAGAGCGTTTGCAGTGGTTGAAAAGAGGCAGTAGAGTCTGGCAGCTGTTCATTTTTTGGGCCCAGAAGCCTCTGTCACACAGCACGGACATCTGAGCACCAGTGAGGGAGTGTGTTTTGACAAGATGTTAATGGGCTGTGGCTCTTCTGTCTCCCTGGATTTGTCAGGTCCCGGTGGAAGGGGTTTAAATGTAAATGAATTCATTTTTAAATACAGGATCCAGGGAGGTTTAGCTTCACCCTGGGGTGTACATGCAGTGTAGGGTGTATGAACAACACTAAGTGTTGGTGAAAACAAACTCAGCCTGTTCTTTAGCCCCAACTCCATCGCTTACACAACAGAACAGGTGAATTTCAATGTGAAATAATAGGAAAAATGGATGTGTTTTCATTAATCCTACTTTTCAAAACATGAGAAAGCTTAACAGAGAATCCATGATTAAATGAAGAGAGGGATAGATAAAACACAAGATTCAAAAGAATGGTTAAAAGAAACTTCTGACAAGATGATAAACCTCAATATTTGCTGTTTCTGTTATGGCAAAGGGGTTGTGGATTTGGAAGGAGCAGTGAGTTTGTCTTCATAAAAATCCTGCTTTGGTTATCACATGAGGGAACATCCTCTAGACCACAGGAGGAAATCAGTCTGTGGCTTTCTATCTTCATGTCCAACTCACTAAATCAATCCTCTCAATTTTTCATTGAGTTTATTTGATCTTGACCTCCTCGAATGGTCACCACTCTTCAAAAACATTGTGAGATTTCCAGGGTTTTTTCCTCCATGTGCAGTGTGAACCTCAGAGTGATCTCAACCCTCGTCATATCTTTAGAGGCAATGGCAAGCTTCAGCTGGAATGTTGGAAAATTCCATTAAAAATTGTCTGCACTGAACACATAAGCATGGAAAAGCCATTTTTATTTGTTTGCCATCAGCTCTTCACCTTTTTTGATGGGACTGGAAACATCAGATCACCTTGGCAAGAGCTGGGAGAAGGGGCAATATTAGGGATTTAATACCTCTTGGAAGTCTCCTTCTCAAATGAGGAATCATTCAAATATCTTTGGTGATATCCTGTCTATTGTGATATCAAGAAAAGAGCTGTGGTACTTTTTTGTTGGGCAAAGCACTCAAAATATTTTAAAAGCTTTCAGGTTTAATATTGTTTTGCTATTTTATTAATAGAATCTTATCAAGATCAGGCCTCCCCATTTTTTAAAAATAAAATATATTAGCTCCAAAACTTTTGGGAACTTAGGAAACCAGTTTATGGTTTAGCAGATAGAATAACCTGGGAAGATGTCTAGATGTTGTAGAAGTTGTTGGTGCTGCTGCTGCTTTTGTGGACAAGGATCACTGATGAAAATATTTTGTAAAAATGTGAGAGGATGCAGATTGTATGGCTTGTTCATAAATGCAATGTATGATAAATGTACTAGGCTGCAGATCATATAGCTTGTTCATAAATGCAATGTAAATTGAGGCATTAATTATATTGTTTTGATTTATCAAAACAGATTTCGCATGGAATGAAAATTTCACATAAAACCCTAGAATATTTGCCCTGGCTTTTTTTCCTTAATCAGCAGCTTGCAGATCTAACAGTATTAAAAATGAAGAGGACGTTCCTGGGGGGAAGTGAAGTCCTCCACTCTCCCCATGTTATCAGACCCTTCAGGCAGCTTCATCCACTCATCTGACAACTTAAGAGTGTCCAAAAAATGCATCTTCTTAATATGTCAGCCTTGGTTCTTTCATAGTCAGGAATATGGCAAGTCCTGGCATTTTACAGCACTGGATTATGGGAGGGAGGATGAGGAATTCTTGCTGCTTGTCTTAGAATGTAAACTCCTTGCTTAGGCAGCAGACTGTTATTTTACTTCTGTTTTGGCTATTAGCTTAAAAATTGCATATTTGCGAGACTATCTCTAAAAACAGTGGGCTGGGTCACAAAACAGATAGAGAATAATCACTAATTAATCAGCCATCAGGCTAATAATGGGCCTTCAGTTTTGCCAACAAACCTCGCTAACTAAATCACACCCTCATTACCAATAGCCACCAATTTAGAGTCTGTGTTACTGCACCAGTTTTATTAATGTCACATTCAGGAGGGTACTCCAGCAATAAACTGGCATAAGGCTGTAAAAAGAGGGTTGTTGTACATATTAATAATGTGTTTTATAGTGCACTTTAATATTCTGGATCCAAGCTGCCTGGCTTTATAATCAGAAGAGGAAAAAGGAAAGTCGATCAATCACCCTCCCCTGATCTGCAGTGGCCACCTAGCTCCTCACAGTGATAAATAAGGGCATCATATCTTGTTACAAAAATCTTATTATTAAACAGCACTATTAGCTCTGATTTGTTATAATGCCTCATAATGAGCTTGGTAATAAGTTTCTGAATGATTTATGGGGTGTTTTTTTAAGCAGGCGGTGTCTGCAGTCTCTCCAGGAGATGGGTTTGGGGGTGGACGAGGAGTTGGGAGGGAAGTGGGGGTCTCTGAGCAAGAGGAGAGAACGCTTTTAATGTGGACTTGGTCCAGGACACAATCCTTCTTCCAGGTCTTCTCCATGTGGGAAAAACACCTAAAGCTAAAGCTTCAGAGGCCCATGTTGAACAACAGAGCAGCCAGAAAATATTTCTGCATTTCCCATTTCTGCCATAGAAGACTTTTGCTTTCACCTTGGATGAGAGAGCTGAATCCCAGTTTGAAAATGTAGAAATCTGTGTGATTTAGGGGTTTAGGGATATCAGTGGTTTCAAGTCTTTGTAAACTGGGAATATTTTATACCATTTCCCTCCAACACCAGAGTGGTGAAAGAAGATAAATTAACAGTTGCAATATACTCAAATGATGAGAGAGCCCAAATAACACTTGAAAGGAAGAGTCCTCACCATTCCTCCATAATTCCATGGCCTTCCCTGCCTCCATACCGACCAGGAATGGTCTGAGCTTAGCTGCTATTAAATAGATCTGACTTTGTGTCCTCTGGGAAGGAGGAACAAAGAGCTCATGGGAACCTTCAATAACAAAGAGACTTGGACAGATTAGATGGCACAACAGCTTGCTCTGACCATCCCTGGAGCAGAACTTCTTGGGAGCTGGAGTAAGGCTGCCATGGAATTAAGCCACATCTCCTGACCCAGCATGGTAAATCCAACAGCACAATGTTGCAGCAGCTTCACTTTGCCCCAAATTTAACTTAACTTTAATTTAACTTCTTTAATTTAACTTAACTTTGCCTTTACTTCAATTTAACTTTAATTTTTTTTTTGCTCCCCTTCTCATGGAGGGATCAGGTGGCGGAACCAGCCCTGCTAAATCATGTCCATGACTGTGTTCTTCACCTTCCAGTCTTCCTGGCTTGGAAAAAGAAGATCTCTGGTTCCTCTGGTCACAGCTGGAACATCTGTTCCAATGTGGAGTAAATTGTAGGTGAGGGTGATCTGTCAGAGGACAACTGACCCAGCAGATGGAGCACCCAAAGCACCCAAAGCACCCAAAACACCCAAAGAACTCAAACCACCCAAAACCACCCAAAGGACCCAAAACACCCAAAACACCCAAAACACCCAAAGCACCCAAAGCACCCAAAGCACCCCAAGTACCCAAAGTACCCAAAACACCCAAAGCACCCAAAACACCCAAACCACCCAAAACACTCAAAATACCCAATCCACCCAAAACACCCAAAACACCCAAAACACCCAAAACATCCAAAACAGCCAAACCACCCAAAACACCCAAAATACCCAAATAGTGAGGAGGAAAATGGTCATCCACCAACTGCTGTTGCTAAGCTTCAGCTGGGGGTCAGCGACACGAGAGTGGAAGGAGGTGGCACAACCAAGCTCCATGAAGGGTAAGTGTGGATTTGCACTTAAAACCTTGACGCCCAGCCAAGGGTTTCATTTTCTCCACGGTGAGGTGACTGTTTCTGTCTGCTGTGGAACCAATGGGCTTTTAACTGTGGCTGCAGCCATTAATTTAACAAAAAGAGCAGCATTTCTGCTCCTTTCCAGTGGAACCTGTCATTTGAGCCTAATGACTCTGATTATGGTCCCCACTAGCTGGTGATGGACAGGGCTCTTCCCCTTCCAGCAGGCTGAGGAGCAAAGCCAGGTGGCTTTTCAGCACTAATGTGAATAAATAACTCTGTTTTCATTACTGTTGTGAAGGTTTTTAACCTGGACTAGGTTTAAAAGTAAATTGGCTTCTAATTGTAACCTGGATTAGGTCTAGTTTATAATCTGGACTAGATCTTCAAGTAAATTGGTTTCTAATTGGAGAAGGGCAGGAGTAAAAGATGCCTGGAGTCAAGTCCAGGGATGGACTCTCACTTGGTGTAAAGTGCTGTGGTGTAACTTCCATTTGATGGTGTTTAAGGCTCTATCCTGCTTAAGGACTGCAGAATTCCATGTATGACTAAGATAAAGCAAAGCCCAACCAAGACAGGCCTTGCCAGGTTTCTTACTGACTTGGCACACTGAAATGTTTATGGAAAAATTACAGATGTCCTATTAAATAGAGTTAAAATTCCCTGCTTTATAGTGGAAGTTTACTGTCCTGTTGCAATGGCATTGAGCAGAATCTGGACCGAAAAATTGCAAAAACATTACCCTGAGGAAAGTACCAGATAATCACCCTGTTAAACGTGTGCTTTGTATCACAGTTTAGCTACTTTACACATTAATTTCCCAAGTATTTCTTAACTGCATTGGACAAGTCATGAAAATACCACTCTGAGTGGCTGCAGAGATCACTTCTGTCAGGTTTACCATCATATATCACCTTGCTGTTGGCTAAAAATAATTCCCATTCGATTGGCTTGTTTTAACTGAATAACCGAAGTTTGTCTTTTCTATGTTCAGGTTTCAATGAAGCTCAGATTTCAGGAGGGACAATGGTAATGTGCACCAGAAAATCTTCTATATTTAGGTGTGGATAAATTAGGAAAAGGAATATGAACAGAAAGTCATTGCTTGTATGGAAATAATTCATTTTACCAATTCTGCACAGGTAACTGCAGCTTCCCTGCCCACCCCCCATCACTTGCAGTTTGCTTGGGGCTGGTGACTTTGCAGCTTTGTTTGCTCCATGAGTTGTTAAACCAGGGCAGAGCTGAGCGCTGTGAGCTGATTTTCCCGTGGGAGATGGGTTTGTTCCCACAGGGACAGACCCTGCCTCCTTCATGCTGCCAGAAGAAAGTGAACCAGGATCAAAATCAAATTTAAAAGGGAAAAAGAAGAAGGCTGTGCTGTTATTGAAGGCAAATCCCTGTAGATCCCTGGGAATATAGCTGTTGTCTAATGGAAACCACTAATAAACCAAACAAAAAGCCACCTAAAGGGAAACAATCCATTATTTATATGACAGGTAAACCACATAAAGACTCCTTATCAAGTTAACATTCTGGGCCAGGTACCTGCTTTTGTAATCTTCAAAAAGTGGAATAGGTATTCAGCCAGGGGTGTGTTTTTATTCAGTATTTTTGTCAGCTGAGTGAGCACCTGCCGTTTCCCAAGGAGTTGTGCTCCCCATGATTTACGCTGCTGCTGGATTGTTTGGCAACATTCCTTCTCAAAGAGGCTACCAGCAATAAATTAGCTCTTTTCATGATTTAAAACATTTTTAACTGTTCCCAATCTTCCTCCCCCCATCACCTTTTATTGTCAACAAATTCAATATTTGTTGTGCTGTCAACGATCTGCTGCTTTTCTTTCTCTGTTGCTGTGCCTTCTGTATTTTACAGCAACGTTTAGTCGTTCTGCATGTCACGCACTAATAATACCTTTTGGCTAGATGTGGCACACCTCTCAGGATCTCAAAATGCTTTGTAAACTTTCATTACCTCCCAAACTCCACATGCTGTAATGTCAGTGTAGTCCTTAAGGTGTTTTTTCCAAGTGGTCTTGAGACACCTGTGCTGCGATTGATAAATCTGTGTGGAAAAAAAGTCACCTACGAAGTTAAGTGCTTGTCATCTCAGGATACAAACATACATAAAATTGTATACAAACATAACATAAAATTGAGATTTTTTTCAACTTGTTTTAAAGGGGTTTTCTTGAATCTGACCTATACTGGGGAAAGTTTGTATTTTTGGTTCCTCACTCGTGAGACTTTTACCTTGCAAGTTCCCTCCTTGGATTTCAAAAAGGTCATATCTGAGCAAAGGAGGACACCAGTGCCCAGCACAATGGAAGAGGGCTGCAGGAGAGCCCAGAGCAGATCCACAGCAGAAACAGGGGCTGGAGAAGGTCCCTGTGGGTCACAGGTCCTGTTAGTGACCGACCCTCGTGTCCCTCTGGGATGGCGACAGTGCCAGTCACTGTGCTGACCCCTGCAGCACATCCCAGGAGCAGATTATTTCTAATCCGCGGCCAGAAACTCTGGCTGTCATTTCCTGAGCCGTGGTGGCAATTCTCAGGAGGCAGGAGGGTGACTCTGGTGGTGACAGAAGGGTAATTTGGACTGAGAGCTCAGCTCCCCTGAGACAGCTGTGTGAGAGACTTGGGCTACTTTTTATAATAGACAAGTTCATAGCTAGAAAGAAGCTGTAAAAGAGCAGGACCATTAGAAGCAAAAATAAGAGGGTAAATAAAAACATAATACCACTTAAAATGGAAAAAATATAGTAACTTTTAAACTATATTAATATAACTTAGGAGCTCTTAAGTTTTGAATACATTAAGAAGAATAAATTCTTTTCTGTGATAGCAAAATTATTTTCTCCCTGGCAAATACCCCTGGCTTAAAGTGCAGATTTATTTGTAGAGTGGTTTCATAGTAGTTCCAAAGTGGAAGGTTTTTCTCCTTAAGCCTCTAAGCTCTGTGCGATTTACTGCTGGGGGGAAGAGATCATTGTTTAATTAATTTTTTAAACAAGCAAATGTTAAATTTAGAGAGACAAAAAAATTCTTCATTGAGGCTCTTTAAGAATGAGCTGTCATGTCAACTAAAACACTAAAACTGAAGCAGAGGTATAAGTTTGGAATTTAGGGGTACAGCTAATTTAATCCCCTGTGTTTAGTTTAGGGAAAAGCAGCACTAACAGCTTGATTTACATCTAATTCCTCCTGCTGTAATGCAGAAGAATTGCTGCCAACAGAGCAGCACTCAAGGACAGGATGGCAACAATTAACCAGTGCACCCCATGCAAAGCACAGGACCTGAAATTGCCTCCAACAAATGCATAGAACGCCAGGTGCTCTGAACTCTGTGGACCAAATAATTCTCTATTCATTCTAGAAAATGCAGGTCTAACCCTCTCATATTTTCTAGGTGTGTTTTGTATTTTCCTGTGCAGCCAGGCTGGCTGTGCTTGTATTTTTTTATTTTTCATCACCAGCTCTGCTTTGGTGATGAAAAATAAGAAGGGAGACATCAGACATCCATAGACAAACATGGAATAAAAAGGTCCATTTGCAGACATGCAGTCCTCATATCTATCACTACACAGAGCCATGTGGTGAAAACACAACATATGGCAATGTAACCATGGCAGTAAATAAAAGTAATTCTGTGTGTCAGCAGCAGGAGAGGAGCCACCACACATCATCCATTTTTGTCTCACACCAGAAAGGCCAAAGAAGACAAAGGCAGCTGCAATGGGAGCTGATGGGCTAAGAGGCTCCAGTGACAGATTTTCTCCTTCCATTTAAGAGCCAGAAGAAGAATGGGCAACTTTTCTGATCTTTTCTCTCTCAGAACAGAGTCTTTATGAGGCTGTGGATGAGGCACATCCGTGACATCCCTGTGGGAGACAAGGAAGAGGATTTTTGGAGATGTGTGATGGAAATTGTCCCGAGTCCCACCACTCCACATGGGGCTGCACAAGAGCCCTTGAGCCCTGAGGAAAAAGCAATGACACCTCTTCCATCAACCCATGGTGCTCCATCCCTTCTTTTCAGAAGCTCCAAGGACCTCACCTGGTGTTTCTTCAGGCGGAGCCACATCCTACAGGTCACAGCCCACGAGACGGAGTTTGGTTTCACCAAGGCTTCCTTACAATTATTCTGCAGCTGAAAACCATTGGCCTCTTTGCTTCCAGCAGGCACAGGCTGATTTTGTGTCTTTTTCCACTCCACTAAGATTTTCAGAAATGGGTGCCTGATACTAAACTCTTTAAACACACTCTAACTATACATATACATAAAATCTCCTGATTTTTCAGAGTAGATTGCTGTTAGTTTTCACTGAAGCTCTATCAACATTGATTAATTATGAAGCTTTACAATGAGGTTTTAGTTTATATTCAGAAATCCAGTTCTACTTCCAGGGAGCTCCATGGACCATCATTTAAGCAGGACCCTCTTTGGGCTCTAAGTAAAATCCATTCATGAAGGCCAGTAGATACCACAATGAATTGGGGCTGACAGGTGTTTTCTCCACGGCTGAATTTGCGGCAAAGGGTTTAGGTAGAAATTAATCACCTCACCCTGAGAGAAATGAGTTAAGTATGAAAGGATTAAAGTAACCCTGAAAACTCAGAGGAAAAGTAAAGAAACTTTTCATAAACCTTCTTTTTTGGTAGAGAATGACATAGGAAGGTTGGAACACCTCAAGGAAATTAGGATATCTCCTCTCTCTGTGCAGGGAGCTGAATTTAGGGCAATCTGCATTATTGTATCAAACCCAGCTCGATGGGATGGGATGGGATGGGATGGGATGGGATGGGCTGGGATGGGATGGGA
>JAXCLO010000056.1:3603928-3618880 GCA_035583995.1 Arremon aurantiirostris
AGTTCAGCACCCTAGAATTTCCCTTTTACTTTATTGGGCAGAGGAAGGAAACATTAGCAAACCTCTTAGAATTATACAAAGCGGATCCCTGTTGCCAGAGAATCACTGTCTGTGTAGGCCCCCACTATTGGTATTTACCAATATTGCAGATGGGACGTGCCTTGGCTTGTCTGGCTCTTGCTGTTGAACCAAATAGCAGCAACTGTGGTGTTTGATCTCAGAGACACTTTTGGTTAGCCCTGTGTTGCAGCTGGGCATGTGAAGACAAGTCCAGTCATGCTAGGACTCCGGTAGTGGTGGGATGGAGTTTCCTTCCATGGAGGGTCCACTCCTCAGGTTTTCCTCTGATGGAGAAGCTTTAAGGCAATGGTGAAGGAAAGGAGTTCATTCTGATGGATGGTGTTGATCCAGAGCTTTTATTCTGGCCTACAGGCCTCTGAATCTAGCAACTGCTCCAACAGAACTCCGGGACCGTGTGGTTGCCCACCCACTTACCCAGGGGAAGAGGAGGAGGGAAGAGGTAGGAAGCTCACCAACCAGGTAAGAGAAGAAGTCTTAAGGGACAAAAGACACCCGGATGACCCAATGCTCCCCCGAGGGGTAGAGGGCATCCTTTGATTCTGGCAATCACTTGAAGCCCTTCTGGAATTCCAGGATTGACAGACAGTTCTCCACAGGGCTCAGGGAGGGGAAAGGAGAGGTGATTGACACACCTGGGAGGGAATCTTCAGGGGAGGGACCCAGAGTTCTGAGGCAAACCATGAAATCACACCGCAACATCCCACCCTGAGCCCTTCCACCTCCCCTGAGGTTTGGCTACCCCTCTTCCCTAGAGATAGCCTCAGAGTCAGGGGTTCAGACCTCCGCATCTTGTCCAAGATGGACTTCCCACCCCCCATATCCTTGAGGGAATGGGCCACATGACTACCCCTTGCAGCTGCAGTGCTAAAAGGTCGTATGATACTGTAGCCCCGCCTCGCCTTGGGGTCAGCCTCTCTGGGCTTCAGTGCCACCGGCCGGAATCTGGTCACCTTTGGTGTCAGGTCATCTGTGAGGTTGTCTGCGTGTGACTCACTCTCTCTCCTCATAGTCCCCACATGTACGGGGAACAATGGCTTGTTTGTGGATCACATGTGGTCGTGTTCGCAGGGGTCCCAGGATGAAGGAAGAGATGAGAATCTTGACCCCATGTTTCAGAAGGCTGATTTATTATTTTATTATATAGATTATATTAAAAGAAAATTATATATTAAAAACTATTCTAAAAGAATAGAAGGAAGGCTTTCATCAGAAGGCTAGCAAGGAAAAAAAGGAATGAAATTATAATAAAATCTCGTGACTGACCAGAGAGTCCGAGACCTCTGGATTTTGGCCACTAATTAAAAACAACCACATGAGACCAATCAAAGATGCACATTGCACTCCACAGCAGCAGATAATTATTGTTTTCATTTTGTTTCTGAGGCTTCTCAGGAGAAAAAATCCTAGCAAAAGGATTTTTCATAAAATATGTCAGTGGCAGTCACACACACCTTTTGCCACAACCCCCCACTCACCCGGGAAGCTGAAGCTGATTTTGTGTGTGACCCACTCTCACACACACACAACAAGACAACAATAAGGTACCTTTTACTTTCAAATTACTTGTTAAAATGTCAGATGTTATTGGCCATTTCATGGTGCTCTTGGATCCCACACCCCTGGGTCTCTAGTGTTTGCTACTCTCAACCTAGCAGCTTTTAAGCCTAGATGCTCTTGAGTTTGCCACTTTCTGTTATGAGTAAATAAAAGGTTACCTTTTTTTTTTTTTTTAAATATTACAGAGTGAACAGGTTGGACCAGTTGCTGCCAGGGTGGAGTTCTAGCTGTTTGTCATTGTAATCACCAGCCGTTTTCGTTAACTACTCCCTTTGTCAGTACCACCCTGACTGCTGCCAGGTGGATGACCCTCCTGGGACAGTGAAAGGAGGGGACATGGAGGGGGTGGGGGGATGACATTGGAGGACATGCGAATTACCCCGGAGCCAGCAAGCCATGGGAAAGCCACCCCACCAAACTTACCAAAAGATCCCAAAAACAATGAGCCAACACAGAATTAAGAGATCAAAGTGATGTCTGGACGTGAGGAACAAAGCCCAGAGCCTGCAGAGATGCTGAGACCCCTTTTTGCCCCTTGCCCTAGCCAAGGAGGACCTCAGCAGGACCCTGGGAGTCAAACCGAAAAAGCAAACAAGGGATTTTTCCCGATGTTCTCGTGAGGATGGAACCCCCAGCTCTGCCCACAGACCAGTGCACAATGCTGCACTGTTCCTCTTCATCCTCCTCCGAGTCACTCCTGGGAACAGCAGTGGTGTGAGCATGGACCCATCAGTTCTCCCCACCCGAGCTGATCACTTTTAATAAAAGCATTAAAAAGGAGAAAAGTCTCCTGCCCGTGTTCATTTCAAACAGCACCTGGGAGATGGACACAGCAGCAAATCCAAAGGCATGGATGGGGGCAGACTGCACTCCCATGGCCGTGCTGGTCTGGGGTAACATTTGTTTTAACTGAATTATCTAGTTTTCGTTATGGTGCTAAGTGAATTAGCCCTACATTTAGGTTTGTTACAAAATGCAGAAGAAAAAAAGGTGTATGGCAGGAAATTCTTTTTCTCCTCCCAACTTAAGCGTAGCAGACCCTGGGTCTGCCAGGGCCCCGTGGCGTGCAGAAGCCTAAAGATAGGAAATGCCAAGTTATGGGTGAATGGGCTAGAAGCCCCTATTCCGCCTTTTGGAACCCCTCTGTCACCTTATAGGCCACTTTCCTTTAACCCTTGCCATTGAACCATTTCTGATCCCCCTGCACCCTACATAAAGGGCTGTTTTAGCCTGGTTCTGGTGGAAGAGCTGCCACTGGAACCTTTCACAGAAGAATCAATAAAGACATCGCTGTGGAACTCCAAACAGCCTTCTCCTCTCTCTCCCTACATCTGCCTGCCTGCAGCACCTAGCAAGCTAAGAGCTGAAATCACAATGAGCTAAAAATCACTAAATCACTAAAAGAGCTGATCTCACTTCAGCTTGCTAAGGTTGCCTGTGGCTGAGAACTGCTTGGGAACTCAGACAGACTGTCCCAAATAGGACTGAGCTATCTGGACCCTGCAACCTGCTGGGGACACCCTGAAACCCAGCAAAGGTGCATTACTAAAGGTCAACAGCAATGACTCATCTGGCATGAAATGTTCCTATCCTGGGGCTGGTATCTCAAAACTTGCAGCACTGTTGATGTGCAGGAGGAGAGATGGAAAATACGAAGATGATAAAATGAAATCCAGGTTGACTGAGATGAAATAAAATCAGAAACTTGACTTTAAACTTTCACATTGATTCAAATTGGTTTGGATGTTATTGCTCCTGAAAATAGGGAAATTTTGGTGCCTTTTGAAAATGGCTAGATGTTCAAGATAGCACTTTTTTAGTGACATTTCTACAAAACTCAGGACAAAGGATTTCACCCAGATTTCCCGGCTTTCAGCCCAACACAGAACTGCTGGAGGTGAAGCCCTAAGTTCCATTTGAAGTATTATATCAGATTCTTGTTATTTCTGTCAGACAGGGCTTTACAAACACTCACCAACTGATGGAAACTGTGCATTTTGGACTTTATATATATAAAACGAGCCCAAATGGCTTTGACAGCTTATCTGTGATCCAAGTGTGAGCAGGCACCCAAAACCATGTGCTCAGGTCTTGAGTGAAAGAGCAATTTAGACAAAGATAGTTGTATGGGTTGAAAGGTTGAAAAACTTGGCTAATGGTTGATTTAGGCTTAACATCAGTTTAAGTTCCTTTGAAGCAGGTATAATCTAAGGAAATGAAGCAGAACTACACCTAAATGAGGACCAAGCCATGAAGATGCAGGCAATCAACTGAAAGCTGAATAAAATAACCTACTCTAGCTGAAGTGCAGGGAATTTAAGTAAACCAATTTTATTTCACATTGCACAAAGCAGCAATCACTGGCACTCAGCTGAGGAAGTGAAACCACACATGAGCTCTGTTATTGCCACCATGGGAAAAGCCCCCAGAAAACAGCCCACACAGAGCTAAGTCTATTCCAGGTTTAATTTGGACATGAATCTTTGCTGAGCTCAGAACCTGTTGTAGCACACAGCAGACTGGAAAGACTGAGCCCTCAAATTCCATGTATTTAGGACACAAACCATTTGCTTGTATGCTAAGGATTGTTGTGAGCCAAAAATATTAGGAATAGTTAAAAAAATATATAAAATTCCTTGAAAACACAATGGCTATGAGCTATTATTATTTATTACAATATTTGGAAATCTTAGACATGGATCACAGAGCTCCTTCACTCTGCTACATGCTGTGCAAAGCATCCAACAGGCTCATCTGCCTGCTTTTAAGGAAGGAAATGAAATAAAGAGATGAGTGAGCATTGGAAAGGTGGGAGCAAAAAATCTGCTTGCTACTTCTGAAATGGCCAAGGTAAAAATCCCCAAAGTGCCCCAATAAAACCAGTCTGATCTTAGAAGAACAGAGTAGAAAGCAAGGATCCAAAATAGAAACTGGAAGTGCTCATGTGTGATGAGAAGCCCCACAAAAGGAAAATGCAGAAGGCACCAAGGGGTTTTTGCTGATTTATCCAGTGTGACACAAACCTCTGCAGAGCCTGCAGCATTGGAATCCACAGCTGATGATCTCCTTTTCTTCTGCACAAAAATGGATTTCCGCCTCTTTCTGCGTCTGGCTGGCTTGACATGGCCACTTTTCATGTTGTTATTTTCCCCAATTGGTGGCTTAATGATTTTTTTCCTCTTCCCATAATAATAAGCTGGAGAAAAGAAGCACAATGCCCATTAAAAACTTCAACCAACCAAAGAAGGGAACCTTGGCTTGCTCCTTGCTACGGTTTCAGGACTGTACTCTAAGTGCAATTTAAACTTTAAAATATATTGATTTGGGGAAAAAAAAAGTACAGCATAAATAGGTCATGTTGGACTAGCACAGAGTGTTACAGCTCTTATGTATCCAGATTTATTGATGATGAATGAAGACTTCAGAATTTAACAATGTGTTTAGGCAGAGCTGAGCAGTGATTTGGAGGGAAAGAGGCCGACAAGTTCCAGATTTGATCCAACACAGTTCTGTGTGAGGTAAAGTTGCTGAAGTTTTCAGCAGAGAGGGGAGAGGGCCAGCTAGCCTCAGTCATGTACAAAGGAATGGGTTTTTATTAATTTGACTATTTTGTGGTCCAGGTTCAAATTAAAGATATGAGAATCCTCTGACCTTACATTAAATGTTTGTATTAAATGCCTTTTGACACACTCTGGGGATAAAAGACACTCTCCTCGACCAGCAAGGGTATTCCAGGACAACTAAAATGGCCCTTGGCACCCATGGCAAAGTTCCTAACTGAACTGAGCCTTTCAGCAAATCAATGGAGTCCTGAGGAAAAATTCATCCAGCCACATAAACCACCAACTCTGAGATGGGACAACCTCAGCTGGAGCTCCTCCAGCTCTTCATTTGGTACCAGTGGGAGCCAGGACTCCAGCTCAAGTGCAGATTTCTACAGAAACCCATCCCCAGGGATCTCAGTATCCCTCTGAGTGTGTTCCTCCTTCTACTGGCACCAAACTCAAGAGAATTGCTTTAGATCAATTACACTGCTTTTTGCAACCTTTGTGGAAGAAGGACAACATTCACTTCCACTTTCCTGACCTGTTTGAGAGCCAAAAATACCAATAATAATGACAATAAAAAGCACCGAACGCTAACAACAACCTTCCTAAACAGACAGGATCATGTTTAAATATCAAACCCTCTGAGTAGAGAGTCAGTGTTCAAACCTTCCAGCACCTCAGCACTGTGGTTCTGTGCTGGTGTGTATGTCAGAAACTCTTTACAAGGAGGATTCATCTCACCTAACAAAGCTGTCTCAGATATTGCAAGTTAAAATCTCAGCTTCCCACTGCAGGTTCCTTCTACATGCTCCATGTGTGAACTTTAGATATGAAGAAAATTCAAGACTTCCAAAAAGTGATGATGTTCAAACAGATGTATGAGGATGCAGTAAGAGGGACAGTTTTCTAGTACTAAGTAAGAGGGACTGTTTCCAGTTCTAAGGAAACCTGTGGTGGCCCAGGACCAAATAACTGCTCTTAGATGATATGAATCCTCATCAGTATTAACATATCACACAACTTCATTTCTTCACCACACACCACCAAACAGATGCATTAGGATGGAGTGAGAGGGACAGTTTTCTGGTACATGATTCCAAGGGAACCTGTGGTGGCCTCAGGATTAAATAACTGCTCTTAGATGAGATGAATCCTCATCAGTATTAACATATCACAAAACTCCTGTTCTTCACCACACACCAACTCCCACTTCTCTGGTTCCCAGCCAGCACCAAGAAGCATTTCCCCAATACTCACTGTACTTGGTTTTGGTATGGATGGAGCAGTTCTCAGGGCAGACTTCAGCCACCAGCACAGGGCTGAAGAGGTTGGGGCAGCACTCGAGCTTGGCACAGACCCTCCTGCAGAAATCTGCCACCTGGTCCGACGTGCGCACGATCTTCACCGTCGCCCTGTACGTCTTGCCCCTGTACCTAGGGAGCAGCACAGGACCCCACATCACCCATCCAGCAAAATCCTGTGGTGCTGCAGACCAGACCCTCCTCTGCCAGGGAGAGATCCTCCCCAGGGACTTTTGGGAGAGTGTCTCTCTTGAGAATGCAGGCAGAACAGGTGTCTGCTTTTTTTAGTGGCACCATTTCAGATGGACTCGAGGAAGGAAAGGGTGAAATAAATTGAAGGTGTGGACGTGAATCTCAGTAGGCTTGGTGAGGATACTGCACAGGACAGCAAGCCCTTATTGTGAACTGATGCAAAGGTTTTGGGAGAGGGATGCAGTGTCTCTTCATATACTGACCCATGATCAGATGCTTATATACCTTGCAGAGCTTTCTGGTCACCACCCTGTGTTTGGACTGAACTCTCTAAGCCCTCAGTGCACTTTGGTTTTCTCCACTGCCATCTCTCCTGTTCCTATATCATGTTCCAGGTCCCAACAATCCCCAAGACTCATGGTGCCAGCTGTGGCTATCAGGACACACTCATTGTGAAGAAATACCTGTGTGAAACAACAATCTCTGCCACCCCAGGACCAGGTGACTTCACCACTCTGAGATGTGGGCACTACAAAACCTGAGGAACTCATCAGGAGTCTCTGGAGTTATTTAACAGGGCTGCAGCAACAGGTCCTAAAAACTCATGCCTGCAGGGAATGCTTGGAGCAGAAACCTGCAATGAAAGGTTTGTCTTAAATTTGCTACGCCACTAAAACATTTATTTCCGTGTTTCATATGAAGTGTTTCTGAGTGATAAATGGCTGAGAAAGATACAGTTACATCCCTGCTGTACTACATTGTAGATGTGAACCCTGGAAAACCAATTATCCCCGTAATTTATTAAACAGCAGCAGCAAGCTGTTGTAAACAGTGAGATAAGGTTTTTAAAACATCTCTTACGTATCCTGAGGAATGCAACACGAGAAACAACCGTGCCAGAGCCCGGTGCTGGCATTACAAATATGCTCAGAGGAGGGAAAAGCAACACATAACCAAGAAAAAGAGGGAACAACAGTGGAAGAAAGATTACTGGATGGGAGGCAAGGAAAGAGAAAGATACAGTCACCAGGAAAAACGAAACAAAGCATTTGTCAGTGTATTAAGATCCGCAGTTTCCTAGCAGTTGCTGATAGATATGGGAGAGGAAGAGGAGGAGGTGGTGGAATAAAGATGTGACCAGAGAGTTAAAACATTCAGACAGCTCTTTCTGAAACAAAGGGGTCTGGGAAAAGGGTTTGAAACTGTGGCACATGAAGTGCTATAAAGGGGAAACCCAGATGAAACTTGGGTCTGAGAACAGCCCAGTCCAACCATGCTCAGGTCGTAATCCAAATTATCACCGCAGCACAAAACTTGAATGAGCACTCCTGTAAGGTGCCAGGCTCTGATACCCCTTTTGGTGCCAGGACAATCCTGGATTCATTCACCTGAATGCATGAATGACTTCACGAGCCACCTTTTCACACACCCTTAAAGACCTGGCCAGATGATGTAAAAGGGAAAATGTTCCTTTCAGGTACAGAGCACTGTTATGATCCCAGCTTCCCCATGAAACAGCTGCAGAGGCAGGCTGGCTGAGCAGGGTTTGGCAATACCTGATATACCAAACCACTAAATGCCAGAGGCATTTAAATGCACCTACTTATAAAAGTTTTATATTTCTTTTCAATGTGTTTGAAAAGACTCCTGCACTTATTACTTCTCCAGGAGCCATGAAGTTTAACAACAGCCTGGATCATTTGGTCAGTGAGTCTGCTCTCAGAGATTTCACTGTGCTGCTTTCACCTGGACCCAAATAACTCTGCTTGGACTTAAACAGCACTTCCATACAAGCACCAGCCTCGAGGGTCTCCCCACTGGAAGAATCATGGCACAGGGAGCACCTGTACCTACACCTCATTTTATGTCTGGATGCATCTGAATTTAACTCACATTTATTTGTCCTTGTTCTGACTTTCAGCACTCGGATGAAAAGACTACATCTGGTTTTGTTTCCCTGCAAAAGCACTCTAATCAAATTGCTTCTTGATCTTCTTTCTTATAAGCTAAGAAAGCTGCCTGATGGGTATTATTCAAGGATGGCTGACTTTTTCTAACTGTGTGCTTCCTATTGTGTTTGGCTGCCCAGGAAGGACCCATTGTACTGCAGTGCCTGCTGAAAGGAAAAGATGAAACTAGGAAAATGAACAACTGACTGATTTCATCGTCTGCTTCGAATGCAACACACATTTTAATTAACAGAGAGGATGGCAAAATGGAGATCTCCATGACTGCAGCAATCAGTCTCAATAACCCAAGGTGCTAGCAGTGGCCATAGCAGTATTTTTCACATCATTTTGGTCTTGGCAGCACCTCTTTCAACTATAAACCAGGTTCTCCTAATATTTTCCATATTCCTCACACAATAAAGATTTTTAGCACAGGCACCACCAACTGTAATCTGAGCTGTTTCTAGAACAGCCATGTGGGAGCTCCTTTGTCAGAAAACATTTTCCATTAGTATCTCTCAAAAAGTTACCAACTACTATGTTCCTATTTCTGTTTTTACACCAGGGCTCCTATCTTCTCAATCACTTGCAAGCAGCAAATATCTACATGCACAGCATAGCAGCACTGGAGACTTGGAAAATTGCTATGTCAAGGATAATATTTTTGGTTTTCTTAGAAATTGCTGTTCTTTTTTTTTTAAAAAAAAAAAAAAAGATTTTCCAGCTAAAACCAAAAGAATCTTTCTTTCCTCTTCCCCTTCTCTGCCCTCAGATGCCAAACTCAGAGAAAATCTTAAGGCTGGAACTATTTCCATGAAAAATACACTTGCTGATCCATGAGCAAAAATATTAAATGAACAGCACTTTGCAATAGAATTCTTCTGTTGAAGCTCCTTAAAATAGATTAGAGGCTCAGGAGAACATAGTGACTTCTAGAAGCCCCAGTTACGGACTGCTGCGTGATGACACAGAAAGTATTTTGCTGAAAAACTTCAAAAAGCAAGAACATTGAGAACCTCATTTTCAAAAGTCCCATTCTAAGGCGTTCTGACAATTCTTGAGACTAATTTGAGCAACTAAAAAGTCTCAATTTCCTTTTGGGGGACTTAAAACTCCTTTCTATTCTTTGTAAGAAATTTCTATTTTGTCTGTCTACCTTAAAGTCTGCCAAACCTAAGGAGTTAACTTCCTTCAAAGCTATTTAATCTTCCAGTGGCATTTTGTACTCTTGAACACTGGATTCAGAAAGGGCACTGGCATGCTCTGGTTGTAAGGCCTTGTCTCATTAAGTCTCCTGATTAGAGAAAGAAAAGGTTTGAATAATTCCACTGATCCTGGCTTGTAAAGCCTTGCTCAAAATGAATACAAATTAATTTCCACTGTTTCTTCCTCAACCCCAAACCAGTTACCTCATCACATCAGGCACAACTCACCTTCTGCTTCTTCCCAGTCCCCTACTGGTCCTGCATGTTCTCAGAAAAGGCTTCCAAGAGGATCTGGCTAATAACCTTCCCAGGAAAATTAATCTGAGAGCCTTGTTATTTGGATTCTCCTTCCTGCCCTTCCTAAGGAGGGGTGTGATAATTGTCTTTTCCAAAAATTAGGATTCTTCCTTCATCCTCATCAACGTCCAACACGCCAGCAAGTGGCCTTGCAATGACATTGGCCAGTTCTCCCAGGCAGAGCTGGCTGCATCCCAACTGCTTCCATGCACTTGTGCACATCCAGCTTGCTCACAGGGTTTTTAGATTCTTTTCCACCTACTGTAGCTAACACTTTACTCCCTCAAGCCTGAGAGCAAACCCTCACCAGCAAAGGCTGAGGCAAAGAAGATTTCAAACACCTCACCTATCACAAGTTAAAGGCAGTCTTCTAAAGCAGCTGCAGTGAAAAGGATTTCTTTTAAATGCTTGCCTCATAAATAAGCAATGATGTCTGGCATAGGGATAAATATTCCTGGAGTTCAGCTACTGGATTTGAGCACCTCTCAGGATTTCATTTAATGAAGGAGTCAAGGAATACTCATCTTTATTATTTTGATCAACTGGGCTTCATACAAGACGCAGGAGACAACTTTGTGCACACACTGCTTTTGTTTGTGTCCAAAGCCCTGCAAAAATGGGTAAATCCAAACAGCCCCATTATCAGCCCTTAGAAATGAAACCCCTTGAAAAGCATGAAGTCCCTTAAGCATTTTATGTAAAATTGGGAAGGCAAATCAAGATGTAGGCACTGCACTTAAGAGCATCACAACTATAAGGGTTGAATGCCGACAGCTTCAACCAGCCCTCATGGGAACCCAGGAGGACCAAGGCTGACATTTCTAACTCATCATCACCAATAAATCAGGTTTGACTCTTCTCACACAGAGCCAGCAGCGCTGATGGGAAGCAGCTGCCATCACACCCTGCAAACATCTCTCTGGACAATCTAAATTGTTTTATCTTCCTTGCAAGGTGAGCGTAATTGATTCCACAGTGGTCACTCACGGCAGCAGAGTAAACTAAACACAGGCTGCCCCAGGACTGAGATAATGCATTCCTGGCAGAGCAAAACCTGGCTTTTGGAACAGTGGGAAAAGCAGTTTTCTCTTCACCTATCCCTTTGCTCTACCCTACTGCAGGCACTGCAGACACACAGCACTGCCAAGATCCAAGGAGGTGCCAGCCCACATCAGAAAGAAGGTGACACGATGTGTCCCATCACAGCTGGCTCTGGAGCTGTCACCCTTAGCAACAGGCACCATCCAGAGCCCAAGGATTGGAAGTTGCTCATTGTAGGCCTGTGTCGCTCATTAAAGGTCTGTGTTTAAGATTCTGGAGCACTGTCACACCTGGTGGAAGTTGACATGTGCTGTTTGAATGTTCCACAGTATCTGGTTTCATGACTGTATTTTCTTTCTTGCTCCTGAACAAACTAATGCAATTAAAACTTCGGGATGGAGCAACTCAAGCAAATTAAAAAGGAAAAAAAGAAGGAAGTCCTAGGGTAGACAGACAGTCTTGGGGCATGTAAACCCTTTGTCATTCACTCTTAAAAGTACTCAAACTACCCACAGACAAGCTGGCATCAGCACCAAGCACTGCTCTGTGAAGACATCAGTCCCAGAAGCTGGAGAGTTTTAGGAACCAGGCACTGTCCAGCCCCATGAGCTTTGTCTCCTCAGGAGCCAGAGGGCAATGCCACACAGGAGGAGAATCCTCAGAAAGCACTTCAAAACTTGCTGTCTGGCTCTGGGTCTGTGATGGTACACTCTGTGGTTTAATAAAGCTGAAAGATGCTGCCTGACTCCCTGGAGAGTGAGGTGGATGCCTGCTGGGGCAGCCAGCACACACGAACACAAACATGGACTGTGACTGGGGGGCAACATAAAACACTACCATGGATGGTCAGTTAAACATCTCCCAGGCTGTCTCCCATTAGAAATATGGATTGCAGCTTTAAGAAATAGGTATTTCTGCTTTTGCACAAGGCAGATCCCCACACTCAAATGGGAAACCCCAAGAAAATCCTACTCACAATACTGCTAAACAGGAAAAGTGCCTGTAAGCTCAGTTCCTTGCAGGAGAGGATGTTAAGTAATAAAGGGCATTATAACTTGATTTCACAACTGCTAAGTACCTGCAGGAGTGAATTATCTGATATTTGTAGCACAAGATGTGAGATCCTGGAATCAATGAAAACCAGGTCACGGACAAAGACCTGTTTTAAATGAAAATCTGCATGCACAAAGTTGACTTTTAGCCTTCCATCCAAACAAACACAAAAGCCTGATACTCCACATGGGTGAAAGCAGCAAATTAAAAATAGCATGTTTTTAGTAGATTTTCATTTCAGTTTGCAATCCTCTTTACAGGAAAGCAGTTTAAGTGTACACAGAGTAAAAGTTTCTCAACTCCCTCCCTCAACCAGAGAACACATGAACTCTCTGCAATATCTGCATGGGCAAAGAGCAAATACAGCAGCCATCAAGAGTGCTGTGTTTGGCAGCTATTCATATCAAATAACCAAGAGAAAATTGCTTTTCTTTGAAAAGGTTCAGTACAAAGGGTGAGATTCACTGCATTTAACTACAGTATTTAAAACGTCAAGGTGACCATTAGTCAACAAAGAAAGCTTTCTTCAAAGAAATATTTATTGAGATCCATCTTCAAGTGGGAAGAATTATTCTTCAGAAGGACTCTGAAGAGAGCTTAGGTAAGACTCCTCTCTTTCAAAGAGACAACAATTGTTGAAACACATCCAAAGTATAGCGGCCATTACATAAAGAAGACATAACCAGGTAGATTTTAATGCTGGAAGGAGGAATTCAGTATTCTTTGGTGCAGTTCAGAAGAGAATTGAAGAATATATTCTAGAAAGGCATCAAATCTTGATCTGAATCTCTGATCTGTTACTACTTTGCCCTAATCACACTCTTGTTAAAAAATGTGTCCCTGCTAATCTGTTTGAACTTTTTTTGGTGCCACTCATTCTCACCAGTTTTTTCTGCATTACCCTGACAGGCTCTAATTTAAAAGCAGCCATAGTCCTCCATCTAGAAAGCCAGGAATTTAGTTCATTCAGTAATAGCCAAGCTTATAAGAACAGCTTATCATAAAACTCAGGACTTGACTTCATCAAAAACTGGATGGTTGCTTGGAGAAAGACAATAGAAATGAACTGTTCAGGTGAATATTTCATTTCTGAAGTTGCTACAAATGAGTCATATAACTCAATGAAGCAAAACGATAATTAGAAAAGTAAAAAAAACCCCATTTCTTATATTTTTCTCCCCAGTCAGTTTTCTTTCTGAAACCTCCCAAATAAAAGAACACAGGTTGAAGACTTACTTTGCTTTAAGTGTTTCCTCCTGGAAATTCCACTGAGGGTCTTCCACAAGCTGCAGTTCTCGTAAAACACTCCCTGGCTTGTAAGCTGCATTGATCACCATGCTGAGAACCTATGGGGAGATAAAACCAACAGCAATGATGCCTTTAAAAGCAGTCCTTGACCACACAGGTGTTGCACAGGCAGGAGCAGCTTGCAGGTGCTTGTTTCTGTCCTGGCTGCACAGGTTAAGTGCTGGATGCAAGGAGGAGGGGTCCCAGAATGGATCATTACATATATACTATACATATTTTGCCATCATTGTTGCCATATTATAGATAACACCTGAGTCTAAAAAGACAACTGCATTAAATGCTGCTGTTTAACCCTAAAAATCTGCTAAGCAGTGATTTTGTCTTTGTGGAAAACCCTCTCACCCAAAGCAGATTCCACAGACTGCACCCATCATGGACCAGTTTAACAAAAAAATTAAACCAAAAATAGTTCTGAAGGCACAACCAGGTACAGGTCATGTGCACCACCACACAGTGAACACTGAAGGGGAAATTCACACATTTGAGGTCAGCAATGTGTGCTTAAGAGCCTGAGAGTTGTGTGCCTTGACTGTATTAACAGAATAGCAATGAAGTCTCCACAAAAAGAGTTTGCAGGAGGTGTGCCTGGAGCCCAGTGTGTGTCCACTCTGTACAAGAGAGCACATGTGCCAATCCTTTTAATCCAAAGTCACTGAGAATAAAAATGATTCTTGCTATTGGCTCAGGAAATCCAAGCTTTAATAGCCTACACTTGGCATAGGGAGATAAACACAAGGAAAACAAATCTCTTAACAGCACCAGACTGTGTGTTTGAACACTCTGCATTGTATGCACATGAGTGATCCCACAGTGAATCTGGATTGGTTTTCATCTAATTTAGCTCGTTACCTAACGCCTGTTCTTAATTCCTTGGGGGCCTGCAAAATGATTTCAGTATGATGAACATGAAGTTTATCCAACAACCATGAACAGAGTTCATCAGAAATGAAAAAAATAACTAGGTCACACTGCAGTGACCAATGTGTTTATGTTTGTATGGTTGGTTTTTTCTGGGTTGGTTTCTGCTGTAAATCCAGCAACCTGAGGATTTGCTAGCATTTTGAAAACCCTACAGGATTAATCATTTTCAGGCAAGGGCTTCACTTAATGCTGCAGAGCACTCTGTAAAATGGCACTGGCTGGAGTTGCTAGGATAGGTTATTTACTAGAAGCAAAATCTAATTTATCATTGGGCCCTTGGAAACATAACTCAAACCAGTCTTCAAAAAAGTCCAATTAGAGACACCAAACACTGACAGAGGGTAGATTTAGAGTGGATATGAGGAAGAAATTCTTCCCTGAGGGTGGGAGGCCCTGGCACAGGGTACCCAGAGAAGCTGTGGCTGCCCCTGGATCCCTGGAAGCGTCCAAGGCCCGGTTGGACAGGGCTTGGAGCAACCCGGGATCGTGGACGGTGTCC
>JAXCLO010000056.1:3618980-3648756 GCA_035583995.1 Arremon aurantiirostris
GATTTAGAGAGGATATGAGGAAGAAATTCTTTCCTGTGAGGGTGGGCAGGCCCTGGCACAGGGTACCCAGAGAAGCTGTGGCTGCCCAACCCCTGGCAGTGTTCAAGGTCAGGTTGGATGCGGCTTGGAACAACCTGGGATAGTGTAACATGTCCCTGCCATGACAGGGGATGGCACTGGATGATTTTATGGTCCCATACAACCCAAACCATTTCAAAATGCTATGAAATGACAGTTTCTGAGTGAGCCCTTCCAGCTGCTCACCCACAACTTCTCTCGCTGGTCTCTCCCCACACAAACTGAGGAGCACTGGCCTCTGACACCTGGTGTCAGGAAGCCAGACAGAAGTGGGTGTTCAAAAACATCAAGTTCCTGGGGAGCTGCCACACTTCTTCACAGCTCATCAGATGCCTTGATCAGCAAATCCAGGGAGTTTTAACCCCTGTGCAGGTGTTTGTTTGGAAGGCTCTCCTTGAGCACACCTCTACACCACCCTGGGTGGTGTAGATATATGGGGCAGAAAGCATCTTGCTGACCAATTTCCACCAGTGAAATGGTGCTTGTATGAGTTGTCAGAATAGCTGGGAAATGAGCAAGAAAAGAAAAGAAAACCCAAGCCTGCAATACCAGTGTGGCCCTGTCTGGGCGTTCTCCCAGACACCTAATCAACTCCAGCCCTGCACAGGCACGCACAGTGCCAGGACTTTTCTCAAAGCTGGCTTGTCACCAGCAGGACTCTGTAAACTTCTACACTCAGTTCAAAAAAATGAGTGTTTTGTAAGAACAATTATTTCCTTTACAGGGAAGGGGGAAAAAATTTAAAACCTTTGGTTTTAAAATTTAAAACCTCTGGGTTTTACTCTTCTTGTATCTCAAGTTAGCCACTGGGTTTGGCAATTTACCCTACAGAAAAGGTCCATCATCACAGTAACAGTGGCACCTTCTAGCAACAGCATCACTTCATATTGCACTCTATTAAATGCAAAGAAACAGAATTTTGGAAAAAAATTAACTGTGATTTAAACAAAATCAGTAAAGAAACCTAGACCAGTTTCCAACTTTCTCTGGAGATGGAAAATTACATCAACCATCTCAGGTCAAATTTCCTTTGGCTGGAACGTGACCAGCCACAGATTTTGGTGGTTTAATTTCAGCTCTCTGCATGAGGATTGGTTTGGGTGCCTTGGAGCACAGGGGGGGATTAGGTAAGCTCAGCCTTTGCTGTTATCCATCAGTGAGGTTTTATTTTGATGCTGCTGACCTTTGGATTTTCAGAGTTGAGGTGGAGTCACACCAGTGAATGTGACCAGGCAGCACCATCACAAGCCTCTGTCCCAACTCACAAGCACCTGATGTTCATAAAGTTCTCCAATGCATTTTCATGTGCACAGGTCTCTTTTTTGAGTATATGTGGTGTGCCTGATGCCACTGGGCAGTTCAGCAATTTTCTTCCCATCACAGCTCTTTGGTGTGACAGACACATTTCCCATCTCCATCCCCCTTGAAACAGTCTCAAGTTTTGAGATGGATGAAGTTTTCTTAGGAAAACTCCTAACTTCCTTCCTTTCACAGTCAAGGTACAGCTAAAAATACGATCACAACTCTTTTCTCCTGTTCAAGACCTCAATGATCAGCATTCTTATGAGGAAAAGCTCCAGTTCCCTCCTCTATCTGAGATATAATCCCACACTCCCACCTAACAAGAGATACTAAATCCCAGGGTGGCCTCAAAGCAGGGCAGTAAACTTAGTTTTTTTAACTTGGAATACTGATGTGTCAGAGAGAGGAGAGCAGAAGAGTTATCTGGGATTCTTTCATTAGATGATCAAGGATCTAAAGGGCATCTTTTGTCATGGCCCATTTTCTTTTTAAATAGACAAAGAGCAAAGTGTCTTAAAAATAGTAAGAGCAGTAAGCAACGAAGCCAATTAATCTTTACAGCATATTTCTCTAAAATATGGGGGGGTTATAGATCTGGAGTCTTAGGAAGGCACCTTGTTTTATTTTACAGTGTTGCTGAGGAGTTCTTGGCACATATGAAGAATTGTTTGTGCTCCTTAGATATTCTGACCCCAGTACTAAAACTAAAGCTGACAATGTATTTATTTTAATTTAACTTCAAGTCAGCCTTTATTACATAGAACTACCTTACAGTCACCACTTTTCAGCCTAGGTGCAATGGCTGCATGGCAGTAACTGATGTCCCCATTGTATTTGGCTCCAGGTTTCAACTTGTTTTCCAAGAAAATACTTCAGGAATGAGACAAACTTTGCAGCTAATGTCAAACAACAGGCACTGCCACCTCACTTGCCTCTTCCAGTGAAAGAAACCACAATAAACCAGTGGTCCCAGCAGAAAACCTATGCTGGCACTGGGAATAATGAACAGCAAGGCTGTAAAAATAAGTCTGGTAATAATAAACTGCATAAGAGTTACTTGCTACTCACCTAAAACTTAGGGATTCAAGGGTACACAAACAGGATGATGCTTCATTGCATCAGTGGAGGTAATGACAAGCCTTAGGTGGAAATGGCTGAGGAGCATCAGGAACTCCAATTGTGCTGCAATTTTTCACCTCCATCCTGCCCATGGCTCTCCGTGCTGCTGGCACCTCCTCATCTCAGCAACAGCTACCAGGAATCAGGTACAGCAACACCCTGAATGTTTTCTCTTCACCCTTCCCAGAATTTGGAACTGGTTCCCATGGCCAGAACGAGCTTGAGTTTATGGCCATAATAAGCTTGAATATTTTCTGCAAAGTAACCAATGCTGGGCCACTGCCACTGTCCTGCTCCTTGGGAGATTGTTTATATCTCCAAAGCGAGATGCCCACATCTCCATGACACTGCTGTTTGCTCCAGTGTTGATGGCAACCCACACTGGAGTTGCCTCCAACCAAAAACACTCCCCATGTTTCAAAAACATCAGCTCTCCCATCAAAACCCACAATGCAAAACCTGCCCCTTCTTCCTGGCTTGCAGTTTGCCTCATGGAAACCACTCCAGGACAATTTCAGGTGCATTGTTTGCAAATTCTGGGTCTGGCAAGCCATGACCCATAGTTTCCTCTGAAAGCCCCCCAAAAGAGAGCTAGGCCATACCTCCTTGAGGACCAGCACACACTTGCCAGGCCCCACAGACTGAGGTAGCTCTGCAATCCTGCCTTTGTTTAAATAAGGACCTGAGAAGCAGCGGTGGTTGATGTAGAGCTGGGGGCAGCAGTACCTCCCATTGATGGTGCCTGCAAGGAGAAAGCAGCAGTGAGGTGCCTGCAGCACTCTTATACCATAAATCAAGGGCATTTCTGTATTATTATCAATGTTTTAATTGAAGGGATGGGACTATAGTTGGGTTAAAAACAATTCATTGTTTAAATAAATATCAATCTTAGAGGCTGTGAGATTTAAGAGAGTAAGTAGTGGCTGTAGCTCAAAATAGTCTCAAATTTTTCATTACAAGATAATATATAACTTTCTAATCTAATGGATAGTTGCCACAAAGTTTATTTTGTTTTTCTAACTTATCACCTTTACTTACTTCTACTGTAATGTGTATACTTTCATCTAATGGGTTACAATCACATGTAGACACACATGCTTTTATTATAACTTCTAAACTCTTAGCTTATTGTATACAATTACACCCTGATATTATAAACCCTTCATCAATACAGTTTCTCACTTAAGGCATATTCTTACTTACAACTATAGAACATAAGTTTATTATTTTTCTGTTTAATGTCTGTGTACTTTATTTTTACATCAATTCAAGCTTCTTCCAAGGCTGCAAATTAAACTCTCCTGTGCCTGTGGATGTTTCTATTTTTCTATTTTCCACACTTCTTTCTCCTGGATGTGGGAGGAAGGGGAGGAGAATAAAGGAGGCACAAAATTCTACCCTGGCATAGAGGGTAGGGAAGCCTCTACTGTTCAAATCCATCCAGCATGGGAAAACGAAGTGGTTTTGATAGTGACTGATTTGTCTGCTGAAAGGAGGACTGGGAAAGGAGTTAATCCATGGCATGAGCCAGGGCTCTCCCAGAACTCACTGCAGGGGGACATGAGAACCTCACTGCAACCTGCCAGGAGGGGATGCATGAGCTGAGCCTCACAGACAGGGGGGCAGCTCAGGGAGAACATTCTCTCAGTGAAAGAGCTTTAGAAATCCCTCCTCAGCTCCTGTCCTACCCCACAAGTCCTGCAGTGCCACTCCCTGACCCAGCATGGGTCTACAGAGCAGTTTTCCTTGGCTGGGCTAATTACTCTGGGCTCCTTTACAGACCATGGAGAGAAATGGGAACTTCTAGATGTGATTCACATGCCCTCCAAGAGGTTATCCACTTTTTTTGGTTATCATACCCCAAAGGACTCTGATTCTCCCCTTTTGACTGTAATGGGGTGTTGGCTGCAATGCCAAGATGTGTCCCACAGCCTGCTGAAATAAAGTGAGTTAAATCCTGTCCCTGCTGCTGGGTTCACACCATTAATTGGATGAATACTGCACTCAGAGCCTCCTGCCACTGCTAAAGGGGAGAGGAATTTGCCTTTAGCAGAAGCAGCAGCCACACCACACAGTCCTGACATAACAGAGGGGACTCATCAGGTCCTGCTGTACCAAATTTCATCAGTGTCAACTAACAACCTGCACCCATCTCCACCAGATAGAGTCATCAGCCTTGTCTTGATATCAACATCTGGAATGGGCAAGCTCCAGGGGAACTCTGATAGCCCCAGCAGGACATGTGGAGAACCAGACCCTCACCTGCTGTGCATCAGGTGGGCTCACTCCACCTTACACCCCCTGAGGATGTGGTTCCATCTCCCCACCCCTATTGGAACTCACTGCCTTTCTGGGGTCCTCCCCTTCCACACAGGACATGGGTCTTTGAAATAAGGATCCTTACCTGTTGTGTCTAGCTGAGGAACTGGGCAGAGGTCATGAGGTATTTTCTCAACAGGCACTGTGGATGGTAACCTGTTAAAAGAGAAATGGGGTGTATTTAATAGAGTATTTGGTGTATTTAATAGCATCAGACAGGACAAAGGGTGAGTCCCCAGGCCGGACCAAAAGCTACACCAGCAACAGCCTGGGATGGGGAACAGAGACACCTCCAACACAATTCCACTTCCCCATGGCTGATCACAGGCCAGGGTATTGCAGATGACGGAGCCAGATCCACCCCTTCTCTGAAAATATACTCTGATGTGTCAGTTTTAGACCCCCAGGTTCCAAGTATCTCCCTTAAACCCCTTAAATTCAAGTTTCTACAACTGCAAGAGCTAGACAGGGAAATGCCCTCTTGGTATATGTCCATGTTCCCTAAGCATCCCTTGCTGGCCATCAGACAGGGGCTGCACAGCCCCAGCCAACAAAACATTGCTGTTACAGAGACTTTCTAATATGCTAACAAATATTTCAGCCTTAAAAGAATCCTCTTGCTGGCTGTGCTGCAGTATCTGAGCAGTAGTTACTGAGCCACACAGCTGCTGTGTATTATCCCCCCTGGAAGACCTGATGCATTCCTGTGAAAACACCACCTTAAATAACAAAAAAACCCCAAACCAACTTACTGTTTTTCTGGCTGCACAACTGCAATTCTCCTCTTCCTTCGCACTGCAAAAATGAAGCAAGAAAGAAAAAAATAATTTTGTCCCCTTCTGTCCTGTTAAGTACACCCAGAATGCATAAAAAACTGTGTAAATGCACTGACTATAAAACGACTTTGAACACAATGAAATGGTACTTAATTACTATCACCATCTTTTCTTGGTATTTTTTAAGTAAGTCACTACATCATTAAAACCTACTTAAAGGATGTAATAATACATTTAATCTTTCCTCTGGAATGCTAATATTGTGTTTTATGGGATCAGCATAAAAGAAAAATAAATTAAAATAAAAACACAAATATTTTTCCATACAGAAACACATATGGATAAGATTACATTTTACAAGCATGATTACCTTCAGCATAATTTATCCCCAGCAATAACTTGTGATAAGGCTGCATAATGTTGCCATAGCAGTATTCTCCTAAATTAGGCTCTGGCTGCCTGATTTTTAACTTAAGCACATTTAACTCTTTGAAAGGGATGATACATTTTAAAATTTGCCTTTCAGATGTTAATTAATAGAAACAATGAGGCCAATTTTTCACCTGGTGGCTTGGGATTGGATATGTTGGAACAGGAGAGCAGCACCAAGCCACTGAGTTCTCATGAACTGCCTTCAAATGCAAATATAAAGGACAGAAATTTGTCTTAATATGCACTGTAGGCAGGACAAAACACTGTGGGCTTAATTGTGCTGTGGGGGGATTTAAACAGAACACCAGGAAAATCTCTGAGCTGGCAAGGGCAGTGAAATAAGTGACAGATACCCTGGGAAAGGGCAGAAATTACACCACAGAATGGCAGCAATTATTTCTCCATTTAGATGGAACAGATCCTGTTTTGGAAAGGGGCACTGCATGGCCTCTGTATGTCCATTCCACCTGACATTTTATAGGTTTTTTTTTTAATTTGATGTCTCTGTCCCTAGTCCACTCAGCTGCCTGAGTGAACCTGGCTCAGCACAACAAAACCTGGTTTCCCTCTGACAACCCCACTGACCAACAACCCCTCTGCAAACCCACAACCCCCTCTGCAATCCCAAACCATGGAACAGCCTTCCCCGGCACAGACAACCCCATTTTTGGAGGGGCTGATCACAGAGAAAAACACAAACTGTATAATTCCAGTCTGGTCACTAATTAGATTTGTTATGATTTACTGCAGTACACTTGGTTGTGTACACTTGGTTGTGTACTGTAAATAGCCTGGTTATTGGTCTCCTGAGTAGGTTGATAGTGTCAAAAATGGGATTAGAGACCTTAGGAAAAATCCCTGATATCATCTGCACTGCTCAGGTCTCCATGTACTTACAAACAGCTTTGTGTGGTGGGGTGAGGTTATAAGCATTTGCTTCACACCAGCCAACAGGGAAAATGTCCATGGACTCCACATCAACAATGTACTCTGGAGAGGGCATCTGTGAACCTACAAACACAAATTCATAATGGGATTTAGGCATGGGAACACCAAGCTCAGAGCCATCCAAGCATCCATCACAAGCCTGGGGAAGCAAATGATAAAACATGTAAAAATAAATCTGCTTCCCTGCACCCAAATCAGGCACCATTTCATCTTCAGCTCTGCACAGACAGCAAGGATGGGGCTGCTGCATTTACAGTGCAATGCTGTTCAGAGGAAAACTCCATTAAGAAAACTTTGAGGGTGTGCAGTGAAGCAGCCAAAAGCCAGGGAGGTTGAACATATATATAAATTCCCTCAACCAGACAGCCTGGCTGACCCCTGGATATTTTGTGATGTTGCATATCTGAGTTAGAAGGATGTGTTGAATGCTTGCTCTTAATGGCAGGAGAGTGTATCCAGGCTTTCCCAGACTGGTAGATAATGTGAGAGAGAGGCTTTGATGTTCCAGTGCTTCCCTGAAGCTTTTTGGTGCAGCTCTGCCCTTGTATCCTATTTTTTAAGGGTGAGAGGTGGCTACTCTTCTGTCCAGAAGTGCCATGAATTCTCCTAGGGTTCCTCACAGGAAACAAGAGCTGGTCACCCAACAGGAGAGAAGCAGTAAGAAAATTCCAAGTGGGACACATGCACCAAGGTCTCTGGCATGATGCTGAGTCCAAAACTTCACCTGAAGTCTCTATTTAAAGCAATTATCTTCTAATTTGGTTATCACAGCTGTTTTAGAAGATAATCTCCTGTCTTCACTGATGTTGGTCCCACTCAGAGAACCAAAGAATTATTTAGGTTGGAAGAGACCTCCAAGATCATCAAGCCCAACCATTAACCCATCACTGCCAGGCCCACCACTAACCCATGCACCCATAACTCAGCACCACCTCTACATGACTTTTGAACACTTCCAGAGACAGTTATTCCTCCAATACCCTGGGAAACCTGTTCCAATGCTTGACCACTCCTTCATTGAAGGAAATTTTTCCTACTTTTTTCCCTAATTTACCTGATTTTTACTCAAAAATGCAATGAAGATACTCCTGCTGGCTTTGAGTTCTTTCTAAAACAACTCTTGTGTCAAGGCACCATTTAACTACTCCAATTCAAGTTCAAGTTGCTGGTACAGCTGGGCCAGCAACTTCACCTCCTCCCTCTGCCAATTCCACCCCAGGAGAGACAGCTCCAGCACCAGCATGGGGCGATCTCCTAATAAAAGGGACCAAAGGATCAGCAGTTTCCCCTGCATCACCCTTGCCTTGGCATCTGTTAAAACATCTTTGCCTCCTGCTAAAGGCAGCAAGTGTTTGACTGTGCACAGCCAGAGGACTGCAGGGAGCTTCCTTCTCATGTGTGTTCATCAAGGGCTTGTGGTGTAAGCGAAACAGTAATTGAACTTTGTGATGGGAACAGCACTGAGGCTGAGGTGCAGCATTTGGATCAGTAATGAACCTGCTGCTCTGAGAGTGTGTGGCTGCAGAAAAAAGCCTCCTCCTCAAAGGAGGCAGGGAAATAGGTGCAGAGGAAATAATGAAAAAATGCAATTATGATGTCTGTGTAGATCCATGGATGTCCTCATGGTGTTTCCTGAGCCCTGTACTGTGTTCATGCACTATCCTTTGAAAACACATACTGGAATATGAGGACGAGAATGGGATGAAGGCATAGGGCAAGGACACAACAATACAAGATTTCAGCAGATGAAATTCCCTGAAAAACCATTTCCCTCCATGAGATAATACCACATGGTCACTGCTCAGTTTGAACCAGATGAAAGCTTTAGTGGGGAGCTCCATTTCCACCTGACACCACAAATCCAGGCAAGGAGCCCACGTGACAACAGTGAGTCAGTGGCAAGACATGCACACAGTGAGCAAGCCATGGATCAAGCCCTAAACAGAGCAAGAAATCAACACAGACCCCACTGAACTGTCACCAGGTCTGGGAAAGCCAATTACATCATTATTGTAATGGTGTTCTGACAAAACAGACTCAATTATTGTAGAGGTCCTTTCCAATCTTAATTATTCTACAATTCAAAATAATTATAAAGTAACCAGATGAGATGTACTTTCCTGCTTACAAGCAACAATAAATGAGACATGAAGGGTCTCTTCCAACCAAAATGGTTCTATGAACATTCTGCTTCTGAAGTTTACAGCTGCAGCCACACTGAGGAGCAAGAAAGCAGCACAATGCCTGTTCTCCTGCAACACTTTGTTCCTCTTGTCAGACATATTCAGAGCTCCTCTGTCCTCCCTGGCACTGCTTCTGCCCTCTGGCAATTGACAACCCTGCTTTCCACTTCCAACATCTCACTGCTTCCTCTGGCCTCACTCACAGGAGTGGAAAACAGCTTTTCTGAGACTCATTAGTTTCATCTGTTGCGTTTTATGCTGTTCTCTTCTCAGAGCAAGAAACGTCCATGGGAACTGGGAGGTTAAAGGGAAAACAAGGAAACTGGATACAGGGTGAGGAAAATGTCTACCATGAATTTTACAGGATGGGTAGAACAGAGCAGCAACTCCAGAAAACTGTAAAAGGGGAAATTACAGGAAACCTCCCAGGAGAAGTCATTAACCAAAAGGGTTTTCCTCAAATTCCTGGGCTGTGCAGGGAGCGTGCATTATTACTTGTATAAATTCACAGCAGAAAGCTTCAAGCTCTAAAATCTAAAATGAACCAGTAAAAATTAACAATGCAGATGATGAGTAATAAAGTAGCAGAGAGCACAGAGCATCCCATCAGTCCTGAGCTTCTCCTCCACCACAGGGGAACCGCACTGCTGCTCATTAAACGCTCGCCTTCAAGTTTAGGGTTTTGCTACTGTACAAAGTGTGATTTATCACACAGTGCTCCCCCATGTCTAACTCAGCCCTGCTTAACTCCTGTGCTCCTGGTTTATGGCTGCAGCCTGGGCTGTCCAGCTGGGAAAGTGGGAGGGCAACAATGAAAGCTGCAGAGGTGCCTGTGATAAATGGCAGGACCTGAGGTCTTCAGTGAGGGGTTCCTGTGGAAGCTGGGGAGCCTTGCTGCTTCCAGAATATAAAGAATCAGTCAGAAACAACACTATATTAATGGATTCAAAAAACCCATGCCTCACTTCAAGCCACATTTATTTTACAACTCTGCAAGCAGTTGGCTGTGTTTTTTTTTAATGCCTGCATTTTGTATAACACTGTGCATACTGTAGTGATGTATTCCTAGAGCAGCAAAGATTTCTTTCTGTTTTCTGCAGTCTTTTGCATCTTTTCTGTTTACGACAGATCATTCAATTCCTGGTACTGAGATATAAACCAAGCTTAAAGCATCTATATATCAGAACTCAAAATAAAGTACATGCACACAGGGCTTTTTTGTGGTAAGTTGTAAAAAAACATGCTTTAAGAAATTAAAAGAGTAAAAGGCAGGAAGAAAGAGATGAGGGAAGGAAGCAGCACGGGAGTGTGTTGCCCTCTTCCTGATCTATCCACATCTTTGGCATATACAAGTGAAGGCACCTGGTCATTTAAGAAAAGAAGTTCCCAAAACAGGTCAAATTCCTTGATCAGATGGCTGTAAATTCAACAACAGCCGTAGTGAGAATGAAATTTCAAACAACTCTTGATTCCAGCAACTAAAAAAAATATTTGCCCTGATCCAGACCAGGCTCCAGATAAGCTTTTGCTACCTTGAGCTAGAAGGCAAACAATCATCTTAGAGTCAAAAACCAAAACCTGCCATTGCACACAGCTCTACCAAAAGCAAACACTTGGGAGGAACTATAATCTTTTGGGTTACCCGGCAATGTTTTTACCAACTTTAAGGGTTTTGATTAGAGACCTCTCCTCCTGTACAAACTGTCAAGTTGGGAACTGCTGTAGAAGTCTCTGTTGCACAAGTAAGGAAAACTATTCCTAGGATGAAGGTGTATGATGATGGCAGAGAAGAGGCTGATATCATGGTGATAAAGATCACATGGATGGGAGGGTGGAGGAACTTGCAGCTCCCCCAGAGAAAGAGCAGGCAAATGTAATTCCTCATAAAACATAAGTGGTCAATGTGTATAAAATTGAAAAGTTGGAGAGAGCAATTTTGTGCAGAGAATGAAGGATAAAATTAAGAGAGTGAGTGAGTGAGTGAGTGAGTGAGTGAGTGAGTGAGTGAGTGAGTGAAGCAGACAAACACAAACACAAGCAGCCTTTAGAGCATGTACCTTCCAGGTGCAGCCACATCAGCCGTCCTTTCACCGAGGTGATGGAAGCCACACAAATCTCTGCAGGGTTCCTGGGGTTCACTGCCTCCAGCTTCATGTTCTTGGTGAAGCCACGGCTGAAGGATGTCTGAAAGAGGCAAGAGACAATGCTGAGACATGGCACTGCAGCACTGCACAACTTCATCCAGACTGTCTGCTGGGAAGCATAGATTTAGCATGGTTTGCTTTCTACTGGAAGGGCAGGATACCCTGAAGAATGCAAAGGCATCCAGAGCCAAATCAGAGCTGGGCTGGTGCAGCCCTGGGTGAGGCAGCTGTGCCCCTGCAGCACATAGGGGTAGAGACTGCTGCCCCTGAGGATCCCTGTCACAGGAGATGGATACCCAGAAGAGGCTGGGACCCTGGAGAGAGGAGCCCATGCAGGAGCAGGTTTGCATCAACTGGAAAACTCAGCGATGAAATGCATGTCATGTTCTATTCCTGACTCCTAGGGGACTGGGAGGAGGTTGCTCCACATCAACTCCAAGGATGTCTGAATGTTTGCCAATTATGCATTTTCTGTTAATGTGATACTACCCAGAGGGTTCCCAGAACTCCTGTGCTTAAGCATCTCACCTTGCTAGGAGAAACCTTATAAAGCAAAAAACCATCTTGCCTGAGACCAGAGAAACCTCTTCTTGCATTCAGTCACTCAAGCTGACTGAAGCTGAAGATAACTGAGTAACCTTTTCAAGAATGCTTTACTTCATGGAGTTTTCATGGATGGACCTCTGAGCAACCAATCTAGTGGGTGGCAGCAGTGCCCATGGGATGGGAGGATTGGAACTGGACAGTCTTTAATGACCCTTCTAACCCAAACCATCCTTTGATTCTATTTTAAGCTCAATGAACAAGGATTTCAGGTACATTGGCTGGAGTGTAGATGGATCCAGTTGTGCTCATTGCCACTGTTCCTTCCAATGTCCCTCCTGTCACTTAGTCCCTTCCCAGTATCTCCCCACCACTGTCCCTGCAACCACACTAATGCAACACCTGTGTCCATACCAGGGCTTCCTCTCCTTGGATTTTCCTCCCCTCTGTTCCACCTGCTCTGCATCTCTCTGCACACAGGAGCACAGAAATCTCCCTCTGAGATGAGATTTTTGCTAACAATAATTGGGATGGGTAATAATTGCCACTGACTCAAAATGACACCAAACCCTCATCCTGGAAGCCAGGCTCAAATTCAACCCTTCTCCCATTGGTTCAACACCAAGGATCATGGGCACTTCACCTTGAGCAACCACTGAGAGCTCTTTGAGAGACTAAAAACTCATGGCTTTGGTCTCTTTTCCATCCAAGAACATGCTGCTACTCTCAAGCACACCTTGGACTGCCTCAAGCCTTGCTCAGCACACACATCAGCCTCACCCTGCAAAAGCTGCTAATGGCCAGGGCTGCAGAAATGCAGGCTGAGTTTGTTTAAATGCCTTTTATGTTGCCTAACAAGGAAATGCCATTTATCATCACCCTGGCTTCTTTCATTGCAGTTCAGTGCTGGAGGCTCATTTATACAAAATCAATGGCAAAACAGTTAGGTGGAGTTTATTTTACTAAGCATTTGGGCACGTCAATCCATTCCATAACTGCCTCTCCTTGTTAAAAATCCCTCCTGGGGAAACAGCTACAGCACCTCCAGTGCCAGCACCATGTCTGGCTGCACGAGGTGGGAGATGCAAAATAATCTTCCATGAAAGAGCCCCTCACAGCCACAATTCAAGGGGATCAGCCAGCCAGGAGGCTGCACAAATGACAGCAGAGCAGTTCCCTCTGAAAAGAATTGTGTTATTGAGAGTGGAAGAATAAGAGACACATGTTCATCTGGTGAATGTTTCCTTAAAAAAAAAAAAAAGGGCCAAAAAATGCCCAGACCTGACTTAATCTTAGAGGATATTATGCAGAGACTTTTCTCAAGGCTGCCACTGCTGAGAGAAGAGATCCACTGGTTGGCAAAATGAAAAGTGATATAAAGAAAAGGTAGGGATGCTTGCAGAAGAGAAATGTAAAAATAGCCCCACTGTATTGGTGTGATGCAGCTTCCCTCAGGACTGCTGGAAATCTTTGCTTTAAGTCCTTTCAGAAAAAGGACCTTTATGGGGCAAAGAAATCCTTACTCTGGTTTGACTCCCAAATCAGACTCTGTTCATGGTACTGTGAGTTCATCAACCAAAAACTCACTAATTCACCATCAAAGCTTCCAAGCCAGGCTCCCCCTAGGCCACCACAGATGAGGAAGGCCATGGACAACCACAGCTGGTGCCTGTCTCCATCCTGCTTTCCATAAACAACACATCCCTCAGTGCTGTGACTTCTGAGCCCAGTGAAAAGCTGTACAATTCCTACAGAAACCTGTCTGTCCATCATTCAGCACATCGCTTCATTTCGCAAAGCCTTCTGTGCTCATTTTAGGTGCACCACTAACATTTAGGTACCACCATCAGGAGTATTTTCAGTTATTGATGGGATCTCAACCTCCATCAGCTGATGGGCACATGAAGGAGAGCACCAGATTGCTGGGAAAGGCAGAAGGCTCATCTGCCTTTCCCCAAGCAATGAATCAGACTGATGTCAGATCAAGCCACACAGGACTCATTGCCATAAAACAGCCTGCAAAAGATTATTTCAAAAGCTGTGAATCTTAATGGCATCCATCACTCACATCACTGTTGCTGCATCAAGGAAGGACATGAACTGTCCCAAGGACCAGAGCATCCATGAGGGTTAATCATCCTCTCCTACGTTTTCAACATTTAGCATTTTAATACATGTGGTTTGGTTTCTCTGTATCCCTGGGATACAGAGAGAACACCTAAAATGTAAAAAGGGACAAATGATACTATGCAATTTCTTTACCTGAATTATTTTTAGTAGCACTTGAATTAATAGCAATAACCAGATGAGATCCTTATAGTGCTACACAAAACCAGAGAGGGGATGAAGAGCAGGATAATTACAGGTAAACACAAGATTAAAATAAGTTTTTTCTCTTTAGGGTTGGAGACCTGGAAGATTTCCCCAGTTTCCTTCCTAAGGTATCCTCATGGTGCTCTGGAAGAACCCCTCAAAGCCTTGCAGCATTTTTTCTGTGCAAGCTGTTTTATTTTCACATGGCTGGACAGGAGCAAAAGGAAGAACTCACATTTCTAAAGCACAGGTGAGGTGCTGCCTCAGCTCCACATTGCTTCTGGTAGTCTGCCCAGTCAAAGTCCTGGCCAGAGTAACCTGCAGGAGGACAAAACAAAAAGAGTCATCAGCCACCACTCCACACCACAGAGAGAGGACAAAACTGACCACAAGCAGATAAATATTTGTGTTTCAGCATCTCATCCTGCCTCAGTGACCCCTGCAGTGTCAGCAGGGCCCCTGGTCACACACCACGAGAGCCAATGGCTCCTCCAGCTGCACTCACACATCTGCATTTCGCTGCCAAGTCTCCACCAAAAAGTAGTAAGACATAATTATTTCCCCTTTTTTCCCTTTTCTGTGAGCATCTCCCAACTTTTAACAAACCCATAACTAATGGCAAGTGACACTTTCACAAGGGCCAAATTTCCACATGGGCTAGTTATGGACTTCTTTTTCTTGCTTTTAGCTGTCTAAAAGGTGGATGGGGTTATGGAGCTGGACATGGGATATTTGCTGCTCCCTCAGGAGTGGACAGGGAGGGGATCAGCACAATCAGGAGCTGATCCATCCTCCCTTTCAAAGCAGGAGATAAATTCCCCTCTCTTCATTCATGTGCCCTTCCTGACTGGCTCCCCAGCAGCTCAGGGTGTGTGAGCTGAATCCCACCACAGTAAAAATGGTACAGAAATCTGGAGTAGGGCAGGAAAATGAATGCAGATCTCCCTCAAACAGCCTCAGCAAGCAGATCATCCCTTCAGCCTCTGTTTCTAGGTAAAATAAAGGGATTCCTTTATATGAGCTGCTCTCAAGGAGTCCCATCACAGAAAGACAAATCAGACCTCTGCTCATCCACTATTCCTATTTGGCAATTTAGCAATAAATTCTTGGGACAGAAATGTCAGGGTTTTTTTTTAATTTGCTTTTGTGGGCTTTTTTTGGCCTGCCTCTTAAGTTTCTATTTTCGCAGTGCTTGAAACCAGTGAGTGCTAATCCTGTCCAGGGGCTTGAGGATACTCTGATGACATTACTGCAGAACTACTCCTACTGGAAAGTTTCAGGAGTCACCCAAAGGCCAAATTCTCCCCTCAATAACCCTAGAAATCTCAGCTTGGCCTCATTTCACAGAACATCCCTAAATGCCTTTTGCATTGATAGTCAAAAAGGGACACTCAAGATCAAATGTGAATGAATCATTTATGACAATGAAAATTGTGACTTTTTTTTTTATAGTCAAGGACTGGAATACTGAGTGTAATCCCCTATCAGTCTGCCAGATCCCAAAAAAAGGAGGTAATTCTTTTTGAAAACAATGTGCCAAGCATCCTGCTAAGATCCAAGTATCTTGGATAAGACGATTTCTATTCCTAGTAATTGCATTCATGACAAACAAATTACTGAGATAACGCCTTGAGCTATGACGCCTGTCTCTGTGGGGCATTAAAGTGCATAATAATTAAAAAACTAAACATGCACAGGGAAGGAAAAAAGGGTAGTTACTTATAAAAAATGTTCTTTTTTCATACAAAAAATATCCTTGCACTGTTTTTCAACAATTTCTGCAACAGTATTTTCTTCACACTTTTTGGTGTGAGGGTTTCTAGGATGAGGTGAGAGATGAGAATCTGGTTTCTTGTTTTCAGAAAGCTGATTTATTATTATATTATATTAAAAAATGTTATACTAAAACTACACTAAAGAAAGAAAAATGATACAACAGAAGGTTTAACAAGAATAAAAAATCAAAACCTGTAATTCCTCAGAACCCTGACACAGCTAGATCATGATTGGTCATTAAATTAAAACAATTCACACAGAAGCAATCAAACATTCACCTGTTGGTAAACAATGTCCAAACCACATTCCAAAGCAACAAATACAAAAGCAACAATCAGATAATTATTGGTTGTATTCCTCTCTGAGGCTTCTCAGCTTCCCAGGAAAAAATCCTGGGCAACGAAAAATTTTCAAAAAATATCATAGTAACAACACTTCATCTCTTTTTTTATCTCCAATTTAAACCCCTCATGGATGGGGTTTGAATCTTGATTTTAAGCTACACAGATGTTAACAGAGTGGACGGAAAAGGTCCATTAGAGGTGTTTTAGTGAGGTACAAAAACCAGACTGTGCTGTCACCACACAGCTGCCCCGCTGTGCCCTGCACTACTGGAACCACTCCTGGAAGCCTTTTCCTTCAGGCTTCAGCAGGAATGGAACCTGGGAGGGCAGCTGGGGGATAAAAGTAACTCCCTGCAGCAGCACAGGGAGGGTTCCAAGGGGGGAACATCCACGAATTAATTTCTCATGAGCCATCTCCTTTCCAGGGTGTTTGGAAGCCTTTTTTTTTTTGGGTTCGCAAGATTCCAAGGGAAACAGAATCTTGCGATTTCAATGGGGACCAATAGAGGAATCTTTGGTGCATGTCCCTGCCCTTGATGGCATGCCATGCCTTTTGATGGCTTTGACTTTGGCGAAGATTATTTTCTTCTTGTTTTTTTTTTTTTTTAAGTATCCATGCCACGTCCCTCATATCTTCCCCTCCAAGCTGCGTCTTCCTCCTTGACTTTTTCCCCTGCTTTTGCAACATCTGTGAGCTTAGTTTTGGCATGTTTTGGGCCTTTTGCACCGCAGCTCATTTCCTCACAGACCATTTTTTGAAGACACTAATCTCCCAATTTTTGGGGGTTTTTTGGGGTTTTTTTCATTTGCATTTCATTTGGACTTCAAATGAGCCCTGACTTGTCTGTGGCCTTTGCATGGTGAGGCCGCACCTTGATGGCTGTGGCTGGTTCTGGGCCTTCATGGCCACAGAGCAGGAATGGAACCTGGAAGGGCAGCTGGGGAGGTAAACAATAACTTTACTGCAGCACTACAGGAAAGATTCCAAGAGGGGAACACCCAGGAATTAAATTCAAATGAGCCCTGATTTGTCTGTGGCCTTTGCGTGGTGAGGCTGCACCTCAAGGGCTGTAGCCGGTTCTGGGCCTTCATGGCCACAGAACCCTGGAGGGGCTGGAGCTGTCCAGGGAAGGGATGGAGCTGGGAAGGGTCTGGAGCACCTGAGGGAGTTGGGAAGGGGCTCAGCCTGGAGAAAAGGAGGCTCAGAGGGAACTTCTGGCTCTGCACAAGTCCCTGACAGGAGGGGACTATTGTATTGCAGGATTTGCCCCAATGAAGGAAGAAACGGTGAATCTGACTCCATGTTCTCAGAAGGCTAATTTATTATTTTATGATACCATGCTATATTAAAGAATACAAAACTATACTATACTAAAGAATACAGAAAGGATACTTACACAAGGCTAAAAAGGTAATAATGAAAACTCATGACTCTCGCCAGAGTCCTGACACAGCTTGGCCCTGATTAGCCAAAGAATCAAACAACTCACAGCAGAACCCAATGAAACAATCACCGCTGGATAAATAATCTCCAAACACATTCCACATGTGAGCACAACGCAGGAGAAGCAAATCAGATAAAAATTTGTTTTCCTTTTTCTCTGAAGCTTCTCAACTTCCCGGGAGAAAATCCTGGGCGAAGGGATTTTTCAGAAAATGTGAATGCCACAGGGGACAGCCAGGGGGATCGGGCTGTGCTCTAAGGGAACAGGGACAGGAGGAGAGGGAATGACACTAAGCTGCACTAGGGGAGGGTCAGGGTGGATATTAGGAGGAATTTCTTCACTGAAAGGGTTGTCAGGCATTGGAATGGGGTGCCCAGGGAAGGGGTAGAGTGCCTACCCCTGGAAGTGATAAGAAACAACTGGACACTCAGTGCTGTGGTGTGGATGACAAGGTGGCCATCAAAGGTTGGATTCAATGACCCAGCTTGCCTGGAGGTTTTTTCCAACCTCACTGATCCCTGATTCTGTGGTCCTGCTCCCAGCTGCCTCCCTCAGCACACAGGGAGGTACCAGGTACCCAATGCCTCCATCAGAACGTGGCACTCGCACTCTGGAAGCCTCAGCCCAAGGGACAGCACTGAGAGCTGTGTTTGCACAACTCCTCAAACATGCAACACCTTCACCATGTTTGCCACCTCAGCTCTGGGTATGGAAGAGCCCAGCATCAGAAGCTAATTCAAAGCAAATATACAATACAACATACTGGAGGATTTGGAAGTGGCTTTTCCTTAGTAAGCTTTACAACAAGGAACATTATCAAAATGGGTTTTTTTTTCCCCATTTAATAATAGCTCATAAAACAATGATTGTTACTCTAAAGGGAAGTGGTCTATAAATCCTGCTCTAATAAACATAAATAGAGCTTGTTCAATGTTTATACAGCAGCAGTTAATGGGTATTCATTTTTGGCACTGTACAGGAAAATACTGCTCTCTATTTTGAGTAGCAAATATTTGCACCTCCTGTTCATGACCCATTTACTCTTTGTTTGTCTTCAATAAAGCCCAGATAAGCAAAAAGGAAAGAGAATGGATATCAGACAAATAAGGGACTCCAAACTCCAATATCCCAACCTGGCATATTGTTCTGACCAAAAAAATCAGTTAGTTCTGAGATCAGAAAACCTCCTTGTCAAGCCTATATTAAACAGGGGTTTGGATGCTTTTCACTTTCCATCTGCTTTCTTTTTTAGTGGTTTTTGTGTTTATTTTCAAATGACTCATTCTAATATCTGATTACATTTTAGTAACTCAAAGAAAGTGTCTGCCCATAGAAAAGGTTTTAAGGTGCTAAAATTCAGTTGGGACATGCAGCCCTTACACACAGTATAAAAATATAGCAACACATAGAATGCATCTGTCTGCCACTGGCTTTAATTCCTTTTTAATAGCTTCCCCCTGGGATTTCTGATCTCAGAGCGGAAAGCCAATTTGATTTTCACCAGGGAAATAAGGAGAGACTTTCTGCACCTCCTCAGGTGCCCAGGTGGATCCCAATAACCAGGCACCACACAAGATCATAGAATCACAGAATGGTTTGGGCTGGAAGGGGCCTGGAGGGTGACCCAGTCCCACCCCTCTGCCATGGGCAGGGACACCTCCCACCAGACGTGGCCAAGCTGAAAAATATTCACATGACAGATGCTTCAGATATGCCTTCAAATGTTGGCATCTAAAATAGACTTCACACACACTTGACCCATAAACCAGCATCTCAGACAGGCTTTGTGTCACCATGGATTGGAAATTTTTAAGCCTTATGGTCTCCTTCAGTTAATTATCCTGCCTGGGCAAGCAGCATGTAAATTTGGGTGGAAAATCCCCAAAATATTCCATTTACTTTGATTTCTAGCAACTTTTCTGGCCAGTATCAGTGAATGCTTACACAGGCATTATCATTACACCTGGGTTTCAGCAGGAGAGAGCTGAAGCCCCAGACAGCAGATTTATTTCAGCAGAAGCAGCAGAGCAATCATGGATGCACTGTATGCAGCTGCAGGCACAGGGCTCCAGGACTTTGGTGAGAATTTCAAATTACACTCTGGATATACATAAGAGGATTCTGAATCTGGTAGGGAATAGCCCTTCCCTTCCCTGGCTTTGGCAGCATCATGCTTTTTCCATAATGAAGGCAAAAGTTCATACACAAAACTTAGCTAGATGATATTTTTTTTTGAGGCTTTTCTTACTCCCAAGCAACATTGACTTTTGGCAACAGACCAACAACCCAGCCAGCTTCAAAAACCTGGAATTCCAGGGCACCAACACACTTTGCAAGCAAAGAAATATTGCTAGGGCACCACAGGTGGTTGTCTGAAGTTGGGAGTAATTAACTGCAGTGCTACAAAGTTGAGGAACAGCAGGGCTGGAGGCTGTTTCTCCGGGCTGCGACCTGAACACTGCTTGCAGCGTGCCCTGGGATTTGTTGAGACAGCCAAGGAAATCCCTCCACACTCCTGGGCAGGCAGCTGTTTTAAGCTCAGACATTCAGATTTAGGAGCTCTGCTTGGCCTCAGTGTTGTACTGACATGAGTGAAACAGGGTTTGCCTCTGCAGTGATTGGAGTTTTAACGCTGCTTTTGCTCTCTACACACACAAAGAACTGCTAGGATTCATCCCACAGGAATTCCCTAGGATTTCACAAGCCTTAATCAGACTTCAAAGCACAGGCACATCAATCCACCAGCAAGAAACATTTGCTGAGATGTTCATGTTCAGAACAGCCCTAATCACTCCAGAGAACTACTCTGGCTTGAGATACTTCAGCTGATGCTCTGCAGCAACCACCAGTACAATTTTAAAGGCAATAATAACAAGCAAATGTGCTTCAGAGTAAACCCAAAATCTGAGAAGGTATATAAACTGAGAAGGAATACAAACCCTTGGGAGGTGTGAGATTGACTCCATTTTTAAGGCACCACTGTATTGGCAAGATCCCCAAGGAATCTGCATGGCAAAGCATTGAGATTTTGCTGGGTTCAGGTCTCAAGTCATCAATGGTCACTTGTAAATAATGATTGTTAAAAACCTAAGGGGTGAAAAAGAAGAGACCAAAATCAGGGGTTAGATCTGCTGCAACATAAGTAACATGGAAAGCTGAAACAGTCAGACCTGGGCATCAAACTACTGAAAATAATTTGCTTTCACCTAAACCTTTTCATCAAAGTGTTTCTACCAAAGAGATCAAAGTCTGAATTTTAGAGATGGGTGAAATGAAGCAATGGAAGGTGCTGAGGTTCAGGGTCCCACAGCTGAGCAGCAACAGGAGATGATCCTGAAGACCTCAGAGCTTTCCTCTGTCTTGTGTTTGAGGGTGTGGATTAAATATCCACCTACCACCTCCATGCAGCTGTTTTATTTCCAAAGGTTTCTCAGATGGGCAGGGAAAATACATATGGATGGAGGGGAGATAAAGACAAAAGAGGGATCCTTTTTTTATTTTTTTTTTGCATGCAAGTGGTAGATGAACATGCTCATCCCCATTGGTTTTAAGTGCATGGAATCAGATGGCAATGCTTGTGGGAAAGAAAGAAAGAAGTAATGAGGAATATCCATGCATTTTAAACCTATTCCTTAATGTGTTCTCCAGCCACTTAAGTACCACTCTTTTTTTTTTTAAGTACCTTCCTGATTTCCACTACATTTTTTCCTAACTGCAGTGGAAATCAGGAAGGGTTTCCAGGACAGGCTCTTTCCATCCCTCCTTTCTAAGCACTCACCTTGGTCACTGATGCAGGACAGATATGAAATGGCTCCCTCATATTCACTGCCTCCAGCTTCATCCCCACAGTGAAGAAGTGGTTTCTCAAATCAGCATGGTCCTGTGGGAAGAGGAACACGTGGTGACACCAAGAATCAGCCAATACATCTGAAATTTATTTGAAAGACATCCATGCGGGTTTTGTCAGCTGGTCCTGTGTTCCTTTCACACCAACCCAGCCACAGAAAGAGAGGGGACAACCTCAGTTCTAGAGGACACATCTACAGCACCAGGCCCATCATACCTAAAGCATAGGGTATGTCCATCTCAGGCATCCCACTAGAATTTGGTCCACAAAGAGACTGTGCTCACCAAAGTGAGGAACTGGCTGAGGAACTGCTGCTTGAAAATCTCCTGTGGGCAGAGCTCCATCTCTGCTAGCCACCACCCTCTGGGAGCAACTGAGAGTCCAGAGGCGCCAAGACTCAAACTGAAGCCCCCCAGGGTAATGCACAAGATGGATGCAAACAGCTCAGCATGGCCCTGATTTACCCTGATGGATGTCCAGCACCTGAAGGGCACCAAAACAAGCACTGGGCTGGAAATATGGAAAGGTATTTTTTTCCAGCCAGGAGACTGGAAATGGATTAGAGCCTGGACAGTGAAATCAGACCCAAAATGTGGGCAACCAGAGAAGATGATAGTAGGAAAACAGGTAGCTATGTTCAAGCACATCCCCAACATAACATTTCCTGGGATAATACCTGGCTGCACCACAGGCTAGACACAAGAGTGTTCCCCACAGCAGCTCTGGGGATGCATAATGCAGTCCTGAAATTCAGGAGCAACCCAGATTCAACTCCCTGGTTTGCCACCAGTTTAGTTTAACACCTAATTACTCCATCCCCTGTGATCCCTATCTAACAGCCACACAAGCTGCCACCCTAATTCCAGGGTAATGACTGCATTTTGTGTTCATTCAATAAAAATGTCCCACAGTATTTCTAAACCACCGGTGCATTAGCCAATACAAGCATGAAGAGAGATGATGCTGTATTTAGCACACACTCACAGCCTACTCCAAAATACATGCAGAAAGCTTGCTATCTAATAAGTGGTTAGCAACAACAATGCCATCTACATTCACTGCTACATGTGGTATTCTTGCTCTAAAATGATTTTCTATTGATCCACAGTTGTGTTTCATTGTGCTTTCTTTTCCCAAGAACTGTCTGCACTTGTAAGAGCTTAACAACTTCTATTTTAGGATCTTACATCCAACTGCTGCTAGAGATAAGGATTTTTACAAGCTCCAACCACAGCCAAATGAATGGTTGTTTTCATCCTACCAACCTGCAGGGTTACTGAGCCCTTTTTGGTGACAAACAAGAAGCAGAAAAAACCAACAGAACAATAATGAATTTTGTGTCAAAGGAGAAGAAAATACTGATGAGGAATATTTAAGAATAATGGCCCAGAGCCCAAGGAACTAATGGCTGAGAAAGGAGCAGACATCCAGAAGTTTGAGCATCCTTTTCATAAGGGCTGCAATGATAGGATGAGGAAGAGTGGTTTTAAGCTGAAAAAAGGCAGATTTAAATCAGGTATTAGGAACAAATTCTTTACTGTGAGGGAACTGAGTCACTGGGACAGGTTTCCCTGAGAAGTTGTGGATGTCCATCCCTGGAAGTGCTCAAGGCCAAAAACCTGGGATAGTGGAAGGTGTCCCTGCCTGTGGCAGGGGAGTGGAAGGAGATGAACTTTAAGATCCTATCAAAAACTGCCACCTTCAATACTGAAAAAGCTTCAGAGGGAAAAGATGATGGCTGCAAAACTCCAGTATCACCAGCACTGAACTTTAAACCCCTAAAGGAAAAATAGCATCTGGACTGGAGGGCTGCCTCCTCCTGCATGAGGATCCACACTCTGATTCTCTTAATCCTTGGGGTGAGGTTGTAAAGAAAAGGCAACTTTGCAAAATGTGCACCTGGAATCAGCATCTCCCCACAAACGTTCCATGATTCAACTCACGCTCGGATCCAGCCTCAATGTGTAATAAGCCAAGATCCACCAAAGTACTTAATCATGTTTATCTTTAAACACACAAGTAGTTTAATCAACTTTTAAAGTGATTTGTTGATTGAGACCAAAATATACTGACACCAAACCACACTGCTTCTCCTTTTTATCTGAACCATTTTCTTTGGTGTTTCTCCTTCTGTTTGTTTTGGCTTTTTTTTCAAAGGGGAAAAATAATCAGATGGGGGAAAAAACCCCACTAATAATATTTAAAAGTATTTTACTTCAAAAGCACTGTGTACCTTGGGACCAAATCTCCCTTGTCTTTCAGCACAGCAAGTAAATATTTTCCCCATTAAATTAGTAGCAAGAGTGAACTCACAAGGGGAGTTCACAGGATCTCAAGTACGTCTCCCTTTTGAGGGTCAAAATCCTCTTTGAAGCAGAAACATGCATTTCTTTGGAGAAATGCTGTGGAAGTAAAAACCCTCTCTGTGTTACATGTCATTTTTGAGATGGAAAAGCTTTCATGGAGAAAAAGCCTTTGTATTGCACCTCTCTGGAAAATGGTCAGGGTCTGGATATTTGATCTGTCTCATATACTGGCTAAAGAGAACCATCAGAATTTACCAAAGCAGCTTTATATTTTTGCAGCCACAAAAGGAAAGAAAAAAGATTCCTGATGCCATTCTCCCGTTCCAGTGCTGGAGCTGCCTCAGCCAGCAGGGAATTACTTAGGATTTGGCATATGCTCCTCTTCAAAACTCCAATTAATTTACATAATTTCTAAGAATAGGTTCCAGAGAAGTGATGGCAAAGCTTTTAATTAGTATTAGACTCAAAGTGATATACTGGATAATGAACTGTTCTCTCTTCCCTTTATTCACGTTGACAGGAACGACGCCTGTTTAATAAAAGCAGCTACAAGGAAAGGACTGGAGGGGTGAGACTTTCTCCTGGTCCCCGCCAGGCTCTGCAGCCGAACAAAAGAAATGCCTGACATGATAATGGGTGGCAGAATTCGACCCTTTGCTGCTACTTCACAGCATTCAATGCCACCAGCGAGGATGTCACCAGCCATTATTTTCTAGCAACTTCTCCGAGTGACTCAATTTCCTTTGAAATGGAGATCAACAGGCAGAATAGTTTTGACCAGCTGGAGCATTTTAAAGCCTCGTGCATGGTGGGCTTTTACTCCTGCTGGCTGTCAGTGCTTCCCAGGAGCAGCCTGGCTGACCACACAGAAGTTTGCTCTGGATATCAGGAAAAATTTCTACATTGAATGTGCTGCCAAGCATTGGCACAGGCTGCCCAGGGAAGTGCTGGAGTCACCATCCCTGGAGGGATTTAAAAGTTGTGCAGATGTGGCATTTGGGGACATGGTTTAGTGGTGGGCTTGGCAGTCCTGGGTTAATGGTTGGACTCGATCTTGGAGGTGTTTTCCAAACTAAATGAGGCAATGATTCTGTGATTCTATAATTTACACCTGAGGATTGCCTGTCCTGGGGTTCACAAGCCCGGAGAGGGCAATGCAAACACCCTCTGGCTGCTGAGGAGCAGCCAAGTGACCTGGGCTGACAATCAACAAGGGCTCAGAAGGGTCTCTCAGAGCAAAGTGAAAAACCGTGCCACAAAACATTCAACAAATTAACGTGGCACGGGCAGCACAGCTGCTCACTCCAAGGGTCACAGTCTCCAACATGATGGATTACAGCTCAGGGGTAATGAGTGGAGCACTGCAAAAGCCCTCAATGAACGTCTGTCACTCACAGTCCAAACGCACTGGCAACAGCCAGAGCTGTCACAGCTCTCTCTATAATCCCAAAAAAAGCAATTAAATTCAGCCCCATGCTCACAGCCTTAGAGCAGGGGGTGCATTTGCAAATGCACAGGCTGTGACCCTCTGGGCCACCTGAAAGACAGCCCTGCTTTGATACACATCTGCACCATGATTTCCATCTTTGCATGGCTTGTGTTTCTGTAATTATCCTGCAGAAATTACTGATGGGCTTTGTAACAGCTCACTGCATCCAGCATCACACACAGAGCTGGGAACTGCACATCTGGAGGTCAACTAACAAGTTAGCCACAGTGCTGGGAGCAGAAACAGGCTCCAAATTCCCAGGTTAGGGAGTTTATTCCCTTCCCAAATACCCTTCTTTCTTTAGGGTCTGAGATAGCCACATAATTTTCTTCCTCACAGCTAACAAGCCACCAGCAGTGTGGATTTCAGAAATGCCTGGTGACATGGCAGCCTAAATGTCACTCCAAAAGAGATCCACAAACAGATTTAGAAAAGCATTGCAACTCTTCAGGATCTGAGTAAGCCTTAGGGAAGTACCTGTGGGTGACATGCTTAAGTTCTGATAATTTAGTCAGTAAGTTTTAGTTTTAGGTGATGAACTCAGAAATTTCAAAATCATCATCACTGCCATTTGCCCAACCTGGTAGCTAAATACCAGGTCAACAAATGTAATTTCTGCTAAAAAATGCCATTTGGCTGTAAATAAACTCAATTTTGTTCATGTCACAAGAGTGGAGCTGAGGTAATTTTACAGTGCACTGGGTAAAGCTGATAGAGCAGGGGGACCTGGCTAAGCTGCTTTTGTCTGTGACACTCAGGGAAGCTGCACTCTGATAGAGCTGGCTGCTTTATCTGTGTCCCCAAAACCAAGGAAGGGCATCACTTTCAGATTGTGACATGTCCATTTTTAGCCCCTTCTGCTCAAGACCACTGGAGTAATATAATTTTAAACACAGTAGCTTACACAGTGTATAGAAAAGAGCAAAAGGCTCTCATTTTGGTCTAATTTTCAAATATTCTTAAAAATCAGGGCTCTTTTGGTCCAGGACAGTCAGATGTACACAATTTACAAAACTGCAACTTCATGTAAAATTTAGAACTAAGTTTGAATGCTGAAAAGCTGCAAGGTTGAGAGGCTAATTAGAAACACTGACCACTAAATAAATTATTGACCTCAGCCTCCTTTAACTGTAACTTTTAAGTGTGAACTACTCTTGCCTTCAGTCCCATCTCTCCGGGCTTACCCTAATAAAGGACACGGAGGAGCAGGCCCCATCTGGTATAACTGGGAACATATTAGTTGATTTGGTTTTTATTTTTGAAGAAATCATTTCCCCTCCATCTTTTCTCTCTAATTTCTCCAAGAAACTGGCTGTTCCTAATAGCCTAATTTTAATCACAAAGCTCACGTGTGGGAACCAGTCACAAACACAGTAATAGCAGTGCTTAAACTGCCTCCACAGGAATCTGGCATGTGTTTTTTTAATTGAGAAAAAAAAAAAAAGAGAAAATAAAGAAAGCAACGCTACCTAATGCAACCCTCTGTGTTATTTGCAGATGAATCAGTCTTGTTTGTGATTCACCAACTTATTCTGCTAAACACGGAGCAGTTTTCCCTGAAGGTGCACTCTCTGCAGGGAGACAGAAATCCCTGTAAGACACAACATGTGCAAACTGTCCCCTTGCTCTGACAAGAGCCATCAGAGAAAGACCAAAATGTGGAGATGTGGGGTGGGATGATGAGGAAAGGGTGCTGGGAGGGATGTTTTAGACACAGCACAACCCTGAAGCAACGAGAGCCAGCTACAAACTGCACCTACTGAAGAGCCCCTTGAAAAACTGCAGATGCTTCTGCCGAGGACTGCATTTAGCCCTACGGATTTTAAGCTCCTCTTGTTGAATAAAAAATAGTTACCATAGAAACAGCAACATTGCAGAGTAGCCGGTCGAAATCCAAGCACACCTTCTCCGTATGGCTCGGGCCAAGGCAGATGGCATTAGGGCAAAGATCTCCTCCCACACAGCGCCTGCTTGGCTCTGCCTGGCCACTGGAAGCATGGGCAGAGCTAAAAGAGATGGATATTCATCCACTTGGGGTTTTTTTGGTGTGTTTGTGTCCTAGGGTGACGTTATGCTTGTATCCCCATTCGTGTGTTCTGTTTATGCTGGATATTGTGTTCTGTGCCTTCACGACTGGCTCTGAAGAGTGAAAGTTTTGTTTTGGTTTTGCTATCAGCTGCTCCCCCATGGCTGGTGGGACACACAGATGGGGCAGTACATAGTGCTGCTTTTGCTTTTTGCTTCTGCTCATTAGCTAGTTTAGCCAAGCAGTCCAAATTTTTGCCTGGACTGTTTCTTCTTTCCCTTTTTTTGGATCTACTCAAACTTGCTCTGGACTGGGGCCTGGCAAACACTGAGAGCTTGCACCTTGTGGCCTACTGGGGCCTACTCTGGGCAGCAGCCATTCCCAGCACCGGAGGGACTGATAAGAGAGCGACCACCTCCAGGAGAAACTTTCTGAATTTGTCATCTTTTTGAGAGTGGTGTCATCTGGTATCGTTCATTTGGTGTGCTGGGGGGTGCTGTGCCTGTTAAATAAACAGGTTCTTTCTACTTCTCTCTGAGGAATCCTTCCTGAACTGGCTGGGGTGAGGGCCTGTGTGGGTTTGCTTTCTGGAAGGGTCCCCTTTGGAGGTTTTTGCCCAAATTTTCCCAAAACCAGGAACAGTTTGGTTTGGGTTTTTTAGCATCTCAGAGCCACAGCGCTCCACAAGCGCTGGTGAGACCCGGTTGTGTTACACACCCAGGTCTCATTTCATGGAGGGTAAAGTCACATAGAAAGGGTGGCACAGGTGGGAACAGCTACTTGAGTGCTCAGAGTGAAACCTGCAGTGTCTCTGCTCACACACCCTCAACATACAGCCCCTCAACTGTGAGCAGGGACTGAGGCTGCCCACGGTAACATCATGGCAGGAATCATTACTGAGAAATCAACAGGAATTTGTGAGGGCAGAGAGGATCAGGAGCCCATTCAATGCACACTGTGAGATACAACCATCCTGGAAAACAGCTACACACCACAGCTGCTTTTGCTTTCTTTGAGGACATTAATTCACCTTTAGATCATACAGTAGCAGACTCATGGAATGGTCTGGGTTGGAAGAGACATTAATGATCATCTCATTCTAGAGCCTCTGCCATGAACAGGGACACCTTCCACTGTCCCAAGTTGTTCCAAGCCCCAGCCAACCTGGCCTTGGACACTTCCAGGGATGGTGCAACCACAACGTCTGGGCAACCTGTGCCAAGGCGTCACCAACCCTCTATTAAGAAAGAATTTATTGCTTAATATCTGACCTAAACCTTTCATTTTTTAGTTTTAAGCCCTATCATTACATACCCTTGCAAAATGTCCTAAAATGAGTGACTTCTAGGTATCCCCATCCCATACACAGGAGCAGATGCTGCTGTAGGTGCACATCAGCCCCCTCAGTGGAAAACACTGCCCAGGGATGTGGAAGGCAGGAGCTCAGGATGTCACAAACTCCCTCACACCACGGCTGGATGCAGTGATTGAACTAAACCACGCTCTTTTGCTGACCTCTCCCCATCCTGAGAGATCCCCAATGAAGAAAACTACACATGCCAGACGGATGATGAAGGCTGAGGGACCTGGTTCCCACTCATCCCCTCTGCTTGGCTTGAACTGCCTCTAGCATTTCCCTCCCAACCCTGACTTTCATATGGCGCTGCCAAACAGACCCTGGGGGCACCTCAGACAGGGCTTGGCTTCACCCACCTCCCTGGACTGCTCTCCCAACCCAAATCCCTGCACAGCCTTGGACAGTCAGGAGGGAGCTGGAGAGGGTTAGAGCTGTTCACTGCTCACAGAGGTACCACCAGGCTGCATCTCACCCTCTTGACTCCCTCTGTGGTGTCCCATGGTTCTTACAGAGATAAGTGCTGAGGCAGGAGTGGATAAAAACACACCAGAACAAGAGAGCGATTGGGAAGCCCCATGCCCTGGATTGCCAAGCAAATTGTATTCTGTTTGCCATCTGTATGGCAGTTGTCTTCTGTTCAGTGGGCAGTTTTCCTTATCTCTTCCACGTCCACTCCTCCCTCGGGGGAGACATCTGCTGATAACAGTCTATTGAATGTCACTGCATGGCTGATAAGAACTACAGCATCCCACAGGGAGATATGAGCCCAGAGGGAGGAGCCAAGCATTCCTACCTGGATATAATCTGGAGGTGCTGGAACACCAGCACAACTTCTCCACTGGATTGCCCAGAGGAACAGCAGCTGCCTCTTCCCCTGGATCTTCAGAGGAAGAGATTACACCTTTCTACAGGATCCCTGCTCCAGCAGAACCACCCCAGACACTGCAGGAGAGCTGCAGCCACAATTCCAATGGGACTGCTGCCAACACCCTGACCCACAGGGTGTCAGGTTGTGTTCTGACTCTGTCA
>JAXCLO010000056.1:3648856-3697150 GCA_035583995.1 Arremon aurantiirostris
GAAAGGATCATCCAGATTCTCCTGGAAGCCTCTTTTGCCATCAAAAACAGTAATGTCAATAGACATGCTGAGATCCAGTTCCTGGGAGTAAAGTGGCAAGACGGACAGCATCAGATACCCACTGAGGTCATCAAAAAGATCACAGCGATGTCTCCGCCAACCAACAAGAAGAAAACACAAGCTTTACTAGGTGTCGTAGGTTTCTGGAGGATGCACATTCCTGAGTACAGCAAGATTGTGAGCCCTCTTTACCTGGTAACCCACAAGAAGAACAGTTTCCACTGGGGCCCCGAACAGCAATGAGCCTTTGCCAGGATCATGCAGGATATGGCTCACATGGTAGCCCTTGGCCCAGTCAGGACAGGACCAGAGGTGAAGAATGTTCTCTACTCTACAGCTGGGAACAACGGCCTTTCCTGGAGGCTCTGGCAGAAGGTACCTGGTTGACTGAAGGCCAACCACTTGGATTCTGAAGCCCAAGTTACAGAGGGTTCGAAGCCAACTACACCCCAACAGAGAAGAAAATCCTGGCAGCCTATGAAGCTGCCTCAGAGGTGATTGGCACAAAAGCACAACTTCTCCTGGCACTTAAATTAGCAGTGCCGGGGTTGATGTTCAGAGGAAAGGTTCTATCTACCCATCATGCCACCGACACGACATGGAGTAAGTGGATTGCCCTCATAACAGAGAGTGACCATTTTGGAAATGCGAATCACCCTGGGATCTTGAAGATAATTATGAATTGGCCCGAAGGTGAGAATTTTGGTCTGGTGGATGAAGAGGAACAAGAACAGTTGACACATGCTGAGGAATCTCCACTGTACAACCAACTGACACAAGAAGAAACATACTGCTCTTTTCACTGATGGTTCCTGTCTCATTGTAGGGACAAACCGCAAGTGGAAAGCAGCCGTATGGAGCCCCACGTGAGTAGCTGCAGAAGCTACCAAAGGAGAACGTGGATCGAGCCAACTTACTGAACTCAAAGCCGTCCAGTTTGCCCTGGACACTGCTGAACGAGAGAAGTGGCCAAAGCTCTACCTCTACACTGACTCATGGATGGTAGACAATGCTTTGATGTGTTGGTTGGAAAGGTGCAAAAAGGGTAACTGGCAGCATAGAGGAAGACCAGTCTGGGCTGCTGATGAATGGCAAGACATTGCCACTTCAGTAGACAAGCTACTATTGGAAGTCCATCATGTGGATGTCCATATGCCCAAGAGTCAGGCTGATGAGGAGTACCACAACAATGAACAGATGGATCAGGCTGCAAAAATAGAGGTGTCACAGATAGATTTGGGTTGGCAACTATATGTTCTATATGTTCTATATGTTCAAATTATATATAGCAAGAAACTTAAAGCTTGCCTGAAAAAAACACCTCACCAAAGTTGACAGAATAATAGTTTAAAAGCAATAAAAATCATAACCAAATTTAAAAATCACTAGCATAACTGCAAATTGTCAACAGGGGTGAGACTTTTTCAGAATAGCTATCTTGTTCTTTTCTCCTCTTTCTTTTTTATATATATAGAAAGGGTGAGATGTAGGAATGTGTCCCCTGTTGACAGAGTGACTAAATTATTGTTTGTCTGCTTAAAAAGGCAAAAAGCCCAGAGGTTTCTCTCTCGATTTGGTACAAAGACACCTCATAGGATCTCTTGGACTTCACTCCAGACCTGGGGCTGTCCGATTGGACAGAGGCCAAGACAGAGGCCTAGGTAATTCACTAGAAAAAGAAGAGAACAAAGGAAATAATGACCTTTGTCGAGTGTTTTATCAGGAGCAAGAGCTTCTTGCCGCCAGCTTGGTTTTTCTCTGTAAGAGCTTTGTTATTTTGCCTTTTATTAAACTTTTTTCTGTTTCCAACACTGCCTGAGAAGCCATCCTGCTAACTTTATGCCATTCGGGGTAGCTGGGCTATCTCAGGCATGATAAGTTCTCTGAGAGCTCATAAGACATGGCTCAAGGAGAGACCTATCAATGACACTGTGCCCGTATCCATATCTGCGTGTATATATGTATATAATTAGAATAATGCATGTATGTATGTAGTTTAAAGGTCTAAGTTTGACGTAAAATTTTGGTATGGGAAAAATTTGGGGTGGATAATGTTGTGGGTTTCGGTTTTTCTGGGAATTTTGTCCCATCTGAAAGGAAGATGCTGTAAGAGGAGGGGGTTGTCCGGGAAAAAATAGAAGTAATTAAGAAATGCAAGACATGGTCACCTTACATACCATTTTACAACTCTTACATACCACAGTAATGACTCAGGCAAGGGACATGAGAATTTGGGGGTCATGCCTGGGGGAGGGGGAGAAGCAGGGTGGTTTCGGTAGCTTCTGAGCTGTGGGTGGGGCAGTCCTTGCCTGGCTTGGAGGGGAGCGGGTTGTGGGGTTTGACGCTGGACTTCTCCTGCCCAGGGGTTTGGTGTTGGTGTGAAGTTTCTCCTAACTGCCTATTGGTGAGGCCGCTGCTTGCAGTGGACTGTTGGTGGACTGGGACTCTCTCTGCAACATCTACCCTCGCCAGGAGAGGTCCCCACCATCTGGGGTGGTTAACAAGGGAAAAGATCAGGTCTCCACATCCTATCTCTCTCTCCCTCTCATGAGAGAGCACCTCCAGCTGCTTACTGGAGCCTTGGCAGCTTCTGCCATCAACAGGATACCCCACAGGATGTGTGAGAGCCAGGGGAAAACTGAAATACCCTCTCTCTTCTCCCTGGGCTGCCATTACCCCCTGGGGAGGCTCAGGGCTCCCACCAGCCACCACAGCCAGCAATGCCCCCTGGAGGAGGAGTCACTGCACTCCCTCTGCCTCATCAGGAGCCAACAGCGCCCCCTGACAGTTGTGGTCATAACTAGACTATATATCTATAAATATATCTCTATATTCTAGTAAAGAACTGTTATTCCTTTTCCCATATCTTTGCCCGAAAGCCCTGTAATTTCTAAGTTATAATAATTTGAAGGAAGGTTCCCGCCTTCCTTGGCAGACACCTGTCTTTCAAACCAGGACACCATGGGACACCTTCCACTAGACCAGGTTTCTCAAAGCCCCATCCAGTCTGGCCTTGAACATTTCCAGGACTGGGGCATCCACAACTTCTCTGGGCAACCTGTTTCAGTGCCTTGCCACCTTCACAGTAAAGAATTATTTTCTTATATCTAATCTAAGCCTACTCTCAGTTTCCACTGGCTTTCTGGTTTGCAAACACACATTGCCAGTTCATGTCTAGCCTCTCATCCACCAGCACCCTCAAGTCCTCAGCAGGGCTGCCCTTGATCTGTTCATCCCAAGCCTGTATTGATACAGGGCTTGCCCCAACCCAGGTGTAGCACCTTGCACTTGGTCTTGTTGAATTGCATGAGTTTCCCATTGTCCCACTTCTTGAGCTTGTCCAGGTCCCTCTAGATGGCATCCTTTTCTTCAGGAGTGTCAACTGTACCACTCAGCTTGGTGTCATCTGCAAACTTGCTGATGGTGCATTTGATCCCTTTGTCGATGTCAGTGATGATGAAGACATTGAATAGCACTGGTCCCAGAGACCTGAGGGACACCACTTGTCACCAATGCCCATTGGGACACTGAGTTGTTGACCACTACTCTCTGTTTGTGACTATCCAACCACTTTCTTATCCATATAACAGTCCACCCATTTAATCCCTCTCTCTCCAACTGAGAGAGAAGGATGCTGTGGGGGACCATTTCAATGACTTTACAGAGTACTGATCAAGGATATCTGTAGCCCTTCCCTTGTCCACTGATGGAGTCACTCCATTGTAGAATGCCACTAGGTTGGTCGAACAGAACTTGCCCTTGGTGAAGCTGTGCTGGTTGCCTTGAATCACCTCCTTATCCTCCATGTGCCTTAGGAGAGCTTCTAGGAGGATCTGTTTCATTATTTTCCCAGGCACAGAAGTGATGCTGACAGGACAGTAGTTCTCAGGGTCTTCCTTTCTAGCCTTTTAAATGATGGGTGCAATGTTTCTCTTTTTCTAGTCACCTGGGATTTCACCTGACTGCCATGACTTTTCAAATATGATGGAGAGTGGCTTGGCAACTTGTATTGGTTTTGCATGGCCTGGTTTTTGGCAGCAGGGGGGGCCACAGAGGTAGCTTCTGTGAGAAACTGCTAGAAGCTTACGCAATGTCTGGCAGAGTCAATCCCTGGTGGCTCAAAAGATGAATGTGCTGCTGGCCAAGGCTGGGCCAATTAGAAATGGTGGTAACGCCTCTGTGATAACATATTTAGGAAGAAATCAAAACAAAAGTTGTGTCGCAGTTGTAATTTTCAGCCAGAGAAGAGCAGAGTGAGAATATGTGAGAAGAACAGCTGCAGACACCAAAGTCAGTGAAGGAAGGGGAAGGAGATGCTCCAGGCACCAGAGCCTAGAATTTTCTGCAGCCTGTTGTGAAGACCATGGTGAAGCAACTGAACCCCTGTAGCCCATGTGTCCCTGATTGCAAGGCAAGATGTATTCTATTTGCCATCTGTATGGCAGTTGTCTTCTGTCAAGTGGGCAGTTTTCCTTATCTCTTCCACAACCACTCCTCCCTCGGGGGGGTGATGGGGGAACAGGGGACGGGACAACATCTGCTGATAATAGGCTATTGAATGTCACTGCATGACTGATAAGAACTAAAGCATCCCATTGTGAGATGCTCTGCCCAGGGGGAAGAGCCAAGCATTCTACCCAGATATAATCTGGAGATTCTGGAAAACCAACACAGTTTCTCCACTGGATTTCCCGGAGGAACAGCAGCTGCCTCTTCTTCCACTGGATCTTCAGAGGAAGAATACACCCTTTGTCTACAGGATCCCTGCTCCAGCAGAACTACACCTGACACTCCAGGAGGACTGCAGCCACATTTCCAATTTGACTGCTACCAACACCCTGACCAACAGGGTGTTAGGTTGTGTTCTGACTCTGTCAGTGTTGTTTTAGTTTACTGCATTGTTTATTTTATCTTTTTATTTTCTTCCCTAATAAAAAACTGTTATTCCTGCTCCCATATTTTTGCCTCAGAGCCCCTTAATTTCAAATTTATAACAATTTGGAGGGGGGGGTTACATTTTCCATTTCAGGGGAGGTTCCTGCCTTCCTCAGCAGACACCTGGCTTTCCAAACCAAGACCCCATGCACGTCTCCCAGCCAGGCAAGCAGCAGCCATGTAAAAGGGCTGGAGAGCCCACAGATGAGTGAGAACAGATGGAGTATAAATAATCTGGCAGCTTGCAGACAACTCGTGGGTTATTAAAGCACGGCGTGCCGAGCCAGGGCCAGCAGGGCATGAAGGAGCTCGGGATTGGGCTTGGCTTCCAAGGGAGACCAAAGGCACACTCCTCTCAAACTGCTGCAGCAGCACGTGCCCATCCACTGAGGGGAATGAAGACACAAAAACCCTGTGGGGCTTCAAGGCTACTCATGCAGCCAGGTCAGGATTGTCCATGAGTGAAAATCCTATGAGTTTCTCTAATTTCAACTCTTCCAGTACAGAAAACACTCTGAAACACCCACAATGTTTACTAAATTCTGAGAGACGTTGTCTTCTGTGGTATTTTCTGGGGTCCCCCATGGCAGGAAGGAGTGAATCTGACTCCATGTTCTTAGAAGGCTAACTTATTATTTTATGGTATTATATTAAAGAATACTATACTAAAACTGTACTAAAGAATAGAGAAATAATATTTGCAGAAGGCTATAAAGAATGATAATGAATCTCATGATTCTCTCTCCAAAGTCTGACACAGCCTGACTGTGATTGGTCATTAAGTCAAAACAATTCACATGAAACCAATGAAACATTCACCTGTTGGATAAACAATCTTCAAACCACATTCCAAAGCAGCAAAACACAGGAGAAGCAAATGAGATAATACTGTTTTCCTTTTTCTCTGAGGCTTCTCAGCTTCCCAGGAGAAGAATCCTGGGCAAAGGGATTTTTCAGAAAATATTATGGTGACAGTCGCCCTTTTTTTTTAAAAAATCAACATCTTGGAGAAAGTGTTGCTCTTACTCTCACTACTAAAATGCATTGTTCATTGACTGGAAAAAAAAACTTTTTTTTTTTTCTTTTTTTTTCTTTTTTTCTGTAGAAAGGAGTCCTGTTCAATATTTTTCTTCAGGCTGTGAATGTAGAGCTAGAAGCACCACTCTGTCCTGAATTTCAGGGGCAGCTCTTGCCTGGGTGGTGGATGGTCCCTCCATCTGTCTCTTTAAGAGAGATCTGTCCCAACTGATTCCTTCCATGTCACTAGTTTTAGTATTAATTAATACTTTTAACTGGTAACAGGAGACATCCAGAAGCTCCAGTCAGAAATAGGAGAACACTGGGCTGGGCATAATAAAGAGGGCTTTTTGCTAGAAGGATTTAGAGCTGGAAAGAACAAACAACAACTTCAGGAAAGAAGGAGGGTAGAGGAACGGGACCAAAGGCTATATATAAAGCAGGAACTTCCACCTGTCTTATTTAAGATCTCTCTCTCCTAGGTGCTCTCCAAGCAGTGTATCAGGATTTGGTTTAGGGATGTGGCTGATAACAGCTCCATCCAAGCCAGGCATCAGGATTCACTTCATAGGAATTGGGAACAGGATGCCAATATGCAAAACCCATGGAAAGATGATGAGCACCCCAAATCCTGGGTAGGATTCAGTTGCCCAAACAGGTGAGGTGAGGATCCATGACACCTGTGTGGCACCCACAGATCTGGCACAGGAGACTGGAGAAAGCAGAATGGGAGGTCAGAGAGGATATCCAGGATCTCCTGTCTGCCTCCCTCCAGGAAATGAAACCCATTCACCTTACACAAGCTGCTGGGCTGTAACTCTGCAATATGCACTGGTTTGTAGTATTAGGGCTGTGTTTGGAGCATGGTTCCCTCTTAGAGAGCACCAGCAACGCCAGCACTGAAGCAAACCACTGAAATTGTTCCACTTAACTTGAAGTCAGGCCCTGGCAACATTTTGACCATTTTTATTCACAGCAAGCCCTGACCATTTTATCAGGTGTCACCTGAAGCCCAAGCCATAATTTATGACCAGTACCAAACCAAGTGTGGGAGCATTCAACAGCACTCTGAAATCAGAGCAGACACAGCAAAGGACACATGTCCTTGGGCTGTGGCCTTTTGGAAGGATTTGTGCTCCTAAGCCATTCAAACATCCTTGAAAACCCTGTCTGTATTTATTTTTCTTCAAGGATCAACATGTTTTCTGAAAGGCAGGGAACGACAAAATAGCAGGTGCATTGCAAAAAGCTTTTGTGAGGAGGAAAATTTATTCCAGGATGTGCAGTTTGCAAAACACTATGTTTAGTAGCTGCATAATAGCAGCATTTTGTGACAGTTAAACATCATGTTCCTTTCTCAAAGGATCCTAAAGCATTTTACAAACACTTCCAACATATGGCCAAGTGTAAAACAGCACCAGGAAAAAAAATAGAAAAGAAAATCCTGTTTGCAGCTTTCTCTTCTGATTTTTGCAACCAGCTCCTGTGGTCTGGTGTCCTCTCTCTGGATGCCAAGAGGGGATCAGGGCTGTGCTTCTGCAAGGGGTTTTTGGAGCTGCTGCTGAAGACCACCATGTGCCAAGCTCAGCTCTGCCACACTTCTGGGCATTGATAATTCAGGCTCAAACCCACGGTTTTTGAGCTCTCAGGCAGAACCCAACCCTGTGACACCGAAACTGAGTGTCACAGCAGCAACGGGCTGACAGACCCCTGAGAGCTGCTGCTCCTCACCCTGCAAACGTGGCCCTGCTCTGCCAGTGCCACCTCCTGGGGACAGCTGGATGGCACCGCAGTGACGCTTCCCTCAGTCATGCAGAACTCTAAGGACAACATGGATTTATGTCACAATCCAGCCCAGGGGATATGGAGAGCAAGCACACACCTCCACCCTGCTCAGCCAGGGACTTCTGCAGGGAAATGTGGAACAAACAGAATGTAACTGCTCAGTGTGCAGTCACCATGTCTGCCAAAGTAGACACTTTCAGCTTTCCAGAAGATCTCTAAGAGTTGCCAGCTGTCAAACCTTGTGTATTTTATCCCATCTAACAAACAGCTACAATAGCAAGGAGCCCCAGGCATGGTGTAGAGACACTACTTCTGTGCTGGGATTGTAAATAAAACTTAAAAAATTAAAATTAAAAGGAAGTTATAAAAGACACCTGTGGATATGACACTCTTTGCTGGCATCTGGGACTCTACTTGAAGCTCCCACACATAATCCTTGGCTTTCTTTGCAAGATGGTTGAGTTTACTCCCAAGTCTCCTAAAGCCTTAACTCATGTTTAAGTCATTACCAGAGGAAGACTTGCTCACAGGCACAGATGACATCTTGTCTTTTTCTCCTTAATTCAGATGTACAAAATGGGGTTGATTCACCCCAAATGGGCAGAATAAAGTGATGCCCACACGCAGAAAATTTATTCAGTCTCCTCCCTTCCCAGCACAAGAACCAGGGCTCAGACAGCACCAAAATCTGAATTCTGCTCATCCTGTGCTCACCTTCTACATTATGATAAACAGAGAAGTCCTACTGACCTAATCATGGACCTGAACATTGACATTTTTGCCATATTTGGCCCCAAAGTAACTCTACTCTTGGGCCATTCAAGCATTCCAAGGTTTTGTACTGTCTTCTAAGATGAACATCTTTGCAAGCTCCAAAGCTCCAAGCACACACTGAGATTTTATGAATTCAAATTTATGACCTGCATGCAATAATTAAAATAAGTGGGTATAAGTCTGGCACACTGGGAAGAGGCAGCAACACAGCTGTTAGTCATAAAACTTTTTTTTAAAAAGGATGTTTCATGAGCCTCATCAGAAACATTCTTCACTCTTTCACACAGACAGGAATAAAATTTACACATTAGACATTCCCTTCTGTGATTTAATCCCTGCCCCACACAAAGCATTTTTGATCTTGAAGCTGCCAATGCTAACTTTTAATAGAGTTGGCAGATGGAAGCCTTGGATGAGATGAATGGCAGAGATCCAGAACTCTGTGCACATCACTTCCAACCCAGCACAGGGCTCCTCAAACCCACATCTGTGCCCAAGGCCAACTCCAATCTTCCCTCTTCTCCCAGCCAACGAGCCTGGGCTATTAGCAAAGTGTCCCCTAATTAATGTGGCTAATTCGAGTGCATCCCAGCTGGGTGAGGAGCCTGGATTCCTCATGGAATCCAGGGAGGGTGAAGGTGGCACTGGGGTTTTGTGGCAGCCAGAATGGGACATGGTAAGAGATTTATTCCAGTAACAGAACCATCAAATTGTTTCAGTTAGAAAAGCCCTCTAAGATCCAAATCCAGCACTGCCAAGGGCACCACCAAATGCCTCATCCACACATGAACTGCACCAATTCCAGGGATGTTTTGGAGCATCCCAGTGCAGTGCTGCTGGGAAGGAACCCAGAGGGTCCCCGGGCTGGTGGTGTCCCCAAGCAGGAGGTGACAGCAGAGCCATGGGGGCACTGCTGTGCTCCCACACACCTCCCTGGGCATCCCCTCACTGCCCATCCCACCCCAGTTCCCAGGGTGGAACTGCTGGAGCCAGGCAGGCACAGCTGTAAATCAGGATTAGCTGGAGCCACCATGATTCACAGCAGTGCAGATTTACATGGGAAATTAAAGGCAGTGCCTTGGGGCTGAAGCACCAGAGTGAGAATTAAAAAAAATTATAAAAAACAAGATGTAGGAACAAAATCATCTCTCACTTCCACTACAGGTCCCTGAAGGAGGTTTCTATACCTTGTGGCTTGTGATCAGGTGAAAACTTTGGTGCAAGGCTCACAGAAATCTGTCCAGTTTGTGTCAACTTCTATATTCACAGCCTTACTATTTCACAGTTATGTATGATGCCTTTGCAGAGATTTAACATAGTAAGACACAGGAAAAATAACTGGAGAAATCCCTGCCTGTCACCCCCAGCCCCCAGAAAACACCAACTACGAAATAAGTCCACAAATAAAAAGGTGCTTTATACAAACATCCAACTTGTGACCTTCCACGGTTATGTATTATAGCAAAGGCCTTTCCAGAGAAAGTTTAACATTAGCTACTAAACATGGCATGATATTTATTCATCACAGGTTCCACAAGCAAAGGAAAATATCTTTTACCTTGAACACTTCCATTGGAAGAGGAAAATTTGCTGCATCATTAAGGGATTTTTCCAGAGCGCATTTCCACTCAGTTATAGTCTTCAGAGAATAGATATCTAAAGGGATGACAATAACAAAAAGAAAAAAAAAGAACAACAAAACCAAGAGGTGACTGTTTGGAGATCAAACATTTTTGGAAGACTAAAGTTCTTAAGTCATATGAATGGACAGAGGAAGTGAAATGAACAGTGTCTATATTCCAAGCTGTGTAGCATGGATAAATGCAACACAAAAGCAGCTTGCAGGGGCACACTGGAAAAAGATTGTGTTTTATAACCTGGAGTAAAACCCAGAAAAATTCACACCCTTCAAATTATTCTGCTGAAGGAATGGGAATCACATTATCTCATTACTTGAAAATAGTGAAAAAACTCTCCTTTGATTTTCATTTCATGATTCTCAAAATACCTGATGTTTCCTAGTTTGAGGAGCCTCAGGTCTTCAAGCAATATTAGTCATATTTGAACAAATATTATCATTATTAAGACACCTGTTCATCAGAAAGTGTTTGGGTTCGTTTTTTTTTTAATTGCAAGGTTGTTTGTGGGAAGAAACATTTCAGCTAAATCCCTACCCAAACACATTTTTTGGTATCACACTCAAACCAGAGCATCACACCAGAGCAAGCACTTACACGTATGAATTTTCATCACTATATTTTTAGGCAACATCTTTGTGCAGCTTCACATTGCTTGCAGTGAGTTTCTTTACACAGGTTTAATATTATTAAATCATGATATTAACAAGCCCTTTATGGTTCAGTGCAGTGAAATGCCTATGAATCATCAAAGGGAACAATGTAGGGAACAATGCTGTGATGGGGAACATTATATTGGATTTACTCCTGCCCTAGAAAACACATTGTTATCTTGCAGGTAACAAGTTATTGCAGAACATTCATATCAAGGCCTCAAAGAGAGAAGATAGGTGGATAGATTGCAACAATTATTAAAATGGAAATGAACATGTGCTCAGTAATAAACTCGAACCTTGATACAGAGTGAAGAGTGTGGAGCTTTTCTTTGGCCAGTCTGGCTCCCCTCATTCACATCAAGGTTCAATTTGGCCCAATTTGCATTTAAATCCTGTACATCTCATAACCACATATATTTACTAGCTAGCAGAAGATTTACCGCTGTATCTTACAATTCTGAAAGAGGGAATAAAAAATATGTGTAAAAAAAAAAAAGGAATTGCCAAGCACTGTTTCCACCTAGCACTGATGCTACAAGAGAATTTTATGCTCTGAACTCAACAGATTTAAGACCTTATCAAAGCAGGATTTGCAGAATCACTCACTGAAGTGGATGTATTTATACTTCCACTATATCAAATCTCACTACTTCAGAACAGACATCAAGGATATGCATATGAATTTAAACACACTTGAAGGGGAATGTTAACCTTTCAGGGCAGTATTTTTAATTCCTCAGCTGTCTGGTTATTAATGGGAACATAGATTTCAAGTCTTTGTTTACAATGTGTGCAGCGGGCACAAGTGTTAAGAAGTGCACTCTTTATCTAATTGTTCATTATTTTATAGTTTTGTTGCCCCACTTCTCCCTTGCCTTCAGGAATTCTGATCAGCATCAAGTGCAGGGAGGGGGATGACTGATCTTGTTTCTTTCTTTTTTGATTTAATTTACAGGCAAATACTTAACACGACATGATTTTGCCCCATGCTGCAGCCAGCCTGTTGTTTCAGGTCTGAGTTCAGAAAAACTCTGCCTGATGCTTCCCTGCTGGAAACAGACCCTCATTTTCTGTTGTGATGCCAGTGAAACACAGGAAAGATGAAACTGGCATTTTGGGCAACTCTGGACAAGTTTTGGGCAACTTTGGCCAAAATCAGTGAAAACAAGCAGCAACTTCTCTGGGCAGTGTCAACAAAATTCAAGATACAGAGGCACCTCCAGTGGTTTCAAGGGCCAGCAAGGAGTATCACGTGCACATTTAATTAGTGGCATCTCACTTATGCTGGCAAGTGTATGGACACTAAATTGCACGGTTAAAAAGCATAAAGCATTTTATTTAAGTGTCAGGGCTCCAGGTAATAGAACAAAGTGTACTGTGTCAGTTTGTATTAGGGTTCACAAGCAGTGAGCAATTAAAATGACTGGCAATTTGTCTTTAAATAGAAAGTGGCAAAAACCAGGATGATCTTGTCCTGCATAAACAGCTGAGCTCAGGCCATCAGTGGCTCTGTGTCGAGCAGCCTGTGCCAATTTGCACTAGCAAGGAGGCTTATTCCAGATTCAGATATACATCTGAAGGGAAAAACAAGCTATAACCCCTTTGCTTCAGTTAAATGGGCTTGTGAGATATACAGAGTTGTTTGAAGGAGACAGCTGAGATGCTGTTTCATAGAACCATTAAATGGTTTAGGCTGGAAGGGACCTTAGACGTCATCTAGTTCCAATCCCCAGAGGACCCTCTTTCACATCAAGTGGGTGTTAGGATGTGGGTGGCTTCAGGAAAGAGACCCCTCCATCCAAAATATTTCTTGGGTCCAGGGGATCTCCCTTATCTGAGATGCTCTGCATCCTGAAAGACCGACCTGGGAACCTGGCAGGTGCCAGAGGTGGATCAACAGGGAAAAGTCACACCCAGACACAGAGGGAAATAAAGCTCAGGGTGGATATGTGGAATCCTAGTTGAGGGTGGGTAAAGCACTGTGACAAGCTGCACAAGGGATGTATAAAAACACCCTTGTTTGATAGCAAGGGGACACATGGCCTGATTTGGGAGCAGCTGCACGTCCTCAGCATCTCCTCAGAGGAGATTCATAACAGATCTGATTCACAGTCCAAGGCTGTTCCCTTTACCAATCAAGGCTTAACTGGCTTCAGATGTTCAAAATTTAGGACATCCAGGCGTGTGTTCATTGGTTTCAAGCCCCATGAGTGCAAAAAATTGGCTTAAAAAGATGTCATGTCATTTACCTATGTTAGGTGTGTCTTAGCACCCTCTTTTCCCTACCCATTATAAAGAGAAAGAGACTTCTCATGCAGAACTGCCTTTTGATGCCTGCCCCATGGCAGGTGAATCTAATCCCTGATGTGTAAAAAACAAAGCGCTGCCCACATGATCTCCCCTTTCTAAGAAGGTCCACACTAGGTCTTTCACACAACAGACATCTGCCTTGCCCAAATGCTCTTCCCTAAAGAAGTCACTGGGGGATGTACCCCTGACACAGTCTCCAGGCCTCAGGTCCTTAACAAACTTCATTTTTTGAGTTTATGGTTTAACAGCCTCGTCTCCGAGTTTCTTTAGAGCTCTCTGCTGCCAGCACCTCATCCCCACAACTCATTACTGCTTCCCTGACTGCTCCAAGATTCCTTTTGCAGACCTTTAATTTGAAGCAGATCCCATATGATCAGCCACTTGGGGTTTTTTGTCTCCTTCCTCTCAGTTAATGCCTCATACACTTCATTAATTCATTGTGCCTCATGGACATGTTGGATGGCTGGACAAGATGATCTTAAAGGGTTTCTTCAACCTTGATGATTCTGTGACTCCATGTTAGGTGGACATCAAGTGACCAGGAGAGGAACAACCAGAATTCCTGGCTTCAGAAACTCCTCAGATTTCCACTCCTGCCTGGCAGAGCCTGACACAGCTGGGTCAGAATGGGGGACCAATGAAAGACCCCAGGAGAGGATTTGGGCAAAAACAGAAGAGTTCAGACCTGTAGGGTCTTTTCACAGCAAAATCCTACCAGGCTCAACTTCAGGAGATGTAAAATAATGAAGATCTATTTAAGTGAGGAAGATGCGAGCATTGAATCTATTAATAACAGTGTTGACTAAAAAGTGAATGACTACAGAAATGAAAGGAGAGGAAACAGCTATCAGGTGAAAACAGATAAGAACAAGAGACAGAAATTTTAAAAGTTAAATCAAGGAGAGGGGAGGAAAAAAGTAAACTCCAGCAAATAAAGAGTCCAGTAACAAGTTTAAGGACAACTGAAAAAATGAAAAGAAAGGCATGAGGAGTGGGGAATCCACAGAGAAGGATTCCACAACTGGATAAAAGGAGGAAAGAGTAGAAAGCAAATGGAATGAACAAAGAGGAAGCACAAATCTCCTCTGGGCCATTTCTATATTCCCCAAACCTATACAGGCCAAGAGGGCTCAGAGATGGTCAATGAAAAACTTGTTTCTCTCTAACACAAAGACTCTGTAAAATAACAGTGGGTGATATTCATGCTCTCCAGCACTCACATCTAATTTAGAAGTGATGGGGAACACTGATTCCTACCTACCAGTGAAGAAAAACACTTCCTAAAAGCACTCAAGACCCAAGTCCCAGACAAACTTGTGAACACAAGAAATGAACATGTCAGGGTCAAGTCTCCTCATCAGGTGTGAAGGACAGAAGCCACATCAGAAATATCTTCCTAGAGGAGGGGAACTTAACACTCATGGAAAAACTTACACCCACAGCAGAAAGAAAAGGAGGCACGGACCTGGATGCACTTAACCTACACAGGAGAATGTGGATCAATCTGTGATCCCAGACTGGCTTAACTGCAGTCCTGTTCCCTTTCCATTCCAGCTGGTTTGAACACTAAACTCAACCCTAAAGACTTTCAAACCCTAAAGACACTTCATCTCCAAGCTGTAATCTCCTGATGTTTCATACAGTCTGACAGACTTGCAAAGACTTCAAATGAATTTATTTAATAGACAATACAGTCCACCTGACCCACTCTGAACCCAAATTAGATGGATCTCACCTCTCATCTGTGCCACAATTCAGCTGAATTTATTTAATACACAATACAGTCCACCTGACCCACTCTGAACCCAAATTAAATGGATCTCACCTCCCGTTTGTGCCACAGCCAGAAACTACTGACAAAGCAATGTGAATGCTGGGAAAGGACAAACATCTCAAAACATCAGTGAACACCACGAAGGGGAGACAATATTTCAAGGAGGCTCCTTACCTGCAGGTGGGTCCATTCTGTATTTATTCTCTTGACACCAACCGACTGGTCGAAGTCTGCAATCCAAGTAAAACAACCACTGGTCATAGGATTCAGTCTCCTCCAATCCCACATAGCGAAGGCGTAATCTTCCTCCAACATTTTCAACCACACTAACTATCCAGTACTGAAAGGGATTCTGGGAATCCTGCAGCTCTATTAAGGAATCAACTGTAATGAGGTCTACAGGGTTTTTTCCTCGCAGAGGCTGTTTGAATAGAAGCAAAACTCCTTATTTTAAACTTTATTTGAAGACTTCTCAAGGAAACAGATGACAGCAGAAGATTATTTTTGTTTTTCACACCATCATCCAAGCGATCAGCAAACAGTCTGTTCTTCTTCTATTTTACCCAATGTCTTCCAAGTGCAAATTCAGAAGTAAAACAGAAAACAACAGTTGTGCTAATTTCTCAAGCGACATCATCAACAACAACAACAAAAAAAAGAATAATAAAGGTGGAACAGCTTGTGAGGCACATCCATTTAGGATGCTCCTGAACTACTCAAAGCCCAGTTGTACTGAAGGATTTTAAACAAATTCTCATTGATTGCAGCTGATAAGAACCAACCACAGGACTGGACCTTAATATTTACCTAAAAGGTGACTACTTTGTGCATGACCCAGAAATTTCCCTCTGTGTACTGATCTCTTTCACCCAAGATCAGCTTTATCTTATTCCCACTGGCATGGAGAGCAAATTATCCCCCCCAGCCACGGATGCAGGAGGCTGTGGGGGTTATTCCAAAGCTCAAAGCCCACAGCATTTTTGGAGCCAAGCCCAAGGCACACAGGATTTGTTGGGTCAAGCCACCATGCCCAAGAAATCCCAGTGACTGAGGTTATTTGCTTCCACATGGTTATTTTCTGGGATCCCATTTTTGCAGCCATTTACACATGTGTGTAACTTTCCACCTGCAAGCACAGGCATTAAAAAACCATGAGATGCTCTGCAGAACAACCCCTTTGGGGCTCAGTGGTTTTGGTTTGTGACTCTGAGCATCTCTGTGTGCTCAAGCTTTAACAGAGTGGTTAAATTTCTTATTTGTTATTAAATACAAGTTTGAATTCTTATTCAATGTCTCAGTTCTGGGGTTTTAAGAGCAGCATTAAAATGACCCCAAGACTTGGAAGCATTGGTCCCCAAAGGAGATGCTCAGCAAAGGCAAAATACATTAAAAACAAAGACTTTTTTTTTTCCTGTGTGTTTGTCCCACTTTTACTTAATTAAACCATATAAACATCTCACATTACTTTTTAAAATATTAATTCCACAAATCAAGAGTCAGTCCAGGATGGTTCTCTCTAACAGTGGCTACAAAACAGAACAAGTAGAATGCCTTATTTTTCAAAAAGTTATTTTTCCTACTGAATATTGAAAATATTGAAATTTTGAGATGCAGTCGATTTTCATATATCTCTCTTAATCCAAAAAAGCAGGCAAGAGCATGAGAATATGGTAAAAAATGCAATTGAAATTAACAAAAAGCTTATCACAAGTACAACTTTAAACAAATTTATGATTAACAGATATTTCTCAGAACAATATATTTGCCATAATAAGCTACTTTTCTACAGTGCAAGCTGCAAGCATCTGTATAATCTCTTCAAATATTATTTCATGGCAAAATGCAGTGTCAGAATTTAATAATACAACAGAAATCCACTTTAATGTGGATTTTTTCCCCTCTCATACAACTGCTTGCAACCAAATATTCTTTAATATGAAAGGATGGTGTAATGATTTAACTTATTATAATAAATCCCCGGCTGTATCAAAGTGAATATTGCTTCCCTGATTTGTGTGCTAAATTTTAAGCCAATGGGCTGTCACTTACCCCATGAGAACTGAATGGCTAGGATTAATAATCAGCTTGCATGAAATATTAACATTTACCATCATGCAAGAACCCTTCACATGCGTAGCTGGCATGTAAAAATAAAAAAAAAAAGGATTTAAAAAGTAGCACTACAGATTGATTTAACAGCCTAACAACAATCCGCAGCACTCGTGAACAGCAAATCTGTCAACAGGGGCCAACATACATTGCAGGACAGAGACAACACTGAGCACATAAAACACCAGGAAAGGGTCAGAAACTGCTTCAAGCCAACTCAATGTTTTCTCTCTCTGCTTTTCTGCCTGCAGAAAGGGGAGGTTTGGCACACACCAGAGATGAGGGCTGGACACCACCAGATTTCTGCATCCAGGAATGGGGATGCAGCAGGATGTGGATTATCTGGGGTCTGCAAGGCTGTTCTTCCCTCAGACAGGGGGAAAAACCCCAATGGTACAATATTAATTCTCCTTGCCAGGTCCATCCATACTGCTTGGGCATGTGGAAAAAAGGATGCAGCTGTGGATGGTGGAAGTGAGCAGGGACAAAATGATCAAAAATGGTGCCTGGATGGACACTGGCTTCCCACAAGCCAAATGAGCACTTTCACAAATTCCTGTATGCCTCTGCTCTCAGCCTAAACAGAGAGGGACAAAGAATGAGGGGCTCCTGCAGGTCCATCAGTCTCCTCTCCAAAGCACCCACAGCAGAGCAGGGCAGGCCCTGAGGCAAAAGTGGTTTCAAGGTGAAGCTGTGGGATTTTTGTCCAGGATCTGAGGCTGACCCAGGTGCAAGCCACCCCTTGGATTTGCTGCACAGACTGGGCTCTGGGAGCATCTAAAACATGAACCCTTCTGCTCTTCTGAGGCCACCTCACCCAACAACTTCCCTGCTAAATGTGACTGCTGGATTTAGGTGGAGGGAATGTCCTTGAGGGAGCACTCCCCATATAAAGATAAACCTGACAGTGCTCCCCATCAACCTAGTAAACCCCCTCTCCAACCTGTGCCACAGAGTCACAAAATGGTTTGGGTTGGAAGGGACCTTAAAGATCACCCAGTTCCAACCCCCTGCCATGGGCAGGGACACCTTCCACTAGACCAGACTGCTCCAAGCCCTGTCCAATCTGGCTCTGAACACTTCCAGGGATGGGGCAGAGATGGACTGGCAGCTCAGCTCACCAATTTGATGGATCTAAAGGGGCACTGAAGGGCTGAGCTCTCCCTTCTGTGGATCCCCTCCCCACTCTATGCCTTGTTTGAGCACCAACTTTGTAAAGAATGAAAAGGCAAAACAAACTCCCGGTGCCTGGGTGAGAAGCAGAGCCAGCAGAGTCCAGGCACTGCTGCCATGGATTTTGGGACAGGGTCAGGTCCCAGGGCTGGCAGACACAGACACTGCAAGCACACAGTGAGGAGGAGGAGGAGGAGGAGGAATGCAATCTAATACATACACCTTCCAGCAAATTGGCAGGGGCCGTCCTGGCGCCGGTCAGATCCTGGATGAGAAACTCTGTCCAGTCCATGTATTTCTCCTTGATTGCTGGAGAAGGGGAGAGAAGAGAAGAAAAGAAATGCTTAGCACAGCAGACTGCAGTGACTTGCGATGTGTGTGTCACACACTGGACCTGCTGTATTTATTAAGAAATTATTCATTATTAGAGGGATGAGGCCCTGGCACAGGGTGCTCAGATGGCTGCCCCATTCCTGAAAGCATCCAAGGCCAGGCTGGACAGGGCTTGGAGTATCCTGGGATAGTGGAAGGCATGGAATGAGATGATCTTTCATCATTCCTTCCAACCCAAACCATCCTGTGATTCCATCAGAAACATCTCCTTAGGATTTACCAGCTCTAAAGTTTTGGATGCAACTGCAACTCAGACAAGGCAGAAAAGCTGGTTTGTTGTCCAGTCCTTTGGGCAACCTGTGCACACAGTTAAATCCCAAAAAAAGGGAAGGTGTTGCTCCACTGTAGCCACTGACAGTGATTTACAACATCGTGGTTTATCATCCCCATCTCTCCCATTCAGAATTGGCCACTGCCTGTGTAACCACTCGTTTCCTGCTTATCACCTGGGCTCAGATGTGATTTATAAAGTCTCTCTGTATGTTCACTAATGACCTCTGGGAAAAAGAGAAGCTGTGCAAACTTTCAATTCCTTGACAGGAGACCAGAAACTCCAGGTGCTTTTCCAACAGAGTAGAAAAATCAACCCTGAGAACATCATATATCAGCTGCTGAGTCAATACACCAGCAAGAAGAAAGACTTAAAGTCTTTCCCTTATCAGGAAAAAAAAAGAGTAATTTCTGAGGTAAACACTGTGAACCAGCATCAATTTAGGATGTGTATGCAGTTTTATAAGATTTGAACTGAAATATATAAATTTTGCCTCTAGGATTCACATTCCAGGTCAGTTCTGGTTTAAATCAGTGGACACATGAAGGCAATAATTCAGTAAATCTCAGCTTGACAGACAGAGATGCCTCTTCAAATGCACTGTGCAGTTGTTATCAAAAATCCAGAAATATATCTTTAATTCTACCTGCCTGTAAATGAGAATTAAATTACACCTGAAACTTTGTTTTCTCTCCAAACTAATCTTACTTATGTGTGAGAGAATCATCAGGAAGGCAGTTATGCTGCTAACTCAGAAACACCTATAGAATGGAAAAATCACAAACATTTGAAAATTTAAACATTTCCTCTGAATAAACAACCAGATATGTTATTTAAAGACCATTACCCCATGGTAATCCACAGGACTGGGCATGGATAAAGACACAAGCCATGCCCAGGGCACCTTGCCTCAACCTCATTTCTGAGCTCTGCTCCTTCCCCAAAAGCCAGTTCTCTCAGCTTGAGCTATACATCCCATTTAGATATCTAAACTCCTTTAAATGTGCATTTAAATGTACTTAAAATTATCAAACCTTGCACTGCTGGACTCGAGCCTCCATAAAATAGTGTTGGAACTTGCCTGGAACCATTCTAAGTCTTTTGCAGCACCAGTTTTGCATGATTTCCAGAAGATTTATAACCTTTGCATTATTTAAGATGAAAGAACAGCCTGAAAAGAAATGGTTTGGATACGACACTTTCTCTCTCAACACTCCTGCTGTGCTGAACTCATCAGTTCCTGTCCACCTATGTCAGGATAAAGAAACCAAGCTGGATTTTGGCACCAGGGAGAGGATGGTGATTGTGGCAAGGAATGAGGCTGGGGTCCCTCTAGCTCAGATTTCTGCCTCCCCCTGAGCACAGCACTGGGTGCAGCACAGAAAGGTGCAAGTTGAACTCGATTCTGGCTCGTTCCCACCAAGTTGTCAGCCAAATCTCTGAATGCCAGAGCTTCGCTACCGAGGAATGACAAATGTGATAAAAAGCACACACTTTGAACTTTCAAAGCTGGCAGGACTGGGGGGGGGGTGAGGGAGATGGGGGGACAATAGGATTTTTCAAAGTTGACAACAGATTAACAGATTTCAGGGGCTTCCACTTCCAGATGCCCAACTGGAGATGTCATAACGATGCCTGATTCACAGATCTGCCTGTCTGTCAGTCTCCCAGTGCCTTTCAGAGAGAGAGAAAAAAAATCCCTGTCCTTTTTTAAAAGACTTGCACCTCACAGTTTGACATCTAAATAAGCTCCTCTCCACATTCAGATCTGGATTAGAGACTTCCAAAGTCTAAAAGTCACAAGGTGACCTCTGTTTTCGGACTAAACAGGCTCAGCTGAAAAAAAACCTGAGCTGTTCTCACTTTCTAGGTGGTTTCAGAACCATCTTTCCCATACAAATCTAATTTCTAGGGTTTTCCTTTATTATGCTTTTGTGGCATAGATAAAACGGCTCTGAAAACCTCTGAGAGACAGGAAATTGCACTGGAAGTTGTAGAAACAGGGATTTGTACCTTCCTCTGTGCCTACAGAGCACAATCAGCCCTCTCAGCTTTACAGTTCAAGTCACCACAGTGCAAATATTAATTTTTAGTAGTAATGAAGTGAATCTGAATGATCACGATAGCTGCAAAAGCCTTTGAGGACCAAGCAAAATGTTAAACAAATATATTCAAACAAGGAAAATCTGCTGGGTAAATGAGAATAGCTGTCAGTGCCCAGCCTGAGCATCCCTCTCCAGAAATGCTGCTCTGGTATATCAGACTCCTTCAGCACTGGGGAGTGAAGCAGTGAACTTCCCATCACTATTTCCCATTTCCTCTCATCATTAGCTACAGGAAAAGGCTCTACTGAACCTCTCCAACTGCTGGACAGGCTGGGAGAATTCTGCTTTTTTTTTGCAGCTGGTGGGAAGGGAAGGTGGCCAGGATAAAGAATCCTGCTCCATGGTGACCTAAACTCCACTAGAATTCCTGTTTTCAAAACATTTTCCCCTGCCTTAAATTAATTCAGTGAGTCAGGAGTGGTCCATGGGCTTCAAACACCTGAAAAAGACCCAAAATTTCCCTCCCCAATTCCTGAGGAGCAGCTGTAGGAAGGAACCAGTCCCAGACTCAGTGATGGGCTGGTGAAGGTGAACCATTTCCAACAGACCTCAGTGAAATTATCCACACCTGCGAAAGCAAAAACCCAGTAAAAACCTTGCAGCTCATTGACTCCATCCATGAAAAAATTATTATTTCAGAGATCACCTTCTAGTGTGGCAAATATTACAGCAAATTATTGAATAAGAAAAAAGACCTTTCCAACATTAAAACTCAGGTTATAAAATTGAGTACCTCTTCCAGAGACCTGAACTCCAGCAAGAAATGGATCATATCCAATATACTTCAAATTCTTCCCACTTTTCCCTACTCAACTCACCTTGCTCACAACATCTCTGACTCCCATTCCTCTCCCCCTTCTCTCCCACTGCCATTTCCTCACTTTTACTCATTTTACTTAAATTCCCAAGCTGTGTCCTGACACTCCAGGCTGCATTTGGACCTGAGGAGCAGGGGCTGCTGCCAGCTGCTCACTGGCTGATGTATTTAGTATTTATCATCAGGTTTTCACCATCAAGCCCAGCCTTTTCCCCTTGCTCTGTGTGTGCTGACCATGAAAACCATTCCAAGAGCAGCTGGAAATGCTGGAACAAGGCACATCCCACCACATCCAAACCCCCTGAACACGTGCCCCAGAGCCAGGACAGCAGCTTCATTCCCTGCAACCCTGTAAATCTCAGTGCCCTGCCTCAGCCTCAGCACATAATGGGTTCAGATTTATCTGCCTCTCTAGAGAAATAAGAGATTAAAAGCACATTCACAGTCCCATGGCAGCACTGAGGCACAGGCACTCCATTCAATGAATATGAGATACTATTATCACATTAGCAGCTCTTGGGATTTTATCTCGTTTTCTAGTAGTTGCTGTTTTGCTGAGAGCCACTTCTCTCAGGTTTACATGGAAATTCTCATTTTCCTCTTTTTTTTTTCCCCCCCAAGAACAGGACACTGCAAAGTGCAGGAAAAACCCTGAAATCTGAAAAATCGACAAGACAATGGGAAGAACGTGGTTGGTTTTTTACTTTTCAGGACTGGCTTTTTCCCCCAAGGCACCCACTTGATTGGCAAGAACAAGATTCAGGGATCTGAACTGCTGCATTTGGTAAAATAAAGCAATGGTAGCATAAATAACTTACAGGCATACAGCACCTAAAAATAAACTACTCCTTGGAAACACCTCAGCATGACCCATGGATACATGTGCCCAACAAGCAGTAATATCAAATTATGCTCATTTTTGTCCATACCTAAAAAAACCCAACAGCCAAAAAACAACAAAACACTCTTCACACTGGGTTTCTTGTTTTTTTTAATAACCCAGGATCACCAGCAACCTGTCGACACCTCTGCTGGAAAATCCCCAGTGGAACCCATCAACCTCTAAACAGCAGAGTTTTAATTTTCTCATATGTGAAGAACAGCATCTTAAACAGCTTTATAAAATGGTTTAAGATCTTTCAGATTAATCTGCTAAGTGACAACACTCTCAGTGTGGGAACTATTTTTATCATTAAAAAATTTAACTCTTTCCTAGGACTGGAACGAACAAAAATAATTAACAAGGGGAATTATAGCTGAGCAGGACTCAGGCAATTCTTTTGCCTCCATTGTGAAATAAACTAAAATATTTGGATCTCATTAAAAGATTAATTTTCAGGATGTTCAAAATTTAATACCGATATACAAATTAGAAATATATAGTATATATAATATAACATATATATATTATATATATGTTATATATTATGTATATATGTTATATATATTATGTATATATATTATACATTATGGTTTTTTTTATATATATATGTCTATATTTTTATATATTTATATATTTTTATATATATATATATATATATGAGATACAATAATCAGATATACATTTAAGATACATTAAAATAAAGCTGCTGGTGCTGGAAAGAAATGCCCAGAGATCAGCAGGAGAGCATGGGAAGGGCAACACATGGGAATTCCAACCACTCCATCCATCAGGGATGGGTGACATTATAGTGGATATCTGCTACAGGTCACCCACCCAGCAAAACCAAGGCTGGACAGGGCTTGGAGCATCCAAAATCCAGTGGAAAATGTCCCTGTCCATGGCAGGGAGGTGGAAAAAGATGTTTTTTAAGGTCCCTTCCAACCCAAACCATTCTGTGACTCTGTGACAAGATATGCAGTTTTTTAAAAGCTAAACAGCATATTGCAAAACCATATAGAAAGCTTACAATATTGACATTTTCTTTTAATTTTAAAGTTGTCACAAATCCGATGCAATATTTATAAGTTACAAAAATATTAACACATAAATGTTGTAGCTATGTTATAAAGGTCTAAATGATGGAGTTGAAATGAGATGTCTTTATATCAAAATAACATAGAATGCTAAAACAATTTGTTTAGACTTCACCCATCAAAACAATTTGTCAAAACTGACATGTTCTCACAAAATATTTCCATTTTGATAAAACAGCATTTTGACAGGAAACGGTTGAATCCCCACATTTCCATTCCTCTTGCTGAACTATTTACATCCCTGTGAACCAGACTGGATGTGAAAACAGGATGGGGGCTGAGTGCTGTCCCCAAGTAAAGGCTCAGCCTGCTTCTGAACCCTCCCCAAGACCTTCAGGGCTGGGAACACAAAGCCAGATCCCCTACTAAGAATTTCCAAAATAAATCAAGTAAAACCTACATTAAAAAAAAAAATTTACTCCGTGCTTTAATGACATTTTTTATAAAAATGACTGTTTGCTTTGATTTCTTTCGTGGGCTCCCTGAAAAAAAGCCAAATGGGGCTAAAGACATCTTCAAACAATTGCCTACTTAAAACTTCAAACAGTCTTCTGTTCTCACAGCAGCAGAGTTCTGTGGTTTGAACTGGATCACAAAATAATGCAAATTCAGTCCAGAAAAGAAAAGGAAGTGCATCAAAAGCTGTTGATCTGATTTCCTTGTGGTGCAGCCACAAATATCACGAGACCCCAACTTCAGAGCTCAGGCACTGCCTTCTACACACCTGTCTTAAATAAAGTGCTCAAGGAAAATATTACACAGAGAGGATTTTCATGGGAACCAGAAGTCATAAACCACTGTCCATCAAAAATGCAGGTGCTCAAAGGACACCTCTGGACCAGCAGCACTCTGTGCTCCCATTCATGGGAATTTACAGCAGGCTAATGAGCAGATGCTGGAAGGAAGTGTGATGTCTGTAGGAGAATGTGTCACTCTTGCATTCTATCAGTAGATGATCCTTTAAGCTGCTGATTAATCTGCTTGCTCCTAATTATCTCATTTTTTAAAAAATAAAACTGAGTAAGTGCAAACTTCAAATTAATGTTTAGTCCATGTGAGCCACTTAATTTAATAACAATATTCTGCATGTTTGTTAAATTTTCTTCAAGATATTTGGTGCCCTCTGTTTTTTCTATCCAAATCACCTTGATCTCATTTCTAAGACAAGATTACACTGTAGTTTCTGTGGTCTTGACCCAAGAAAAGGCCAACACACAGACTTTAATCCTTGCACACCCAATTCTGCATGAAAAAGCAGTCCTTGATTAGAAAAAAGGAGAAAATAAAAAAACAGATAAAAGCATGAACACATGTTTTAGGTTCTCACCTGAACAATTCCCTACAGTTTTTTCTATTCAACTACACTGAATTTCAGTAAAATTCAACTTTTATCCTTTCTGCTGCCATTCAGCATTTCCAGAAATTATCTGTTTATATCCTCTGGGTCAAAACAATCAAGTTGAAGAGCAAAAAGCTGCCTCAGTGTCCACAGGACACTTTGCTTCCCAACATCCTTTGAGCCCTTCACAGACGTGCACACCATTCCCCTTGAGTTTCCCTAGTCTTTAATTAACTGCTATCTTTTAACAATAAAAAAGCAGTGGGTGGTTTGGGAGTTGCTTTTTCATTTCTTGAAATGAAAAAATGCACAGGCTGCGAACTCCAACCCAGCTGCAGGGACTATGGGTGGAAGAGGTGAATGTGGGATGCTGTGGGAGAAAACCATGAGCGTGTGCAGACAGACAGGGTGAGTGGATGCTCTTATACTGGTACTATTATTATTATTATTATTATTATTATTATTATTATTATTATTATTATTATTATGCAAAATCTTGTAAAAATCCCCTCCATTAACTCACTGCAGTTCAGAAAGCTGCACAAGACACATTGGTCACCACCACCAACTACTGAGGCACTCCCAACAGTAGGATCAGCTGTCTTCACCCCAAACACAACATTATGGATACAAACACACTTTTCTGACATCCCACTGCTGTGGCTTTCTGCTTCCAAGTCAAACTGCCCAAGATCAGAGGAGAAATTTGTCCCATAGATCCCAACAGAGCCACAAACCCAGACCAGCCTGCCCTGACTCCCTGAGCAGAAAAACCTCAGGTACCCACCCAGCAGTAAATTATTTAATCATAAATGCTGTGATTAATTACCTCCCTTCAGTCAAAGTCAATACCTGGTTTGCACTGAAGTACTTCAAATAAATTTTTAGAAAAAAGCTAAAAAAGAGAGGGGTGCTGATAATGGGAAGGGACTCAGCTCTGTCTTGGTGGTGTCACTTATCAATTGCAATCAGATTATGCAGATAAGGAGCAGCAGCAAATCCATCAGCTCCACCTGCACTTGTTTCACGGTTTCACCCAGGTGTGATGAGCACCAGCCAGCCTGGAATCACCCAGATTACACCACTGCTCTCCCTCAGGATCTAGGAATGAGGGGAGAGAGATGCAGGTGGGACATGGAAAGAGGAAAGGGGAATTAATCTCTTCCCACCCTTCACCTTGCAGGGATGCAACCAATTCCTTCACCTGGTCCTTCAGCATAACAAAAAGTCATCCAGCCTCAACAGCTTGGAATTTAATGAAGAATTCAACTGTTTAGAGCATTTACCATGTATTTATAGCCTAGGTTAATGGCTGGGCTCAATGATCTTTTCCAGCCCAAACAATTCTATGATCATTTATTTATTTTTAAGGTATTTTTACACTGATTTCACCTGAAACACAATTCTGCAACGCTGTCACCTAAACAAGGTACCAAAACCCACTCTCATTAACACCACCAAAAACTGGGAAGGGAATGCAAAAATATCTTCTGGACACAACCATTTTTATGTGGATGTCCTGTTTTAGGGCAAATTTTGGGAGGAAACTTCTGAAGTGGTCTTTTCTAGAAAGCAAATTCAAGCAGCCTCCCCCCCAACCAGTTCAGGAGGTAAACCTCCTTCAAGAAAAGTGGAAAAAAACCTGTTTATGTAACAAGCAAAGTATTCACAAGCATAAAATTGAATAATATTAAACAATGGAACGTCTCATTGTTCTGAAGAGATGGCAAATTTAGAGAGTCCTTGTTGTGGGTTGTAGCTCAGCTCACTCAGGCTCTTATCAGTCTCTCCTGTGCTGGAAAAGGCCACATCCCAGGCTCCAGTGGGTCACAGCTGTGAGCTCCTGATGCTTTTCTGAATTTTCAGTCCAGAGCAGATCAGTTCCAAGAAGAAGAAAAGCCACAGTCTGGGGAACTTCTCTGCCTCACCTAGCTAAAAAAACAACTAAAAGCAAAGGAGAGCTCTCTCCTGCTGCCCAGGCTGCAGACAACACAGCCTGTGAGAAGGAAAGCTGAAGCTCTTTTATGTTTTTGGATACAGCCACCTCAGATATTCCACTGCTTCTCATTCTCCCCCTTTGGCTCCCAGATCTGGTTTTAGAAGCACAAAACTCAGTATCCAGCATAAGTAGAACAGACAATTGGGGATACAAGCAGCATGAAGACACCCTAGGACAGTGGGGCAGTTATCTGCAGGCATGAATGAAGGCTGATTAGTCTGATTTTGTTACAGAATCCAACATGGCAAAAATGGGCTGATTTTAGTCTCAGTTACCTGTGTGATAAATTAGGAAAAATCCTGAGGTGTAACTACAAAGTCAGAGCGTTTCACCCAGAGTTAGGCATTTGTGCTCCTCCAGAATTTCTTACCTAAGCATAAACTCCACACGCTTTAAAACAACAGCATTAAACTGCTCTCTGCCCCATTCAATTCTAGGAACAAGGAACCTGAATTTCATTGCTGCCAACAACAGCCTTAGAAACAAATCCAACAAATCAGGGCTGGCTGACTGAAATGAGATCTTGGATGTGCACACAGAGCTCCTGAAAGGCATTTCTGAGAGGCAGGCAGTGCCTGGATTGTGAAAGCTCTGCACACACCACTTCACCGTGGGGGCTCTCCCATCATTAGTATCAATGACCATTAGGGTGATGGCTCACTGTGAAAATGAGCATCCAAACCCTGCAGCTCCTGGCACTTAACCCCAAGCCTCCACAAACATTCCCTGATTATTTTTTCCTTCCTTGTGCATTAAGCACCGTGCCCAGGGCTCAGAAGAGATGGATGGAGAGCTCCAGCTCCCAATCTCCAGACCCAGGAGTCTTTAATGAAGGCCCTGTGAAATCAGCAGTTTGGGAGCTTTCAGGGAAAAGAAGGGGGAAGCTGATATTGTGACTGCAATTTCTACATCAGTTTTTAGCCCATAGAGATAAAAGAATAATAGCAATAACATTGTGAGAGTGCTGTGATCCAGGGAAAATCAGCGTCTTAAGCAACATGCTCAGAAGCAAAACCAGATCACAGAGCTCAGAGTGACTGCATGAGAAAGTTATGAATTCACCTGTGTGAAAAACAAGCACACACACCAGATTCCCTGCACTCAGCAGGCATTTCCATGGTTATTTCCTTCCAAACTGTAGCCCCTCTGGGTGAAAACCAAAATCTATTTAGTCATCTTTGAAAACCAAAAAACTATTTAGTAATCTTTGCAGGCAAAGAGATTTACTGTGGCAGGTAGACAGAAATGCACAGACAAATGTAACAAAAATTGTACAGAACGTACAACTGTACAGAAATTGTAAAATCCCACAAAATTTTAAAGTTTCAAAAGTAAAAGTTTTAAAAGTATAATTTAAAAGTTTTGAAAGCCATGGGGAGGATGTTTGTGCTGCTTGCCAGTCATCAATGCTGGTAAGGTGTTCCTGTAGCATTCCACAGCTCCTTATGCACTTGTTCCACATCAGAAATACAGAAAGAGGAAAAAAAGTGTGTCTACAAAGCAAAATGCTGAATTTTAGATAAATCCCCATCCAAGTCAGAATTCCTAACCACAGCCAGAACTACTGCAAGCCAGCCACCAGCTTGGTTCAGAGCTGAATCACTATTTCTGGGCAGCATGGGCACACACTGGCCCTTGCCAACAGTGGGTATGAATTGGGGTCTTTCCCATAAAATGACATTGTCCCAGGTGTCACTGATGCCTCACAGTGAAAGAAAGAAAACCTGGAGGTTTCCTGAACACCAAACACTGGTGAAAATGAGTGTCTGCCATGCCTAGGCAATGGACACAAGAGGCAGCTCCATGCCCTGTGCCTTTGGGATCTCAGACCAGCCCCAAACAGATTTTGTGGTACAACACCACCTAAAATTTATGGGCCATTCCATGCTGGGATGTCACTGCAGTATAAATATCCTGCCCAGGGCTCTGACCTCACACCTCCAAGCTCCATCCAATTATCCCCCACACTGACTCTTCTCACTCCCAAACCCCACGGTCACCTTCTGAAGGATATTCTTTGGAGACAGCTCTGCAAAACCCAACAGATTTACAGCAGCACAATGTTCTTACATAAAGCATAAACCAGTTCACTGCACAATTATGTTGTTTCTCCCTGGTAGTGCCAACAGTCTACAGCAAATAGCCACTGCAAATAAAAGCATCAAAACATAGAAGGCAAACAGAGGGATGTGATGCCCAAGAAGTCCATTCTGATTTGGGGGTGGATTTTGGGTTTTTCTTTTTTTTTTTAATTTATTTTCTGTATTCTACAGAAAAAGGAGAATGATGGGGATGATGCTTGCAGTTTTTTGTATGCATTACACTGTTTAATACACAATGGAAGAAACACGAATTTAAAAAAGGACTGAAATTTTGGTTAATGCTTAAAACTGGGGGAGTTTTCTTAGAATCATGGAATGGTTTGGATTGGAAGGGACCTTAAAGATCCTCTTGTTCCAAGCCCCTACAGTGGGAAGGGACATTTTACACTAGACAAGGTGGTTCAAAGCCCCATCCAGCCCGGTCCTGAACACTTCCAGGGATGGGGCAGCCACAACTTCTCTGAGCAGTGTGTCCCAAATTTTTTCCAATATTTTTTTTGAGAAATTTCAAAGTGAAAAGCAAACCATTACTGGTTACAGTCTGATACCTCCAACACAAAGATGCATCCCAGTAATAAGAGGCAAAGGAAAAGGCAAAGAAAATTCTGTCAGGACTCAAGGGGAGGCTGGTGCAAGTGTGATTGGGCTAGTGAGGAATTTATGTTTAAAGAGGCTGCCTGGAACAGAGGCTAGACAGAGTTGAAGGAATAAAGTAGGTATAATAAATAAGACCTTGTTTATTATAAGGTCTTCAAAGGATACACCCTGGGCAGTACAAGAGCCTGGTGAGGGCTCCAAGGTGCACTTGTAAGGTCTGATTTAAGGGTTTGCCGGTGCCTCTCCCCAAATCTCACTGCTCACCTCCAGAACTTGGGACAGCAATGGAAATCCAACCATTCCCATGACCCAGCACCCTCCCAAATTATCATGGAAATAGCAAACAAGCCTCATTCACCACGACTCCAACTTCTGACACCCCATGAAGCAGAAACATATGTTTTCCAAAAAAATCCCATCAAACTCATTTCACAATTTACAGTGCGTTCTGTAATTAATCACATTTGTATTGCCAGCTCCTAATGACTGAATCCCGTTTAATCACTCTGGAGCCTTTCAGCTGTGTGATGTGAGCACCAAAAATCAGAACCTGCAGGGCCTGATGAACATTCATCATGCATCCTTCCCCAAATTAATGGTACAGTCAAAGCACAGCCAGGCCCCATGAGGTGCTCAACATCCTATGCACAAAATGTAAATTCATAACCATCATCACAACACCATCAAAGAAATACTCCATCAAGGCTCATTTTGTGCTTGCTAAACATGTGTTTTCTTCACTTGGAAACAGAGAAGGGGCTTGAACTATAAATCCCAGGATCAAAAACATCCCCTGAAACTTTGAAGAGTTTAAATCTGAATCGGAGATCAACGTGGAGCATTATGCAAGGCAATGTGTGAACTGAGAATAACAATGTGCTACAGGACCTGAAATGGGAGCAGCTCTTCCACCGTGCTCTAAATTTCCTTTGAATTACAAAACTTCAGCTTCTCCATCAACCTGGGATATTCTGACTGGAGATGATGATGCTCCATTGAAGCCAAATGCCTTCACTGCTAAATCAAATATTAGTGCAGAGCCATGGTTCATTCAACTGGTTTGTGAGCCCTTAATCTCATCTTCATCATACAATGCTTCCTCTTAAGTTTTTTTGCCTTCTTTCTAAATAAATTTAGATATTCTACATAAAGAGGCCTTCCCAACCTGCTGAAAAGGTCAAGCTCAACAGCAGAACTGCTCAAAGCAAAGCAGGATTCTATGGCAAAGGTAATTTCAGGAGCCAAAACATTCAGGGTGTAGATGTTCCACTCCTCACTGACCTTCCCAGAGGTATTTGGCACAGGGGAATTGCAGGATTTCCCCCTCTCTAGGTTCTGTACTCATCACGGCAGAGCCTCTTCACTAAATCTGATACAACATATAGCAGGATGATTTCCTGAATCTGGAAAGGTTTCCCCTGGATATAATTAATCTCCTACATCAACTCCAGCACTTTAGGAAGTAGCTACATTTTTTACACCTAAAAACGCTGACTTTCCCCTCATTTCTTCATTCCCAAGTGACAGCGTGGGGAAAGCAGCTTTTTTTAGCTACAAACACAGGAGGTGGATGCTCTGCCTCCCAACACAAAATAAACCATCAATCAGGATGGGTTTCAGCATGTCCTTAAGCTCATTTGTGGGTCTGGGTTTTATTCCTTCTGTGACCAAAATCAAACGGAAGCGAGAGCACGCACACAGGGACACAGAAACTGATTATTTGGGAATTCAGGGCAAAAGTTCTCCAATCCAGAAGGGCCAGAACTGACCCAGAATTTGGTATCTGAGTTGGAAGAACTGATTTTTAGTTGTCATCAGGAAAAAGCTTTATAGGAGCATCCCTTAAAGCTCTGCTCTGTGTTACCAGCCACCTCCACGGGCTGCAGGAGCATATGGCCTGCTTCAGGAATCCAGCCCCTTCCACGGCGACTGGGAGCCCACATTATCATGCATAATGAAGGAAAAATCAAGTGCAAGTCACAGCTGGCTCGGGATCATGCTGGTGCTTGCATCTGCCACGAGCAGCTTCCCAAATTCACTCCGTGCCTGTTCCTCACCAACCCCAGGTGCACCTGAAGGAAAGCTCTGCTGAAGACATGGCACTGGACATGGTGGTTTGTCCTTGGTCTAAAAGAGCTCAGAAAATCCTCCCTCACTCAGCACTAAAAGGCATAATTTAATACTCAAACTGATCAAAAAAAGGTCCACTGCAGAAAAGTGTATTTCAATTTTGGCATGCTCTGGAGCAAATCCCTTGTGCTACTCACCCTTCCCAGCTCCTATCAAATGCACCCAAAAGTAACCCCACCTTCTCTAATATAAACACCCAAAACTGTCTAACTTGGAATATCAAAGACATGGTTGGTTTTTTTTTAAGTCTCCACAGATGTCTCCAATAGAGATTAATTAAGTTTGACCATGCTTTACCTTTTATATCATTAACTACCCAAGTCTAGTCTTACAGTTGAAGTGGCATTTCCATTCCAGAACTCCTCTGGGGAAAATGACAGGAGACTGGGGAAGGGAAATTAAATTCAATTATCAAGAATGACTATTTAAGAATCTCTCAAACTAATAATTTTAAAAGAGTATTTTATTAAAAATGCATTTAGCCAGACATTAATTAAATTGACAATTACAAAAATGAGTGGTCTGCACCCACTGTTATGCTTTCAGGGTCAATCATCCCATTTTTCTGTGGTTTCTGGGCTTTTTTAGCTGCACAGCTTGAGAGCAGATGTCCCAGGACATGGTGTGAGTGTGGAAGAACAACTGTGGATATTCACTGTGAAAGAACAACTGTGGATATTCACTGCTGGATATTCAAGGTGAGCAAGGTGCACATGTCAGTGGTGTTTGCTTGAATAATGACACTGTAGTCTCCTCAGTGACCACACGCCAAGCCTACAAATGGGGTTGTAATTCTCCTCTTAGATACTGAACAGATTCTCAACTTTTCTGCATTTTCTTTCATATTCACATGGTCTGAAACAAGGAGCTGGATGATGTCAAACACTGGTTAAACTCAGAGCAATGGGGCCAGTAATTCTCAAACTTTTTTTTTTTAAGGAGCCTTGCAGAGGCTAAATATGAAATAATTTCCATTTTGGCAGTCAAATGTATTGGGAGGAGGATTTTGCTGTTTCACACAGTGGATGCAAGAAGCTTTTTGCAAGAATTGTCAAAGGGAATTGTTTTCTGAAATGGTCTCAAAGGTACCACCCAAAAACCAACCCTGCTGCTAAAGAAGGAGGAAATCTCAGGAAATCTCAACTTGCAGAAAAGCCTGGTGTCTGGTCACAGCCTTTCCCTGCAGTATTTCCTTGGAAATGCAGCTCCTCATTCACAGTCTCTGGCTCAAGTTGCAATTACTCCTCTCCCGCCCCATCTGCTCCTCCAGCACAACCTGCACTGAACACCAGGCTCAGAACCAATGGTTTGGTCACAGTGGAGGCTGCAGGCTGTGATCAGAATCATGAGCAACACAAGGCAAAGTCATGGGGTCTCACCTGCTCACCTCAAGTGCTCCAAGCATCCTGAACAGAGCCTGAGTCCCACTGAAATGAGATTTCCTTGTAGGGGGTCAGGAGCTGCACCAGAAATTGGTTCAGCCAACATTTTGGGCTGGGTAAATCAGTTGTTGCAGCTCAGCATCACTTGCAAGGAGTTTTGCTGCATCAGTATTTGCTGAAGTTTAATGCTTTTGCTGTGCAATGGGCTTGAGCCTTGATCTACAGAGACAGAACTTCACACATTTCCTAATAACACCATCCAAAAAATGGAACTCAGATGTGTGGGGGTTTGGACAAGCAAAACTCCCTCAGTTTCTAACACAACCTCTCTTCTAATACAAAGTCCTGCTCCTATGCAGCAGAAACCTCACGGGGCCATACTCCATCCACCCAAGAGGGATAAATTTCAGTTCCCAAAGTTGCCCACTACAAAATGAACTGGTTGCACAAGAAAAAATAAAAAAAGGAAGAAAAAAAGAAAAAAAAGCACTTTTACTCCTTCTGATGGCAATTGGAGCTAAGAAATGCCTCATTCCATGCAACACCAACCCCAGCACTCCATGCAAGGTGTGGGGTTGAGAGGATCCCCAGCCCATGCTGATGCCTTTCCAAAGTCAGCTCTACCCCTCCAATCACCCTTGCTTTTATCTCCCTACTTGCCTCATTTGCTTTACACTTGCTGGTCCAGCTGTGAAAACATCAACTGGCTTCAGTCATGCTGTTCCCAAGGAGAAATCACATCCTCAAGGATTTTTTTAGAAATTATTGCAAAAGACATGGAACACAGAGCTAACACATACCCTGACTTCCTCCTGGCCATTTGTCGTGACTGCCAACCATAAAGAAACTTCACCAGCGCACCCAAGCCCCAGTCCTGCCAAAAGCCTGAGCCTGGAGAGAATTTCCATCTCCCTGTATAAATCTGTGATATCCAGGGCAGAAATGTCCAAGCCTCACTGGCCACAGGGGGCCAGACTCCAGAGCACTTTGGGCTGGTTCTAGTCCTTCAAGCAGCAGCAAAGTGGGATCTGAAGGCTTCCAAAACCCATAAAAATCCTATTTGCTTACAATCAGAAATGACCAGCATCCTCAAGTGATTTTCCTGCTGGATAATAACCTCAGCTGGAGTCCTGAAACACCTCCAGCTGTGATGGCAGAGGATGGATGGCTCCTCAGGTTTTAGGAAAAGGAGAAAGTCAGGAGTTCTCTGCCTTGAAAACTCAGATGCACCATAAGGGCAGGATGAAATGAATCATTCTCTGATATTCAAGCATCTCCCAAACAGCAGAACAGGTATCAGGAGAAAACAAACAGAGCCCAGTACAGTGCTGTGTACAGAAAGGAACTAATATCAAGCTTGACTGGAAAAGTTGATTAAATTAGTTTAATTTAAAAGCCCAAACAAACCCTGAAGGAGGTTCTTTGTTTATTGCTTTTTACCAACAGCACACTTTACAGAAGAAGCACCATGTGGGCATGAAATATTCATTCATTAAATCTTTCATAAAGCTCCACACTATTGGTTTCACTCAGGATATATTTATAACTTGTCAAAGCCCCCAAAAATCACTGCTTTTCTTTCTCCCCGCTCCAGACTGTTTATAAAAGGATTAGGCTTTCAGTTTTCATTGCAATATCCCTGATCCTCAGCTCTGCTTTTGCTTGTACACAAGGTGCTGCTTCTTTAATCATAACAGGATTCATCATTCAGCCCTCCCAACACCAAAGGCACCAAAGCACCCAAAGGCACCAGAGCACCCAAAAGGGACCCTTACAATGCTCTAAACCATTCAGCTGCTATGGGAATGGCAGCATCACTCCTTTATAAGGGGAAAGGCAGCAGCATGTGGAGATAAAAGTCAGAACAGAGTATTGGTGATATTTTTGCCTGATGTCCAGGAGGAATGATGCATCTGACTCCATGGATACCAGAAGGGTAATTAATTATTTTATTATACTATAATATTCTATATTATATTACATCTGAACTGAATCTGCACAAGCACCCATCTGCACATAGTATAAGTAATTACTTTATTAATTATATTATTTATTTATTTATTTATTACTATATTATTCTGTATTACATTACATCTAAACTGAAGCTGTACAAGCACCCAACTGCATATAGTATAATTAATTACTTTATAATACTATATTATTCTATATTACATCTAAACTGAATCTGCACAAGCACCCATCTGCACATAGTATAATTAATTATTATGCTATATTTTTCTCTATTACATTACATCTGAACTGAATCTGTACAACTGCACAGAATCTCGTGACTGTCACCTGACAGTCCTGACACACACACACTTGGATTCAACTGGTCAGTGAATCAAAACACTCACAACAGAATCCAATCAAGCAAATTCCTTCAGGTAAATAATCCTCCACAATGCATTCCACTTGTGAACAACAAGAGGCGCAGCAATTGAGATAAGAATTGGTTTTTTCTTTCTCTGAGGTTCAGAGAACGTGAAACCCAGAAATATCCTTGGGAAGTTGTGCCTTGATTTTTCTCTGTGAAGAGAAATGTGGCTACAACAGAGAGTCCACCCAAGCCAGGGAAAAGCAGGCAGGGAGTGGATTCATTGCAGCAGGGCCATGTCTGAGGCTCTGGCTCTCAAACCTCATCCACTGGAGAACCACTTCTTGAAGCCTTCCTTGGCTGCCAGCCAACCTTCAGATTAAACCCCTGCTCCGAGCTGGGTTAATAACACACTAGAGCAAACAGTGCTGCATTATCCTCAGTGTTAGCTGCAAAACTAAGTCATGTTTTTTACAAGGTTTGCTGACTACATGGCTCAGTCCAATACAGGAACAAGGACAAGCTACAGTTATAGATGAAAAGTATTTCCACCCAGAAATCTGCAAAAATCCAGGATTTGCATTAGGGAAAAGCTGCATCAGTGAAACTGTCAACCTTCTAAGGAGTTGCACTGATATCTAATCTATGTGTAGCCAAATCTGATTTTTCCAAATTATCCTCAGTAATTCTCTGTTGTGTAGAAGGTGTCCCTGCCCATGGCAGGGGTTAGAATGAGATGATCAGCAAGATCCCTTTCAACCGAAACCACCCATGGGTTCTGTGATAAAAAAGCACCCAAATACAGGTGCTGAACAGGAAAATGAGGTGCACTGGAGGTTCCTGAGCAGTTCTGGTGCCCACAGACACTGCATCCATCCCTGCCTCACTGGACCACAGGCTGCATGCTCAGGCCTGCTCCTTTTTCCCTCCCTCCATTTGCTTGTGAGCATAAATAAATATAAATACAGCATAAGCAGATGTTGTTGTCCCTGGAAACTCGGCTTGCTGGGCATGTTTCTGCTGAAACGGCTTCTTAGTGGAAAATTAGGTTTTGATAAAAGTGTGTTTCTTTTCTTGCTTTTAATAAACAGAGCCTGTTTCATGTGCAAGCTCCAGGCTTTCTTTTTTCCACTGGAAAACTAAACAATCTTGCATGGTTTCAGTTCATCAAATGCCTTATCCTCAGCAAGGGCTGGGCTCCCCAAGAGCATCTCATTGGGGATGGAGGAGAAAAATCTCAAAATGAATGGACAAAGAGAGGCCAAAACCCCCTGAGACAAAGTCTAACCCAGGCAAAAGGGCAAGGAGGGACCAGCACCCACTTTTGGGGTGCTGCAACTCAACTCAAAGACAGGTTTTTGGGAGTTTAAGCACAAAGATGGCCATCCTGATGTTTTTGAGTAGAAAAACACTAACTTTTTCCTGAAGGAAAATACTGGTGAGTACAAAGCAGAGGCTTTGAGTTTATGGTTTCATGAAGGGGAAAAAGGAACTTTTCTAAGCCAGTTCCACAAGATACTGAAGAGAAGCAAGAAGAGTGACCCCAGCTGATGAGACTTGGCCTTAGGGAAAACTTTCCCCTCAGCAGAGAGCTGAGAGTGCCCCAAGGGCACTACCTGAGCCACAGGGCCCCTGCAGAGCCAAGCTGGGAGTCTTGTCCACATTGCTAAAGAACACTTCTACTGCACTCCCAAAACTTCTACTGCACTCCCAAATCACTTTTAAACAAAAAGACTTGCGTTGAACCAAACATTGTTTTTCCCCCTCGATTTTCTCCATCACTCACAGAGCCACAGCAGTGCACACATTTCCCACTCAGGAAGTGTTTTTTTGTCTGAGTTTCACAATTAAAACATCAGCATAATTCATTTACTCCCCACTCCTCCTAATAAACCTGCCAGTATCTCATCCCTGCAAGGCTCTCTGCAGTTATGCCTCTGGACCTGATAAATTATATTAAAAGGAAAATCAAAACAGAAAATGTTGACCTCAAGCCCAGCAGAGCTGGAGATGATCAAAACCCTCTGCATTCTGATAAAGTCTACAACTCAAACTTCTTGCAAAGCGGCAAGGTTGTGCCACATTTACACAGTAGCTCAACAATTAATTATATTCCCAAAACACACATGGGGGGCTGTTATGCCCAGTTTACCCCAAAAGGGCCTCTCTTGGCAATATAAAGTCTTCTGGAAGTAACTAAAGCCGTCAGCACATGAAAAAGATTTACAGTTTCACACAACAGTGAAAAGAACATTTTCCCTATCAAGACAACATTATCCTGATGCCACTCAAGCCACAAGCAAACTCTTGAATTTTCACATCCCAAGCTGAGGGATCTGACTCATGCCAAGGAGGGGAAGGAAAAGCTACTGAGGGTGCTCTGATGAAAATATGCTTTTCTCAGGAGCAAGTCTGCAAGGGGCTACGAGGGGCTGGGAGGAAATGCCAAGCCATAACATGCTCCAATGAATTCCAGCTCCTGGAAACTCCCAAGATACACCAGAGCCAACTGACCTGACTCCTACTACAGCAAATTTCAGGCAAACCCAGCATTTTTACCTCCTCTCCTCCCCTTTGCCATCATCAGGAGAGCTTAGGGAGAAAAAAAAAATCCATTTTTTTAATGTGCTCGTTAAGTATGATCTGCTAAACGTTCTATGCCAATGCATAAAGCTGCCTACTATGCTAATAGAATATTTAATTGACATTTATTTGCTGACTAGTTATTTATGCTAACGTCATCCCTGCATAATTAATAGTCTGCTAAAGTCGACTTGAAAAGCACACATAAAACACTGCACTAAGAGTCATTTGCAGCGTTTAAAATAAAGAAATCCTGCCATCTATTTACATTAGGCTAGTCTAAACTCAGTTTTGATGGAATAACAGGATAAAGATTGGGCAGAGATTGTAAGAAACAGCCCTGTATACTGCTTTAGAAACATCCACAGGCTTTGAGAGTGCAACCTGCCAAAGAAGATTTCCGAGTTTCATTTTACTTGGCTCGAGGGCCCAGTTCTTAGCTGATGTAAAACAGCATAAGCTCAGTGAATGCCTACTTATTTTCCCCAGCCTCAAGCTCTTAGGAAGTGATATTTCAGGTGAAAGAGCTAAACCAGGGCCAGATCTGCTCTCCATACCAGTAAAAAAGCAAAAGGAGAAGTCCACCCTGCCCATCTGATCCCTCTACCTGAAAGTACAATTTAATTTTTACTCCCTCTGGGATGAAACCAGGGGGAAGATAACTTCATTAAAAAAAAAAAAAAAAAACAAAAAAAAAAAAAAAAACCAACTATATCCATGATCCATGATTGTATTTTCTGAAAGGGAATCTCTGAACACCCTCATCCATTGTCAGAAGCATCTTCTCTGATCTCTGCGTCCCTCTTTTGAGAACCTGTGGACAAGCTTTGCATTGAGCAAAGCAGCTCCAAAAAAGATGCCAAAGGTATGGACCCCAAAAAAAGCCTTCTGTGTGCCTTGGAGTGACATCAAACCCACACCTGCAACACAGCAGACCCTCTTCTGGTCATTCAGAATCACCCTGCTGTAAATTTCACCAAGTCCAACCAGATCCATTTCTCCCCTCCTTTACACTGCTGACCTCAAAGAGCAGGATTTTGCTCCGCGACAGATTCACGTGATAATATATAAAACCAACCAAACAAAAAAAAGCAGCAAGCTGTCATTTGAAGGTAACTCAATATGCCCTGGCACAAGTTTTATCTTCCTTTTCCACCATATCCTGCCCAGAATCTGACCCAGCACTTGGAATCACAGTGAAATTTCCTTCTTTTGGCCTTAATCTCATCTGAGAGCCACATGAAAACCTGTCTCAAATACTGACCAAATGATGCTACTGACCAAATGTTTGCCTTCACAGGAAGCCTTGGCAGGCAAAATGCTTTAAGTCTACCCCCTCTTAATGGTATATTTGATGACTAAACTTTATCAAGCTCAGCACCATGAAAGAGAAGGTTATTTCAACCCAGGATCAGACTTCTGAACTTTAATCCTCCTTGTATTGATGCAACAGGGAAGTAAAAGCTGCTTTCCCACACAGGATCAGAGTGGGATTGATCTTCTTGGTCACCAAGCCCAGTTACAGCCAATGCTCAGAGCTTTCCCCATTTGCACCAGCCCACCACAATATCAAAATATAGACCTGGTTCTCCCCTTGCTGTGTTTCTTTCCATCTCCACAGACTCCAGCTCGCAGATCTGCACACAGAAATGCCCTGCTTGAATCTCCACCTGTCAACAGCATCAAAGCAGAGCCACTGCTGCAATTCCAAGTGTACAAAGCAATTCCCTCATCCGGTGTCTTTAGCTCATTCCAGGATGCATTACAACAGTGCCAGGGGAACCTGGGCTCTGTCAGCTCAGCTGGAAATCTGCAATCTGTACAAAAACCCCCTGAGTGTCAATCACAGGACGTCCCTGCTCTTTCACAATGCATAATTTAGCTACTACACTTGTCAGGTTCTCCACGCCCGATGGTGGATGTGGCCATGAACTCAACTGTCACCAGCAGAGGAAAACACACATGGATATGAACAGGCTAAAGGACACCTCTTTTCCTTTCAGTAATCAACAAAGTTTAGTTAGGCTTCAATTTTTAATGCCCAGTGGGTAAAAGGGATGAAGGATGCTCAGCTCAAGGGATAGAGGATGGCGACAAACAACTGCACTTAGAGGAGGAAGAGAGTTTTTGGGTAAGACATAGGAGGGGATAAATTCTATCTCTGTTTCCATTCAGGTTGATAAAATGGGGAAATTTTAACAAACTGACGGAAAATCTACCTTACATCCCACTCTTACAGCGCAGGAAACAAAGGCTCCCACACCACCAGAGCCCTGCCACTGCCAGGGAACCCTGAAGCAGGCTGCCCTTCCTCATCTGAATTGCAAGTGCTGAAGGGCCTTGTCAGGAAGGATGAAAATTTCACACTCAGCTACATCAGGCCGTAGTTACCCACTGCTTACACCACAGTTAATATGCAATAAAGAAGAAATCTCTGTCCCAGGACGTGACATTAGAGCTGATCAGTGCCAAAGCTACAGACCATAAGGACAGCTTCACACTTGCCTCAGCTAGTTCATGAATAAACATCCAATTCATTCAAATGAGTTCTATATTAACTAATTTAAATAATTTTCATTTTGCTTTGAATGGTAAACAGATCTATTCTGCCAGGATAGTTGAGTTTGCAATTCAAATTACACACCGATTTGTAATGAGAAAAATATAATTAATGGCAGAGCTTGAAGTAACTACAATTTTACTCCTTTGATTTCCTGTGTAGGAGGGGGTTGGAGCATGAAGCTCACAGGCACATGTGCACTCACATCATCCTGCCATAAACCAAGACATTTTATTGCCACCTCAGGTATTCCTGGTCTGGTGACTGCACCATCACGTCACAGGAGGACAGAACATGACTTGACATTTTACTCACAGGCCACAAGCCCCATGATGTAACTAATGTCACGCCATAAATAACACTGCAGCAGTCTGCAAATTAATCAACTTCCTTTGATTTGGATCATAAACTACAATTATTTGGCAGCCGCCTCTTAAAAGCTCTGTGTGTGCTGGACTTTAAATCAAGTTATATTGATCTGCTGAACTGAACCAGCCCATTTTGTTGCATCTCTCTCCCATCTCATGAAATTCTTTGTCCCATCACTCCACCATTCTTGTCTGGCAGCACATTTACGAGATGAGCACCCACCAGTCCAACCTGACTCGTGAGCAGAAACAAAGCATTGTCCCAGTGCTGCCATCCTGGCTGTTAAACAAGTCCATTTTGGCAACTCTCCTTTTTAACCAAGGCCTTCAGTTCCTGATTAAAATCACAGCCTAATGACACACAACCAGCCCCAGCCATGCTGTGGCCAACAGATACAGCCACTGTGATGAAGATGTGCAGAACTGATGCCTTCACAACTGGATCCATGCAATTTAAAACTGTTTGGTTTTTTTCTCCCAAAAGTCTGACAGCAAAATACAGAGGTTTAAAAAAATCTCCATATAGAGAACATAGTTTCATAGAAAACATCAGTTTCTCTTTTACCAATGCATAGGTCCTATGATTCTTTAAGTCCTGAAGGCTCATATCCTCTTGAGCATTTTAGATGCCTCATTCCAAAATGAGCCAAGCTCGTATATGCTTAAATAAATCTCTTTTGGAATAACAACCCATGCATTTAATTTCTTCTTTTTGAAAATTATACTGTGACATATTCAACAAAGTTTAGTCACTGAAAATGGGAGTGGGAATGAGAAAATAAACAAAAAAGCCCCAAACTAACAGGGCAGCTGCCCACATTCAACACCCTGGTGTCCAGTTACATCACCCACCAGAGAAAAAGGGATGCAGGGCACACTGAACACTGGCAGTCACTCAAGCAAGGCAATTCACACAGAGTGGCCACAACCCAAAGGGCAAATTCCAACAGATCTGTGAAAAGCAGTTGCCTCAGGTTATATGGGAATTGTTATTTTCTATTATGACATTCAGTAAATTCTCTTACCCCTCTGACCCTCACTTTTGAGATTTGGTCTGTAGCACTGTACACCTTTCTGGTAACACTGATTGTAATCCACATAATAAAATGCAGTTTAAGAGGCCAATAAAATAAAACACCTCACCCCTCTCACATCAGCTTGATTTACTGGTACCAAGCCAAGAGACTTCTCAGCCGTATTTATCTTCCAGACTTCATTTTTTTTTTTTTAAGCAATCAATCTTGTGTTTATTCAAAACACACAGACCAGAACAAAAAAGACAAGTTTAGCCCACAGTTGGGCACATGCAAGGCAGGAATGTCAGCTTTGATTCAAAGACTGTGTGTACAGCTCACTTCAGGAGGAAGGCAGGGAACACCCACTCCAGGAGAATTCCCATGGCACACAACTGGCACATGCACTGTTTCCAGTGCCCACACAGCAAAAAGGAAAAGAGTAACTTCATAAGCACAGTCCTTAAATGAGACTTTCCTTAAATGTATGCACAAGCTGGAGGCTGAATATTCATCTCTTCCCTTGATGCAGAATAAATGGGATATATGGCAGGAATACTTAGAGCAACACTGACAATATGCCTGTGCTTGGAGCAATGTGGTAGCAAGGATACACCAGAGCTGCTCTGTTGATGCATATAGCCTATATATACATTAATATATATATATATACACATATATATTTATATTCTTATACACTGGGGATCAAATTGTATTATTAACAAACTGCTCCACATGGGCCACTCAGAAATCCACAACACTTCCATTCAGCTTTTGTTCACCTAAGAGCTGTCAATCAGGACATGCCTTAACCAATAACAATCAAATTCTGCTATCTTTAATCACGTGGATCTACCATTGGAATTAAGAGCTGCCAGAGTCTGGCGATGGAAGGTTTTAAATTGTCAGGGCAAAACAGTTTTGAGTGCAAAGTCAGCTTCTGATTTTGGTTACACCCAAGCTGATCTTGCTTATTTTAGTTTGTTCTCACTCTTGAATTTCACCCTTCCTTTCCACAAGAACAGGACTTCTCCTCGAAGTGAAAATCGCACTTTTAAGCAGTAAAAGACATTTCCCTATGGAAGTGCCTTCTGTTATCACCAACTAGGGCAGAAACTCCTTTGCTGGGAGCTGACTGGCAAACTGAATCCTGTGGGGACACAACCCTGCCCACATCACCCAACAGCAGCCGAGGACCCGCAGTACCCAACCCATGTGGCATTCACAATCTCTGAAAAATCCCTGTGCCCAGGATTTCTCTCCTGGGAAGCTGAGAAGCCTTAGAGAAAAAGGAAAACAATTATTAACCCATTTGCTTCTCCTGTGCTTTGCTTATGTGGAATGTGTTTGGAGATTGTTTACCCACAGGTGATTGTTTCATTGGGTTTCTGCTGTGAGTTGTTTTGACTCTTTGGCCAATCAGTGCCAAGATAAAAAGGAAACCAATTATTAACTCATTTGCTTCTCCTGTGTTTTGTTCATGTGGAATGTGTTTGGAGATTGTTTAACACAGGTGACTGTTTTGTTGGTTTCACGTTAGTTGTTTCCACTCTTTGGCCAATTAGGGCCAAGCTGTGTCGAGACTCTCGAGAGTCACGAGTTTTCATTATTATCTTTTTAGCATTGTGTAAGTATCCTTTCTGCATTCTTTAGTATAGTTTAGTATAGTATTCTTTAATATAATATAGCATAATAAAATAATAAATGAGCCTTCTGAGCACATGGAGTTCTCAGATTCATCACGGAGTCAGACTCATCACTCCTCCCTTCATCGGCGCACCCCGCAAATCCAACAATCCCAGCCCAACCAGAAACCTGGAGCCCTACAGCAGAGCAGGACCCCAACAGAGCAGGCAGCACTCACCCTCTGGGGGCATCAGGACCTTGTTGTTCTGCGTGCACCAGCCCACGGGGTGCAGGTCTGCTGTCATCACGTCACACCAGAAGTCAGCCCTGCGGTCGTCGCCGTAGCCACAGTAGCGCAGCAGCAGCAGCTGCCCGCACGTGGTGATGATGGTCGCCACCCAGTACGTGTCTGGGCTGCTCTTGTTGGCCACCTCCAGCTTCATCCCTGGCTGGAAGCTGCTCTGAAGGCTGATTTCAACCTTGCAAAAGGAGAAAGGAATGGTGTTAGCTTTTTCGGCTTGGTAGGGAGATCCCCTCCTCTCATGTCCCCTGGGAATGCTGCCCTTGAAGAGCAGCCCTGGGATAGGACATGAGCTGATTGTGCTTCTTAATCCAACCACCTCCTTCTCCATCTCTCTGGGCAGTTCCATTCCTACTTCACTGGCTCATATCCCATGATGCAGGCTCTGAAGTGGTACCTTCAGGTGTGCAACATCCAAGAGAGGACTGGCACTCATCTTCAAGCCCTCAATGTCACCAATGCCTTGGATACAGTCAGCATAACTCAAATGAAGCTTCATTTCCCACATGCAGGAGTGGTGTCCTCAGGTGTACATCACCCAAGAGAGGACTGGCACTCATCTTCAACCCCCAAATGTCCCCAGTGTCTTGGATACAGCCAGCATAACCCAAATGACACTTCATTTCCCTCTGCACAGCTCCACCAGGCAAATCACAGGGCACAGAAAGGCAGGTGTGGAGCACCTCTAGGAGTTAGCCCAACTACAATATTTAGTCACATCACAACACTGAAGCACCTCTAGAGGCCTGACAAGCACCAAGGGGTGAATGCTGTACCAGGCACACCAAGGAGAGAATTTCCTCTGCACCCATCCTCAGCAGCTCAAGCCTCAACCAATTCCCCCACAGAAAACAAGGTATGACCTGTCACTGATAAGTAGTAAATTCTCTGGGTCACTGTCCTCCATCTGATGGAGACGTCACTTCCACTCATAACAGCAGTGACAGGGCACCTGTAATGTGTCCTAGGACACTGGAGATGCCAGTGCATTTCTTTTGGAACACGGCAGATGCCAGTGCATCTCTTTTGGGACACTGCTGATGAACACCAGGGCCTGGTGCAGCACCACCTGTGTCCCAAGCACCAGTGGGATGCCTCTAGCTGCTGCTGATGAAGAAGAGGTGGATGCCAGCGCACTGGTCAGGTGCCAACCTTGTCTTCACAAAACCACCCAAAATGTACCCTGTCACTCCTCAGGAGATATTTAAGGACAGGTTGTCACAGGTTTCTTAGAACCTTACCAGCTCCTGAATGCAGAGGGATTATAACTCTAGGTAAACCTGTCTCTGATAGATTTCCAACTGAAATGGCAGTTTTAAATGACTCATTTATAAAGACAAATATAACATGGTCTGCTTGCTCAACTGAGGATTGCTCTACTTGCTTAACCGCAAAATTTCTCCCCAAAATGGGAAGATTTCACTTTCAGTTCTCCAGGGAGCCTCTGAAAACCAGAAGAGGGAACGTGTCCAACACCCCCAGGGCTCAGAGGGAGCACATACATGTTTGAAGGAGGTGTGGGGAGCAGCACTGGCTCCTGTTTCCTCCAGGAACTCGTCCCAGTTGAAGTCTGCATCCTCAATGCTGGAGCCCTCATCTGTTCAAGAGAAGAAAAAAAAATAAATTAAAAAAAATGAGAGAAAGAAAGGCAGCCTAAAACACAGCCAAAGAAGGCAAAAGTTGTGTCAAAGAGTTCAGGGTGAGAATAGCAACCAGCATAAACATCAACAGAAGGGAAAACAGAAAGCTTGCTTTAAGGATCTGTGTTTTGACCAGCTCCTGCTATGAATTCAGCAGACTCTGGGCTTTTAGCAGCCAACACTGAGACCAGAAATGACTCTGCTTCTATGGCAGTGGGGGCACAAAGCTGTCACACACTGCAAGAGGCACTTGGGCTCTTTTATTTTGCATTTGGTGACTCACAGGCTGCGAAGGAGGTGGCTGCCTGCCCACCCTCACTGGTGCAATGTCCTTGTGCCCTCACAGTGTTCCCCCAGCCCTGGTGGTGCCCCAGGGATAAATTAAAGATGTTTCTGTTGGCTGAGCTGTGTGTAGACCAAACACCAACCCTTGCGGTGAGTGAGACCCATTTTCACCCCTGCCACCCCTTCTTCTCCTTCCTCAGCATCACTGCACCCATAAATCGCAGATAAATCCCTTTTACAAGCTACAGCTGCTTTCCCCAAACCTCACCAGAGCCCTGCTGCCTTCTTATCCCTGCTCCCCTTCACATTTGGGGCTCTGTGTCCCCTCTCCCCCATCCACACCCCACAGCAAGGGCTGGACATGACCACTTTTTATTTTCTTCCTTTATAACTACACTGAGGCACAGCCAAGGCCCCAAAACCATCTCTGAAACTCACCCAGCAATAATTAAAAATAAATCTTCTCTCACTTCCAGAAAATCAGCCAAATCTGATTGTTTTCATTTTGTTCCCAAGCAATCTTGCAAGCCCAGTTTCATCCCCAGAGCAAAAATATTTACAGTCTGGCAATGAGCTCTTTGCAATAAGCATATATCAGGCAAACTCTGCAAGACCCTTTACCTGCCCCAGCATTCATCAGCGTGGCCATGATGTAATTAAAGTGACTCATGACAAACTGAATTAAGAACCCTCCCCAGACAGTTTTATGAAGAAAAAGGCTAGGTTAATTTATTGCAATTATTGCTACAGGTCTCCAGTTTCCAGGACCAGAGAAAATGATGTTGTGCAAGGGGAAATCTCTCATTATTAAAAGGGGAAGACACAGTTTTTATTTGCTGCCTGTGGCACCAGACCCATGTAGGTGAGGGAGAAAAAAGGGGAACAGAAGAGGGTTTTTGAGAGGGTGAAGATCTGTCTGGGAGTTCAAAGCTGAGCTGTCAACACTACTAAACACCTGCATGCTGCTGCATCAAGTCTGACTCCTTGCCCTAAACTCAAATCATCTTCTTAAATATGGAGATGCAAATCAACATTTACTCCATGATAAAGACACTACCAGATGACTCTTCAACACAGCAAGAAATAACCCAATTCCATGATTACAACCCAAAAATAGACAAATTCATGGCAGAATAAAGAATGGGCTTTGTTTTGTTTTTCTGCAATCACTGCAAAAACCTCCAGGCTCAGAAGCTGGCTTGACTTGAGATATCTGACCCAGAATGAGGGGTTTGTTCAACCTTGACTGAATGATAAGCCACAACTTAACCACAAGGTAGGAGCTTGGTGGAACAATTCTGTATCATGCAGGCAGGCAATTTAGATGAACAGGGATATTTTTCAGCCTTCATGCCTGCAACCCTGCAGAGTTAATGCTACAGAGAAGAGCTGTGCGCAGAGATTGCAAAGGCTGAGCCTCTAAAACCAAGTCCATCAGGAGATGGGCAGATATGATTATCCATTCCTGGCTTTAAATTGCTTAAGCAACTTTTTTTCCCTGAGCACAACCCAGCAAAGGTCAGAAGCACCTGATATGAAAAGCTTGAAGTGCATCATCCCCTGTGCCTCATCTCTCCCTGCTACCTGTGCCTGTGGGGTTGGGATGAGCTGTTCCAACAGTCTCAAGGGCATCTCCACCTCAGGACATGGCCAGGACACCTGGAACAGGCTGCCCAGGGCAGAGGTGGAGTCACCACCCCTGGATTTAAAGGACACGGAGATGTGGCACTTGGGGACATGGCTTAGGGTGTGCTCTTGGCAATGCTGGGGAATGGTTCTCAGAGTTCTCTTCTAACCTAAATAAGTCTGTGATTCTATGACTTCCAGGTCAGCCCTCTTCTCTCCTGGTCAGGCACTTCCATGTCAGAGCATTTCCCTTTCCCTCACCTCTGTGTATTGTCAGTTTTTATTCCTGTTTTTGCTCTAAATTCCTGTGTGAGTCTCTCCTTCAGCACATGTGTCCTTTTCTCCAGCCGTCCTCAGCAGCCTTACAGCAAAGATTCATTCCACAGAGGTTTTCAGTCAGTTCAGTGCATCATCCCCAGCCCTTGCAAAGAGCAAAGTCTCCAGGCAGGTCAGAGTCTTCTCCAGAATTTGGAAATTTGGAAAAAGCTTTTTAACAAATAGAACTAGATGCTAGTTATGGATGCATCAAGTCCTTCACAATCTTATTAACCTTGACTGTCGCAGACATCTTTTATGAAAAATCCTTTCCTTAGGATTTTTCCTCCTGAGAAGCTGAGAGGCCTCAGGAACAAA
>JAXCLO010000056.1:3700190-3713455 GCA_035583995.1 Arremon aurantiirostris
GTTCAGTCTTAAAAGCCCTTGTCACAAGAGATTGTTGGCCATTTTGTGCCTTCTAATGAAAAGCTGCTGAACTCACAGTAGTGAGAATGTTTTACTGATAAGAAATAATAAACACCTGAGTCTGAACATGAACTGCCATCTCAAGTGCCTTCAATCCAGACACAGAAAAACCAATGACTGGTACCCCACACTCACCTGAATCAAAGTGCTCCCCATCACCATTGGCTGGGCTGGGATCCTGCTCTGGGGAGAGCTGCTGGGTCTCTCTCATGCTGGCAATGAAGGATGCCCTGGTCTCCATGGCTCAGAGGAACAGGCTTGGCCTTCCTAATTCATCCTGCAGCAAGGAGGACAAGCTACAAGGAACATTTGGAAAAAAAGCAATGAGTGGTTACTTGTACACCAACCCATTCCCTCAGCCTTTCCCCATTGTTTTCATGTCACCCCATCTTGATACAGTTGGAATGAAAGATCTCAGAGGTCTTTTACAACCTAAATAATTCTGTGATTCTGCTGGTGACCCTTCCATCCTGCTCTTGTCTCCAGCCTGAAGCTGGGGTTGCATGAAAACCACAACAAAGGACCTTAGTGGCAATAGTATCATAAGAGCAACAGCAAAAATAATGACAAGAGAGAAGATAATAAGGTAATAAACAGCATCCATTTTTCACATCTCAAAGTTTCCTCCAGCTCACTAACAGAGAGAGAAGGATGAGTCCACAAAGCAGCACAACCCATGCTAAAAAAAACATCTCCACCAACTTCCAGCCATTTCAGCCCTTGATTTCCAGCACTTTAATAACTAACACTATATTTCACTCCATAAATATTCAAACTTCTAAAGGGGGAGATCTGTGATAATGAAACAGAGGAAACACTGAAGTGAAATACTCATAAGAAAGAGACTGGAGTAACTCTAGAAAACAAAACTGAGCATGCAAAATGCAGACACCTTCATGAAATAGTGCTGGCTGCAATTGTTTATTGAGTGAGGACTGACCTAAGGTAACTGTACCAGTTTTAACATGCAGGGCAGGAAATAGAAGCTGATTTTAAATTGGGTCGTGTTAGCAGAGGAGTTTCTTCTAGCAGGAGTGACCACAGTAAACTCAAAGCTGAATACAAACACACAGAAATGAAAAGCAGTATGAGGAAGGGCACAATGCTCAGATCTTGCATGAGACTAAATGAGAACTGTATTTCTAGCCACACCAGACAAGCAACACCCCAGGATACACCTTTAGGAGTAGATTAAAAACAACTCCAGAGTGAGCTTTTCAGTAAAACTCTGAGATGCTGATGAATTACGAGGTGCCAAAGGAAAACTGAAAAAGAGAAACCAGAGCTGGGGTTATGGGCACAGAGGGAAGCAACAATCCACACAAGAGATGCTAAAGCAAAGCCAGGCAGCAGGGAAGGTGTGTGGCCAGAATATCTGATGGAGAGAACTGGTCCTGCTTATTTTATTAGAGGAGCCTCCAAACCCTGCTTGACAAGAGAGGACTGTGCCAAATGCTCTGCAAAATGTGTGACTAAAAGTAGGAAAGAAGTTTACAGCCACAGGCCAGGCAAAGCAGGATGTAATAAGATTGTAAAAATAGATGGGATTTTTTCAACTTTTACTACTCTGGAGGCATATTCTAGAAGACTAGATATGATGGTTGTAAAATAGAAAGGAGCAGAGTGTTCTGCTGTGGATTTCTCACTCCCAGTTTTTAAGGCTGCTCCTATGGCAATTTAAAAGAAGAAATGGACGTGTGTGAGCAGTTAGATCAGAACTGAAAAAGATGAGGAGCATGTCAAGTGTCTGATATCCCTCAGCTGGACCATGGTGGGAATGTCTGCTGGAGCAATCACAGCTACAATTAAAACCTGCAAAAATGGGTGTTTCACAAAAAAAATCCTTGATGGAACCAAATTACCAAGGCAGGTGATTCAACCCCCACCAAAGGTTGTTCAAGCAAAGTTAGAAATTTTTGCTTCCCACCCCAAAGGAATCTGCTAATGAAAGAAAAAGGAGTATTTTAAAAAATGAAGATCATAACCCAGCTCAGAGCAATATGGTTGTTGGTCTCTTCACAGAGTGCTCAGCAAATTTGAAATACTCCCCAAATATGACCCTTTTCTCACTGCTACAGCACTACATCTTTATTCTTTGTTGACATGAGACTTACTAATGAATTAAGTGTATTATAGACTCCAATATTCTGAGTGCAGCTAACCTCTGAACATACACATCACTCATCCCCAGTGTATATTAAGTTTCAATTAACCATGAAACTAGAAGCAGTCAGTTTACTGAAAGTCAAAAAAAAAAACCCCACTTCTCCTTTGATAAAGACACTTCCGTAAATATCATTAATAATAAATTAGCTAAGTATCAGGACTTTACATCAAGCTTGTTAAATGTGAGAGGAGGGGAGATGCCAGCTGAAGCTAAACCTTGGGGGGATGTGGCTGTTTTAATTTTTGCCAGGGACCAGACAAGGATGGAAGATAATCTGGGTCTAACAAAAAAAATTCAAAGAATGGAGAGAAAAAGAGGCATCAATTTAAACACAACAAATCCATCATCCTAAAGAGAGCTCAGGGTTAACAATATAAATACCAAGAAGAAACATAATCCTCTCAGTATTGTAGTTAAATCTTGTGATGCTTCTATGATGCTGATAAAACAGAGTTATGAGCTGACAAAAAGCTGAAGGTGCCCAATCAGACAACAACAGTATTTGCCTTTTTTTTTTCACAGTCCAAATCTGCCACCAGAGCCATGAGAGGGACTCAAACCCCTGGATCATGGAATTTGCCATCAGAAATGGAAAGAGGATGGGCAAATCAGCAGGAACCTGCCCAAGGTGTCAGCAACACAACTGAGACCCATCCTCAGTGGCCCCATCTGGGACTGGCTTTGAGCCCACTTCAATTAAAAGCGGGAAATACACAATCTCTGAGGCACATCCAGCAACATCATCAACATTTTTGGGGGTTTAAGCTCTATTTTTATGTGTTTTTTGCTTAAGCTATGGACAATTTCCTGGTTTTGAAATGTCATGTTGAGAGCATCCACCCAAGGAAACTGGATCTATGAGAGGCCATCCATGTCCCAAGGAAACTGGATCTCTTAGAGGCCATTACTTGGTTTATTTTGGGAATAACAAGTTTACCAGTTATGGCAGGAGAGCACTTCAGTATTTTCCCAACAGCATGCGACAACAAGACCAAACTCTTATGCAAACACCAGCCTCAAAACAGCGCTGAGCTTTAGTGCTGGTATAACTAACTAGCAAAGAAAGCTGACACAGGGTATTAATTTTTCACTTCTTATTAATTGCTGCTAATTAACACTTCAAACAGAGTCCCCAGACATCCTGTTAACACAAAACAGTAGCACAAAACATTATACCAGCAGCACACACCACTGTACTCCCAGTGAAATCCACTGGAAACCAAAATCAAGGCTTGCCTGGGAACAAGGTGATGGGAAACAGCACCAAAAGAGGCTCAAGGTGACATTACACCAGGCAAGAGCACAAAGGAAAATCCTATGAAATGCATTTGAAAGAGCAGGGAGGGGGGAAATTCCCTGGTTTCAGATCCCTTGCTCATTGTTTCTGCACAGTGGTGGCTCAGACTGAGCTGATTCTTCCCCCCACGCACCTCTCATTCCCTTGGTATTTAATTCAGATCCAGGCTCTTAACTCACAGGCAGGAAAAGGCAGGCAATATAATGAAGAATCTCTTTTATTTCCTCCTTCCCACGGCCGTCAGTCCCAGCCCTGCCCTGCCATCTGTATCAATATTGGCTCTTTGTACAAGCACAGCATTGGCTTCCTCACACCATTTTACACTTCTCCTGTCAGCTCCATCCTGGTTTTTCTTCCTTTGGAGTGATCATCTGCAGGGAGAGGTCCCTTACCCACACACAAATCCAGCACCCCTAGGGCTCTTCCTTAAAGCTACTCCTGAAAAACTTATTTTCTCCCTCCAATGCATGCTTGGTTAATTGGGATTGACAAAAGGAAGAGAGGAAAGATGCTGAATCCCTGAAACCTCTAGCCTGAACAGTGAACCAGGTGTGCCAATGTAATGCTGAGTCCTGAATGGTGGAGAAATAAATTTTGCTTTCCCAGTGATCTGGGACTGATTCTGGCCCTTCCAAAACCCAGCAAGAGGCACTGACTGGAGATGCTCCCATCTCGCAGCACAGCAACACACCTGAGAGTGACAGCAGGGTCAGGGAATCACAGAATGTCCTGAGTTGGAAAGAACCCACTAGAATCATCAAAATCCAGATCCTGGCCCTGCAAAAGACAACCCCAACAATCCTACCACGTGCCTGAGTGTTGTCCAAACACTCTATGGTCTCTGTCAGGCTTGGTGCTGTGACCATGTCCTAGGGTGATGTTATGATGCTTGTATCCCCATTTGTGTGTTCTGTTTATGCTGGATATCATGTTCTGTGCCTTCAAGACTGGCTCTGAAGAGCTAATGTTTTGTTTTGGTTTTGTTATTAGCCACTCCCCCACGGCTGGTGGGACACACAGATGGGGCAGTACATGGTGCTCCTTCTGCTTTTTGCTGGGCTTTTTGCTTTGCTCTTGCTTCTGCTCATTAGTTGGTTTAGCTAAACAGTCCAAATTTCTTCCTGGACTGTTTCTCCTTTCCTTTTTTTGAACCTTCTCAAACCTGCTCTGGACTGGGACCTGGGAACACCGAGTGTTTGCACCTTGTGGCCTACTGGGGCCTACTCTGGGCAGCAGCTGCCCCAGCACTGGAGGGACTGATAACAGAGCATCCACCCCCAGACAGACTTTCTGAATTTGTCATCCTTTTCAGAGCAGTGAAAGAGTGGTGTCATCTGGTATTGTTCATTTTGTGTACTGGGGGGTGCTGTGCCTGTTAAATAAACAGATTATTTCCACTTCTCTCTGAGGAATCCTTCCTGACCCGCTTGGGAGCAGGGGCTGTGCTTTCTGGAGGGATCCCCTTTGGAGGTTTTCTCCCAAACTTGCCCTAAACCAGGACAGACCAATTCCCTGGGGAGCCTGTTCCAGTGCCCAATCTCTGTCATGAACGTATTTTCTGAAACATCCTTTGCTAGGATTTTTTTCTCCTGAGAAGCTGAGAAACCTCAGAGGAAAAAAAAAACAATAATTATCTGCTGCTGTGGAATGCAACAGGTGCATCTTTGATTGGTCCATGTGAGTTGTTTCTATCTGATGACCAACTGCAGGGCCAGCTGTGTTGGGACTGAGCAGTCACAAGATTTTATTGTAATTCTTTTCCATTCTCTTCTTTTCCTTCTGATGAAATCTTTTCTTCTATTCTTTCAGTATAGTTTTAGTATACTAAATATATATAATTTTATTTTAATATATTGTAAAATATATAATTTTATTTTAATATAATACATAATAAATAGATATAATTTTATATATTTTATAATACACAATTATATAATTATATATAATCATATATAATTATGTTATATTATATATATAATTTTATTTTTTATAATATATATAATAAAATAATAAATCAGCTTTCTGAAACATGGAGTTAAGATTCTCATCTCCTCCCTCATCCTGGGACCCCTGTGAACACCACCACAAACCATCCTCTGGGGGAAGAACCTTTTCTAAATACCGAGCCTAAACCAAGCCAAGAGAAATCACATCCAAAGGATGACTGCCTTAATTTCAGACACCTGCAATTCAGATGAGATGAACAACCCTCAGGGGGTTCCTGCTCTTGCACAGCACCTGCTAATGTTTTAAATACCCAAATTTCCCAGCAGACAAGCTGAATCAGCCATAGGATGGTTTGGGTAGGAAGAGGTCATAAAGATCACCTGGTTCCAGCCCTGGTGCCATGGGCAGGGACATCTTGCACTGGACCAGTGAAGGGAGATGCTCAAATTCCAGGCGGCCCTGGTGCTGATTTTGGGCAGGATGAAGGAGATCTCATCCCTGCGGGACATGATCCAGGGACTTTTTATTATTTATTTGAGAGCTTCCCTCGCTCAAATGTTTTCACTTATATCAACTGACAATTTCTCTTTCATATTGAAGACCCCACAGAATTTTAATAAGGGAAATTTACTGCTTTGAACAGCTCTGTGTTGCACTCTGGGGTGGAAGAAACAAATCCCATGTACTCTGGAGAACCAGGAATGTTCACAATATTCAAATACATAAAAAACAGCTGAATGGGGAAAGAATATAATCTGTTTTCCATGTTCTTGGTGGATTGAAGAAGGCAGCTTGGTTGAAACTGCAGGGAGGGGATATGATTTGTGCAGAAGAAATCATTTATAATGAATTTGGTCAAGAAGTGGGATACACTGTGGGAAGGGCACAGAGCTCTGCTTTTTGGAGGAGTTAGGATGTTAATTAACTCTTGGTAGAGTTAATCCTGCCCTGGGTTAAGGGATGGTCAATCCAAGTCCCCTTCCAGTCCCCCTGCTCCAGCCACTCACTCATCCTTCTGCTCTTGAAGTCAGCATTTGTGCAGCAGAGAAAATAAATGAGCAGGGAAAACATGTAAAGACGGGAGGGAAAACATGTAAAACCAGGAAATTAGGGAACCACCAGAGCAGGGATGGTCTGGATTGTCCATCTCAAAGTCAGAGAAGGAAAGGAACCAAACTTCTCTGAAGAAGGGACTGTGCAAGGCGGTGGCAGCCCCTGTAACTCAGTTGGTCCCTGCTCTCCTCTCCCCTTGCACTGGTGCCAAAAGTTTCACACTTCTGATGCCAACAGAGACAAACCTGTTCCACAAAGCAATTTTCTCTACCTGGCACACTCCTGAGTGCAGGATACACACAGAGATAAATGGTAGTAAGATAAGATAAGATAAGAGAAAGTAAAATGAACCTAATTAGGGACTGTTAACTTGTTTACAGCAACAAGCCCTGCAGCATTAAAAGAAAGAGAGAGAGAAGACAGGCAGACATCCAGGCTTGGGTACACATTACCCTCTTAGCTGTCCTGTGTGTAAATAAAACCTAAGGACCTAGAGATGGACTTCAAGCCAAAACCTGCCACAAACTTCTCTGAGGATTAGATCAGACCTCAAAAATTACTTTTTCATTCAATTTTCCTTCTCCTGAGTGAGCTGGACATTTTATAAGCAGGGGCAAGGGGGCACTGCTGCCCCACCTGTACTCCTGTCATTGTCCCTGGTTACCCTGGACATGCCCACCTTCAGCACCCCACAAAGCATGTATCCCGAGGACAGGGAGGTCACCTCACACTAATCCTTCCTGTTTCCAGGTGTTCTGTCCCCTAACAAGTGTCTGCACCTCCTTCATGACTCAACAGGCAATTTCCTGGATGCTGCCCCCTACTTTGGTAAATCATTTCTACCCATGCTAAGCACCCAACATACACCAACTACTTGGAAACGTGGCATATTTAAATCCGAGCATCTTCTAAAGCTCTCAGCTGAAGCAGGGCTGTGAAGAAGATTAGGACAGTGTCCTTGATGCCCTTTATAACAGGAAAATGAACTGCAAGGAAGAAGGACAGCAACAACCATGTGTAACACTCTGTCCTCTCCCACCTCTGTGTTTGAAACTGAGCTGAAACCAGGAAGAATTTGAGATGGATAACTTGAAGACACAGAGCTGCTTGATCGTCCTGAGACACCTCATGTTGTTAGGCAAAATCACAGCACAGTGGAGTGGGCTGGAAAGGACCTTAAAGATCAGGGAGTTCCAGCCCCCACCAAGTGATGCTGATCACCTCAGAGCAGCAGCCACATGGACCAAATTAATCAGTCAGACCCCCTGAGTGGCACCAATCAGCCCAGAGACAGAAGTCACCCAGCAGGAAACACAAAACACTGTTTTCACAGACTTAATTTAGAGCCCAATTCAGAAGTCCCTCATCAACCAAACTCCCATTGTCCAGGGCAATCAATTCTGCCTTCTATGTCTTTGCAGCAGTCAGAGTCGTTCTCAAAAAAGAAGAAAAAAAAAATAAAAGATGCAAAGCAGAATCCAGGAAACATCTGCCATCTGATTCCAACACTTTTTAGGAAAAAAAAAAATAAGACATTTTACATCTTGGCAGTGTTTGGTTCATTTAAACAGCACAGCTGATCAGCACTTGGGCTCAGTCCTACACACACTCACATCCCTGTGGGTGCTTCACATCCAGAAGCAGCTTCACTGACTGGCAGGATCTGCCAAAACAAGGAAAACTGAAAGAAGATGCAGCCCTCACAACCATCTCAGCCATCTCAGAGGAATAGGAGGACCCTTCCCTTCTCCAAGCACATGTGAGAGCAGCCAGCACAGCCCTGCCAAGGTCCACCAGAACCAAACTGCACAAGGCATTTTAACTCACAGACTCCTACAGGTCACTTTTACAGGGCTAATTACACCCCATTTCTCCAAGGTAAAACAAATTGGATTCCCTTTCATGTGAACATGAGAATTCCTGCAAAACATCCAGGTGTAACGCCCCACCACCATCCCAACAAAGCATCCTGGAGCCTGATCTTACACTTGCACTGAGTTCCCACGGCAAAAACACCTTCCAAGAACTAGTTAACTTTTTCTTTTTCCTGAACTTTCTTTAAAGGTGTATTTTTGATGCACCTAGGAGAATTACGGCCTTCTACCCAAAAAAGGACTTACGACCCTGTAAGGATCCTCAGCCTGTGGTTGTCTTGTCTAATCTACACAGCAGGGGAAGGCAGAATGTCACCTCCTGGACTTTAGGAGGGAATTCCACTTATTTGCCAAGCAAATAAATGCAAGACTTTCTAATTAACTTTTATTCAAATTGGGTCTCAGATCTTTACCCAGGAAAATAAGGCTCTTTTGCACAAGCCACCCAGTGATGCTTAGTGTATTAGTCATGAAAGCAGGAATTGGGAGTAAAAATAGCCAGGATTCTGCACATACTTTTTTTTAAGCCTCACACCTACTCAGAACTGATCTCTGGGTCAGCTGTCAAGAGCTGCTTAGTTTTAGGCTTTTTTTTTCCTTTTTATTACTATTTTATTTTAGATCATCACTTGTGATTCATAGAAATGGGAGTAACTGTGAACACATTTTCCAAATCAGCCTTCACAAGAATGCTTTGTTGAGGTCTTACAAAAGGCCAATCTCAAAATAAACTTTTTCAGGAGTTTTTTAAATGTCAGTGGAGAAATCTTCGCTCTTATTTCTGTATTTCCTTATTTTGCAACTCCAACTTATTTAACCACTGTAGGAGCGGCTAAAAAAGACACAGAAAATACAGGAAAGAGAAATCTTTTGGCAAAAAAAACCCATAGGATGGATTTGACAGGTTTCAATGGGGTCTGTCATGATTAACATGATGAGTTTTAAATATTGACAAGGTACCATCAGCAACTCTAATCCCAAAAAAACCTCTGCTCCTAGGGGCCAGATGTTACAATAATAGGACTCATATTTGCAGGTGGCATCACTATTACCAACAATTTCATTTTCAGCACTGAGGACTCTGTTGCACCAGCTGATAGACTCTGCATCAATATTCATAGTAATAAAATACTTCTGACTCCTTCAGGTCATCTAAAGCATGGACTCTGTGGTCACCACATTATTGTTTTGGTGAACCCTCATGAACACAGTCCTGGCTCCTCTGCTTCAAGTTTTGGCTGTTTGTCACAATTCTGGGGTTTTTCACAACTCCTTTATTTTATCACTTGGACACTGTCAGGGACAAGCCACCTCCTTCAACCATCACCATCCTTGCAAACCTCCTCAGATGCTCTCCATGCCTCTGCTTACCCCACACCAAGATGAATTTAACTGGTGAAATGCCCTTGAAGACTCACAGAAACACAGAACGGTTTGAGCTGGAAGGGACCTTGAAGATCATCTCATTCTATCCCCCTGCCATGGGCAGGAACACCTTCCACCATCCCAGGTGGCTCCAAGCCCCGTCCAACCTGGCCTTGGACATTTCCAGGGATTCAGGGGCAGCCACAGCTCCTCTGGGCACCCTGTGCCAGGGCCTCACCACCGTCACAATAAAGAATGTCTCCCCAAAATCTGCTGGACAAACAAGGTGGCACCTACTCTACCATGTCCTGCCCTTCAGGAAAATTAATATCACATCCCCTCACTCATCTCAGAGCAGCATCCCATGGCTCTGAAAGGCCAGAAGCAGTGACTCAAAATACACCAGCTCAGCACAGCATGAGCCAGAAGTGAGGGAAAAGCATCCCCAGTCCAAAGTGTTGGCAATTGTGGTGTTTACCCTATTCCTAGTAGCACTTCCATAAAGTTTTAATAAATGCTTCATTAAAACATCAACTGCCTGTCCAGCCAGGCAATTATCACTCATAATCACAGCTATATAACTGTATACTGTCTTCTGCAGATGTTCTTACATCTGTGCAAAACACACTCTCCACCTCTGCCACATGTAACATCTGTTGAATATTTGCAAACGTTTTCTCAATATAGAACTGAAATTATACTGCCTTGCTTATAACGTATTTACTGTCCCCTACCCTGTGCACCCCTTAAAAATAATTAAAAAGGTATTTCCTTCCTGTGTACAAGGTACCAATCTCTCAATAGCTCTTTGCTGCATTTATTTAAATGGCTTTTAGATTTTCACTTAGTAACAGATTACACCGAGCCTCCATCTTATCACAGGAGTTATTAGGACCTAATCCTTTATAAGCACTGAAGTTATTAGACTTGTGAGGACATTTTCTTCCCTTTCATAAATAATCTGTTGGAGAGAGGGGGAAAAAAAAAGAAAAAAAGAGGAAGGAAAAAGCCACTTCTTGCATCCCTGCTCACCCAGACAACAGTCCCAAGCCCAGAGAAACAGCAGGTGAGGCAGGTTCTTACTTTGCCAGCAGCAAAGGAAATCAAATTAGTTTTCACCTAAAAGCTAGCAGAGAGGGAAAACAAATTGCACTAAATCCTGGCCAGCACCCTTCTCTGTGTAAGAAGAAGAAACTCCTTGGGGAAGGTTTGCCCCAGGTTCAGAGGGATCTCCACAGAGCTTTCCAAATCCCCTCCATCTCCACGTCCCCATCACACAACCAGGTGAAGCTGCTGCTCTGCTCAGACACAAGGTCATCACCTTGCTACCACACCTTCTTCCCCAGAGCACCAGGGGCACAAACTGATTTTAGAAAAGCTGTCCTGTCCAAAGGACAGCAAAGTTGGGGATGGGGAGATGCATGGGGGGCAGAGAGGGAAGATACTTTCCCCTTCTGCAATGCTTCCGTCTCTTCTCACCTCAAAGAAAACTCCACTGCAGCTCTTGGATTTTGCCACCCAAATCCCACCACGGCTTGATAACTGCCTTCCAAGCCTCTCTGCTTATAATTAATGCCATTTTCTGCTATTTTGATAAGAAATCACAATTTCACCCCTATCTTCTCCTCTGCCCCCCTCCCCACCACCAAACCCTGCAATGTGAGTTTGAGGGACCCCTGAACCAGCTTGGTCCTGGCAGGGGCTGGAAAAAGGAGGGGGAAATGTGTGGGCTGATGGATCAGAAACCCTTTTGGAATGGGAAACCTCACCCTGCAATACAAGGTGTGCAAACAGCATCACCAACCAATAAAATAAAAATAAATAAAACCACACCGAGGTTCTGGGCAGCATCTCCAAGAGGCACTGGGAAATGAGCAGCAGAGCAGCTCCTCAGCCACTCCTGGATTCTCCATCCACTCCTGAATTCTCCCTGGCTCCTCCATCCACTCCTGGATTAACCATCCACTCCTGGATCCTCCCTGGCTCTCCATCCACTTCTGGATTATCCCTGGCTCTCCATCATCTCTTGGATCATCCCTGGCTCCTCCATCCACTCCTGGCTCTCCCTGGCTCCTCCATCCACACCCAGGCACTGGCAGCCCGCGGTGCTGGAGCATCCCATCCCCTCCCACACCTCGGAACACAAGATGCTCCAAAATTAACACCTTACATCCACGGGGGAACAGCAGCAGCACCGAAATGCTCCCTGCACAGTATCAGGGAAGTTTTCCCTGCCTATCAGCCTCACTCTCCAATCCCCTGGAAAATACATGTGGAAAAGGCAGCCGGGAAGGGCACAAACAACTCCGGGAGAACTCTCTGCAAACTCCTTCTCTGGCTTTGCAGAAGCTGCGATTCCATCCCCGGGGGTTTTCAGGGTCTCTCTGTAAGAGATGCAGCTCGCACTGCCCAGCTCGCTTCTCTGCCGCCCGAATTTCCGCGTGGAGCGATTCCAGAGCGGCTTTTTGCCAAACAAAAATATGCAAAAAGCGAAAATAAAAAAAAACACCCCAGCCATCCCCAGCTGCCTGCGCCCAGGAAGGTCTGACAGCTCCAACAGGACATCTCATCCCACGACATGTCTACAGCTAATGCAAAATAAATCGGCGCTCCGTCTCCCGGCGCATTATTTTATTATTTTTTTTTGTTCCACTCTCACGGCACGCCTGCGATTTTGGCATTCAAAGGCAAATCGGCCGCGGTTCCAACTCCACACATCCATTCCCAGCACACAGAAATGCCCCGGTGCTTTTCCCAGCGCCGGCTCCTGCGGGGCGAGCATCCCGAATTGGGGATCCCATCCTCATCCCTCCGCAAGGAATTCACCAGCGCACCTCTCCGAGCAACAAAAGAGAGTTCAACCAAGAGCCTTTTCCCTCTTTTTCCCCTCTCAAAATGTTTATTTGCAGTTTTTGAAGACACCTTAACCCGCCATGTTGAACAAGCTTTATAAATATTCATTTACCGCAGTTCGGGAGCGCTACGGGAAAATATGTCTAGATCAGGGCTGCACATTTTGGCACAGCTGATCGCTTTCTTCTCTTTTCTTTTCTTTTTATTTTTTTTCCCCTTCCCTTTCGCCTCCTGCAGCAGCTTTTTCTTTCCCCCGCAGATTCAGAAGAAACCCACCCGCACACCCAAAATAACTCTTTCCGAGAGATGTGCATCACCAGCCTCGTAAATCTGAAAGGAGGTCGCACGAGCGTTTGGCAGGGAAGCAGAAAAAAAGATAGGTGTAACTTTAAAAAAAAATTTTAAAATTTAAAAAAAAAATTAAAAAATTAAAAAAATAAGGGAAGGAAAGATGGGGAAAGGGAATCATAGAAAAAAAAAGAAAGGGGGAAAAAAGAAGGGAGGGAAGCAAAAGAAAGGTGGGGGAAAGCAAGAAAAGGGGGGGAAGCAAAAAAGGGGAAAAACGCAAACAAGGGGGGGAAAGGCAAAAATGGGGAGGGAAAGGCGACAAAGGGGGAAAGGGCGGGGACGCCAGGCCGGGCCACGAGGA
>JAXCLO010000056.1:3713555-3732345 GCA_035583995.1 Arremon aurantiirostris
AAAAAAGGGGGAAAGGGAGGGGAAGAAAGGAAGGGAAAAAAGGAGATGAGAGCATGTAAAACGCGATCTGCGGAGTAAAAAAGCTCGATGCAGCCGAGGGGCAGCGCGGAGCTCCCGGGGCGCAGCCGGGCAGCGGCAGCCGCGCTCCGAGCGCCGGTCCCGGCCGGGGGCTCAGCCCCGGCACTTCCACAACTCCACCGCGGGCTCGCCCTCTGCAAAACGGGCGGATAAAACACCCACACCCACCTCTCACGCTTATTAAAAAAATAATTGGAAAGAATTTTTAATACATCGTGAAAAGGGGAAAGCGATCCTCTCCACCCAAACGCGATAAATAAAATAAAGGGAAATGCCAGCCGGCAGGGTTTGGGAGGGGTGGCTGCTGGGCGCCGTGCCTTACCTGTGCGAGTTTGGGTGATTTGGGGGTGTTTTTCCCGTTTTCGCCCCGCGGAGCGGTGCGCGGTGCTGCGCGGAGCGGAGCCCGGCCGTGCCTGCGCCCGCACCCGCGGCAGGCTCCTTCCAATATGGCATCCGCGCAGTGCGCATGCCTGCCGCTCTTTTTAGGGCGCTTTTTTTTTTTTCTTTCTTTCTTTCTCGCTTTTTTTTTTTTTCCCCTTTTAATATTTAGCAGCCAACTCCTTTCGTTGACCTTTTTCAGCAGTTTCAAGAAAAGGGATAAAAAAATAATAATAATAAAATAATCAGGCGCGCATCCCAACCCGCTGCTCCGCGCCCGCGGTGCCTCCGCGCCTTGAGCCGCGCCTCTGCCGGGGATTTGGGCAGAGATGGAATCCCGACTTCCACACGTGGATTCCATCCCTGTCCCCACCCGGGACAGCACGCAGCGGCATCCCGGGCTGGCCGCCCGCACCCTAAATGCCACAAAATACCATCAAATACCATCAAATACCATCAAACACCATCAAATACCATAAAACACCATCAAATCCAAGCCTTCAACACCGGAGCGCTGCCTCCCGGCTTGCCCTCCCCACAAGCTTTTATTTCGCTTTTCCTCCTCGTTTCGCGTCGCCAAGAAACTTCCAAGGAAGGGAGATGGGGGAAGAAGATGGGGAAAAGACGGAAAGCAACAAAAATACGACGCATCCCTGAGCCCAGCCCGTTCCCTCCGCTTCGCCGGGCTCCGGCATTACCTCTTTATTCCCTGTTGCGGAAAATAAATAAAATATATCACGAAAAGCCGGCGAAGGAATGTAAAATCAACTGGTGGGCACCCTCCGGTGCACAGGGACACGCACAACTTTCCCTCCTTTGCTCCTCAGGTTATCGAATGGGATTTTTTTTTTTTTCCTTTCGGGTTTTTTGATGGTTTTTCCTTTCTTTGGCGAGTGCGGGGGATTCGCGCTGCGTTCGCTGCTGCTGCGGGGGTGTTCGCACGTACAGCCACACTGCGGGGTTTTTCAGATTGCATAGATATTCTCTTCTTCCCTCCCCAGAAAATCAGCCCCGCTGCAGGACTGGGAAATCGTGCCAGACATCACTGCCCGTGCCCCCTGCTCTCGGGGAGGGGGTCAGAAAAATCCCCTGGGATGGGAGAGAAGGCGATAAATCTGCATTTCTGCAGCCGGAGTTTCTCGGGATGCTCCGACCGCCCCCAGACCCCGGAGCTTTCCCTACCCCTGCTCAGCAGCGGGGCTGGGGGTGAATTTTGCAGGGTTTTCGCCTCCTCCCCGCCCCTTACAGCCCTGTTCAGGGGCTGTGTAAAGCATCTTTGATGGGGATTTTTGGAGCCCCAGCTCCCGTTGTTTCCCTGCAGGCACGGTTGGTGCGATTGAGGATTCAAGGGGATGCTTTTGGAGCATCCTCCGAGCTGGGGGTTGGTGCAGGGCACACACATTCAACAGGTCTGGAGGAGAGCACAGGGAAAGGACATCCCTCAAAACATCCCGGTTTTGTGGCAGCAACCAGTCCTGGACTTTGTCTTTTTCACAAATTCCTTTTGGAATTAACCCCAAACGCTGCTGTGTCCATTCCCACACCAGGGCTGCCAAATTGACATCACCCCTCATGCTCAGATGCAAGAGCTGTCTCCACTTGCCTTTCTCTGGACATTTCTGAGCTGAGGTTTGAAGTTTCCAGGTTGATTTTGTGAGCATCCCTCCTTGCAGAAGCAGGGAGGGAAGAGCTGGTTTCCCACAGGTGACCCCAGCTGTTCTCTGCCCAGTTGCAAGCACCAGCACCCTTTTCACTGGTTCTTGCTGGGTATTCATCACTGAACCTCACAAATCCCTTTCCCTTCCACACTCCCCAATCCCTTTCTCTTCCACCAGCCTCTCATGGATTTTGTGCAAGAAGACAAGTGAGGGGTGGAATAAAGATGAAGAAATGTTTTGATTCTGGAGTACATTTGAGAAGATAGTGAACACTTGGAAAGAAGAGCAAATATTGCAGACAGTGTTTCTTCAAGACAATCCATGTTCTTGCCATTCACACTCCAAGAGGCCACGGGCATGGACTCAGCCTCTCCTGTTCCAGCAGATTTCCTGGAAAACAAATACAAATAATACAAATACAAATACAAATACAAATACAAATACAAATACAAATACAAATACAAATAAATACAAACACAAATACAAGTACAAATCAAGCAGGCTTTTTCAGGCTTTGGGCTGGATGGGATTTCAAAACAGCAAGGAAACACTGTAAACTACAAAATAAGACCAAAACCCCAGCTAGATGCCAGGAGAGCATTGAAGTCCTGTTTATCCAAATGATTGTGGAAATGGGTGACATTTTCAGCACAGTGACATTTCAAATTTTCAGCACTTTTGAAAGGAAGATGCTCTGCAAGCACCGTATCTGTGTTCTCCCTCCTTTTAATCTGCTCTGAATTAGGTTACACTGAGATTCCTATGGCTGCAACCTCTCCTCATCTAAAGCTGGTGGCATCATCCAGTTTAGGGACAGATTCACAGCACCTCAGGTGTTTCTCCATCTCCTTTCCTTCAACACCAGATGCCTTTGTGCTTTATTTATTCATATTTTTTTTTCCATTCAGGCCTAAGAGGTTTTCCCAGAAGTTTTGGCTCCAGTGTCTTCTCTGGAGCTCTTCTTCCCTCTTCACCTTGATTTTCTCTTTCAGTTTCACTTAGAAACTGTTTCTGAAGCACTGATGGTTCAATTGGCCCTGTATGGAGAGATGTGGAAGAAAGCCTTCTAAGAGTTTGTGATCTAAATTAGGTCTGTGGATGGTGTCCAAAGAGGTGGTTTGAAAAAAAAAAAAAATAATAGTAATTAAAGCTGAGGAACAAAATTCCCTTGGAACTTTTCTAAGTGGCTGCTACAACAAAGCTCTGATATGAATGAAAAGGTGCAGATTTATATCAGGGCTGAGCTGGAGATGACTCTAACAGCTCCTGTTGGCAGCAAAGACTTTGCATCTTGCTCGTTGCTGAGAATACAAATTGGTTTAGTGGACGTGAACTGCAGGAATTGCTGAGAGATTTCACTCTAACACTGCCTTTGAGAGCATCACTGGGAAAAAAAAGAAAGTGCTTTGAGAAATATTGCATTGTGCCAGTGCAGCATCCCAAGATGTAAAATGGATTTAAGCCTGGCAGAAACCCACCCTGACATCAGCTCCAGTTTCAGACTCAGTGACTCTCAGGGATGAATTTTCCACTGATCTAAGGGAGCTCCATTAATTTCACTGCTGTCCATGCTCCTTAGCGCTGCTTTTGTTGGCAACCATGACACCTGATCTTGTGTTTCAAGTTGGGAACAGAAGTTTCACATCTGAATTTTGTTGTTGTTTTTAACTAAAGCACTTTTATGCAAATAGCATAAAAAAAGATTTAAAAAGCTAAAAAATGATCTACCTGAGTACCAAGTACCCATCTGTAATGAACATCCATCTGCTGTTGCCTCTGATGATCACTCCCAAAAGATGGAACTGTTCACATCCCAAACTTTCCACAGCTGGACACACAAAAACTCTCCAACCCAGTGAAATCCAGCAGTTCCTGATCTGCAGGATATTACTAAGACACAAAATTTTTCCCATTTTCCATGCTGTTGCCTTCAGCAGGTTCATGTTTTTGGAGGACAGATGGAGATGAAAAAAGATCCCCTACACAAGGAGGCACAAGCACACACACACACACACACACACACACACACACACAGTGATGTTATGGCGTTAACACTCCTAATTTTTCTCTTTTCTCCTGGCTTGGGAAGATAAATGCTCAGAGGGGCACTGTGGGATTTGTAGGTGGTTGTGTGTTTGGTTATCCATTTCTGGCCCAATTTTAAGCAGGTGCCTGAAGGACTCATAAGCTGAACATGGTGCTGAGATGACATTTGTGTTCATGAATAAATGGCAGCCTTGCAGACAGCAGCTGGGGGAATCTGAGACAACTTTAGCAAAGTTGAGGCTCTGGACTTCATCTGTGATAAACACTGTGAGTGAGACTGGGCAGAAGTTCCTTGGTGGCAGCCAGGTTTCCTTCTAACCCAAAGAATGTGGTTATCTCCACTTTTGGAGGTGTTTTCCTGCTTTTGGGGTGCTGGTTCCTGCACTGGAAAAGAGGCAGGGCAGTGCAGCTGGCACTGGGGAACTCTTTGGGGTTATCAGTGTCCAGCCTGAGTGAGCTGAAGGGTGGAGAGTGTCTGACAGGAGTTTGGTGTCAGAGAGGGGACACAGGACATCACTGGGGCCACCTCCACACTCAAGTGCAGTTCCTGTTAGCTCCTCTGCCATTCTCAGCTCCTGGCACTGCTGCAAAGCTTCTCTGCATTTTCCCTCTCCTCTCAACAAACTGTGGCCTTCAGCTCCCAAGTTTTCACCCCACCTTATCACAATCCTTACAGGAGGTAAAGACACCATCAGGCCCTTATTTCATGACAGCCCCTGGGCTTTCACTTCTACCTTTGTCTTCTCTTTATCCATCAGCCCTAATTCAGAAAGAAGTTGGTCCCTGGGAGGCGGCATTGGGATGCTGAAAGACTTGTTTCACAGTGCCATCTCCTGGAGATCCTATTTAGCCAGAATTTCTCTGATACCTTTTTCTTTTCCACGTATCTGAGCTTTGAAGGCAGGTGTTTAAGGCATGATCTAAAGGAGAGATTACCTAAGTGAAGTTAATCCAAAATTTAAACGCCCTCTTTATGCTTCACAGTAAAATTCCTGCCTCTTGAATGCTGCGAACAGCAAAGGAATTGCTGGCTTGGAATTCATAAAAATATTCATTGGGTTGTGGTCCCACAGGCTTTGCACCTCTTGACAGCACCAGCCCTGTGTGCAGTGATTGCAGAGGTAAAAAACATCCCCTGGAGAGGTGAAAGGTGCCTTGGTGCAGCCCTTTTCCTGCAGGAACTCAGGGAACACCAGGGAAAAGGGATCATTGTGACGGTGGTCACAGGGGTCTTTGGATGAGGGAAGAGATGAGGATTTGACTCTATATTTGAGAAGGCTTGATTTATTATTTGATTATATATATTACGTTAAAACTATACTAAAAGAATAGAAGAAAAAGTTGTCAGAAGGCTAGCTAAGAATAGAATAGAAAAGAAAGAATGATAACAAAGGTTTGTGGCTCAGACACTGTGTCCAAGCCAGCTGACTGTGATTGGCCATTAATTCCAAACAACCACATGAGACCAATCACAGACCCACCTGTTGCATTCCACAGCAGCAGATAACCATTGTTTACATTTTGTCTTTGAAGCCTCTCATCTTCTCAAGAAGAAAAAAAAATCTTAAAGAAAGGTTTCTCATAAAAAGGTGTCTGTGACAGATCATCACCTCTCAAATGGGAGCTCTCAGGGCCAGGCACCCCCAGAGCCTCCAGCTGCCCTGCACACCCTGCCCCAGACACAAACACAGACCCACACACCACCTCCATGGCCCAAAGCACTTTATTTACCCAATTTTAATTTATTTTTAGTGCCTGTTGATTAGAAATCGCTGCGTAGGGGCTGTGGCTATTCAGCAGAGGGGCAATAAGTGGCTTTAATATTAACTGGAAAATCTGAGCCAGTACCTCATGCCTGCAGCTCAGGAATGCCCAGCAAGCGTGGTCTCTGTGCTAAACAATGGCTTTCCCACCTTAGCAGTAAATGAAAAGGAAGCACATGCTATAGCAAATAAATCACAGAGCTGAGGTTCAATACTGAGGCTCTCAGCTATGAGCCTTATTGATTGTGCCAGCACTACAGGAGAGACCCACTCTCATATCAAAAGCTTGCTCAATTCTACCATTTACTAACAGGTTCTTTATTTATTTCAAGTATTTACAGGCTTTGCCTGGGCAGGAAAGCTCCTCCTGGTTTTTAACTGGTGTTGGGAAGGGAGGCTGGGGAAACTGAGGCAGGAGGAGCTGAGCTCTCACACAGATATGCAGTTCCAGGCTGTGACAATGGAAATGGATTTACACCTCATATGCAGCACTATGGTTACAGCTTTCACTTCACAGAGGTGTTTCTGCCGAGTTCTGTGGTGTCAAACAAGTGAATTCTCCATTTCCCTCCTGTTTCATACAGGAATACCCACAATGGCAGAACGAGACCAAAATCTCTGACTGACAAGGATGACCAGGAGCTCATGTTTCATTAAAGTGCAAATTATGCACCACATCTGCATTGCTCATCATTGCTGCACATGGAGTGAATTCTATATCATAACCTGCAAAATATTGAGCTGGTCTGGCTCTCTCAGTGCCCTCCTTGCATGGTGGGCTCAAAACCCAGCTCAGGCACTTCCGTGGTTTTGGTACCTAATAGGATTTAGGAGCTGGACAGCTGTGGGCAGAAATTCTCACAACAGCCCAAAAGCCCATCCACAACACAATTTGTGCCCAAAATTTCTCTGGCAAGCATCTCACCATGAAACAAAACCTAATTTTGCAATTATCCCTTTCACCTTGTCCTCCCTCCTTCCAGCTCCCTCTCAGCATCACCCCCAAATTCACAGCAAAGGTCATATCAGTACTTTGAGGGATGTTTTTGACAGTACTAAGATGAAAATGATGCATTTTGAAGTGTCTCTCTGAAGCTGACTATGAAAAGGGCTTGTGGATGGCTTTTGCTCTTTTAATGGCTCCTTCTGTATTAAGGAGGAAGATTAAGAACAAAATGCCACTAATTGCACATAAAAGGCCCAGCTTCCACAACAGAGTAACTGTACATTGTATTCAGCTTAATCTCCATCTGCCCCTAAGAGCATAATTGATTTTTTATTTTAATTTGAAGAGGCTGACACTTCTAGTTCTTCATTGCCAGGTTGCTAAGCACACTTAATAAGGATGCATATGAGTGGAGGAGTCTAGAGGATGCCATTAAAGGTAATAGGTAACATATTTAAGGTCATAATGAGCTCAAGACTGAGTATCTCAGTGCAGGGATCAGGAGGGGAGGTATTTAAATACTTTTCTTACTGGAACTCTGGGGTTTTTTTCATGAAGTGAATTTTCTGATCTCATTTCACACCATGCTCCCTTGGTAGTTCATGTCCTGCCTGCAGGTGCCCATGGTTTTACCCTAGGCTGGCTGAGCCCTGACAAGGGACAGCCTCTGTGCCTCAGTTTCCCCATCCCTAAAACAAAAAGAAGAACAATGCACTGTTTTTATAAACTTGAAGAATTCACTGCTGAAAAATCCCATATTCTGTACCTTTTAAGTATCCTGTACTTTGTCTTTAGAAAGGAAGCACTGTACAGCTGGGAGATTGAAATCTAGGCAAATTAAAAGCCAGGTCCATAAAAATATTTAATAATTTAAATCCCTCTTGGATTTCCTATTGCAAATAATAGGTTTTAGGAATGGACGGAGATTTTTAAGGAAGTGAAACAGCTGCAAGCAGCTTTGGACATGGCTCCAGGATCAAGTCAGTTCCTCAAAGCCATTACTTTTACTATGACATTGATACCATTTTCCCCACTTTTAGACTCTTTTTTAACTAAAGCACTTTTATGCAAGTAGCACTGGTAAAAGAGATTTACCTGAGAACCAAGCACCCAAGCTGTAATGAACATCCATCTGCTGTTGCCTCTGATGATCACTCCCAAAGGATGGAACTGTTCACATCCCAAACTTTCCATAGCTGGACACACAAAAACTCTCCAAGCCAGTGAAATTCAGACAGTCCCATTACTTTAGATCAGATATTAGCAGTTCCTGATCTACAGGATAAGATTACTAAGACACAATTTTTTTCCCATTTTTCAGGCTGCTGCCTTCAGCACATTCATGTTTTTGGAGGACAGATGGAGATGTAAAAAGGTTCCCTATACAAGGAGGCACAAGCACACACACACACACACACAGTAATGTTATGGCATTAACACTCCTAATTTTTCTCTTTTCCTCTGATTTGGGAAGAGGAATGCTCAGAGGGACACTGTGGGATTTGTAGGTGGTTGTGTATTTGGTTATCCATTTCTGGCCCAAATTTAAGCAGCTGCCTGAAGGACTCACAAGCTGAACATGGTGCTGAGATGACATTTGTGTTCATGAATAAATGGCATTAGCCTTGCTTGTTTTAGACAACAAGCCTGCCCAGGACATGTCTGGTTACCTTCAGGCACCCCCAGGAGCCTGAGGAAGATTTGGTCCTGGAGCAGCATCTGCTCTGTTTGAGATTCACACCCTCTCTGAAATCCTGCACAGAGACTCAGCTCCTGCATCTGTCACAAATCTGCAGCCAAACCCCCCAAAAAATTCAAACTTGGAAAAAAAAAATTGTAACTGCTGCCACACATTGAAAGGGTGAAAATCCTCAGCACCCACCCTGGCTGCTCAAAAATTCCTCTTAAAGGGGTGAGATGATGATGGGACAACTTCAGCCCCCAACGCCAGGACTCTTACCTGAGTATCCCATCCATTAAAATGATGAGATTTTAACCGTCATTTGGGTAATGCTCAAAATCATTTGCTTAAAATCAAACTATTTTGACCGTCATTTGGTCAAAAAACCCAAGTTTGGGTGGATCTGGCTGTACAATAATGGCTGTACTTTTTCATAATTGACATACAAGAAGGATCATAGGAAAAAAGAACCTGGATTTTGGCTGTGTGCAGACACCGTCACACAGAGTCGCAGTGCCAGGAGAAGAATGTGCCCTCAGGCACCAACTGTGTCATCTGAGTCAACCCCTCTGATTTACGTGGTGGAACTGATCTGAAACCTTAAAACATGGCACGGGGCATGCTGGCATTTAATGAGACAGAGATTTTGTGCAATTCAACCTAATTGCTGATTCCCTTTTGATTTTGTAAACTGGCACTGCTTCAGGCCAGGATTTACAGTCTGGACAGGAGCGTTTTCCAGTGGGAATCTCCAAACCTCTCCTAAATACTGACATTTATGCCAGCCCTATTTTTCTGTGTGTTCTGTTGTAACATGAAAAAGAAAATTCTCAGCTTGTTCCTGTCACACATTATAAATATTAACCATCTTTCAGGTTTCTTTTGGATTGAATCAGGTTGTTCCCTGATGGATCCAGGGTGCATTCAAGGGTCACTTGAAGGAAGATTTCCCTTTGTCCACACTGTGACTGAGGATGAGTTTACCTTCCTGGCTCCCCAACACTATCGCTGGGGAATGTGTGCTTCTAACAGCTAAAACATTTTAACATGACAAAATTATTCTCCTTGCTTTTTGATCATCTCTCATTATAAATGTGAGATATGAATGTAAAAGCTTCTTGGCATGGTGTTGGGAAAAGAATAGGTTTTAGTGCTCTGAAAAAAAGGTTTTGTCTAAAGGAACACAACTCTTTACACAGGAAAAATCACTTTTTTATAACTGCTGCTTTCTTGTTCACACCTACAATTTCATAATGTAAAATGAGAAAAGACTTTACCCTGACAAATCTTCTTAGTTCTCATCTCAATGTCCTTTAAATTACCTCTTTACAAACAAAAGGATATTGCACAGCCCTGTCAAGAGGAAATGCTTGCTGACAAGCATTGGATTTAAAGTCCTATTTAGGTAAACAAATCATGATTGCAGTCGATTAATTGATTATGTTACTGTCTATGAAAAATCCCATTTATCCAAGATCCACAAAGGCAGCTCATTAGCTATTAGCATAAACAAAGAGTGAAGAGTAGGGGCAAAGGCAAAAGGGGGCTTTGGAAGAGGTACCAACAAGACAGGGAGAATTATTTCTGCTTGAAAAGCAATGTCAGGGATGAAGGTTTGTGTGAAAATGCCTTCTAAAACTGGCCAGTACAGTGTCCCTGTCTCATATTTGGAATACCTCAATGGATGTAGCCAAAACTGCATTCTGAAAGATGGAATTGGGTGTTTTTCCTGTGGAAATGTCAGTATTTTGGGGATATTTCCATGCTGTATGCCTGGAAGTGCTCAAGGCCAGGTTGGATAGGGCTCTAACCAACCCAGTCAAGGGAAAAGCATCCCATGGCAGGGGGGTGGAATGAGATGATCTTTGAGGTTCCTTCCAACCCAAACCATTCTGTGATTCTGTAACTTTTATTATTTATTTATTACCTCTATTCCTACCCAATGATTTGTGCCCATCCCTCCTGGATGGGAGCAGTGGGAAATGTCCCTGGAGACTGATCCAGATCTGATCAATGTGACAGCACAGGGCACAGAATTCCTGTTCCTCCTCTGCTGAGTAACAACAGGTGTCCAGGTAGGAAAGGACTTTGATTTTCCTCATGACAAGTTTTCAAATGCATTTGATTTTCAGCTCAGCTTTTCAAAAACTGGGGCCAGGAGAAGCTTTTTGGACAGGAATGGGAGCACACTTCCTGGCAGAACAGGCTCCAAAGGATTTTCTTTTTTAGAAAAAAGCAGAAAACTCAGCATGCAAAGTCATTCAAAGGCATTTACACAGCAAAGGCAGCACTCTCAAAGCAGACCAAGAAAACTCAGGCCCAGCAGGAGAGGGTCAACATTTCCTTTGGACTGCTTGGAAAATCCTGCCTGTGTGTGCTGAGAGAGGTGGCCCTTGTGGGGGCAAACCAGGCAATTACAGAGAAACATCCCCAAAATGATTAGTGCCAGTGCCAGCAGGTGTGAGGCACAGAAAGGTGACATCCCCAGTCACTGGTCACACTCCAAGGATCCATCACTGGGCCGTTCTTCCTCCCCATTTCTCATCTCACCAGGTAGTTTTAATGCTAATCTGCTTAACTGCCTTTTTACAGCTGCTAGCTGGAGGCTGGTGGAGTTAAGAAACCTTTACAGCTGTACAGTTTACAGGGCTGCTTGAAGACATGCCATATATTATGTATGAAGCCTTATAACAACCATCCATATCAGAGCTGATGGAGAACATGAAAGCAAACCAGCACTGCTCCTTCCTACAGCACTTTGTTACAGGTGACAAGAGATAGGAGATCCAAAGGCTCAGTTAAAACTGGGAGCAGGAAATTATTTGCCTAAGAGACTTCTAAAGGATTTAATGATAAATAAGATTTTCAGAGGCACAGTGAGACAAAGGGCTGCTTTAATTAAAAAGAAATCTGATCCCATGAAATGTTGAAGGTTGTATTCATCTGTCTGAGCTGGGAGATATTGAGATAAGTGCAGCTGAAGTATTAATCCCCTTTGTAATTGGGGGGAGAAATCACTGCAGGGACCTGGAAAAGAAATTCATCTCCCTCCAGGGTAAATAGCAAATATTTTATCTGTGCTTGAGACTTTCAAACTTCCACGTTTGAGTATTAGCTACGATCTGTCTCAATAAAGCAAAACTGGTTTCCAGACCCAGAGCAGCCTGTGAGACACCTTGGTCTGGACCTTTGGGTGAGAAGAGTCCCAAACCCAGCCCAAAGCCAAGAAGAACCCTGGTCCCAGAGATTCCAGCAGGGAGCAGAGATTCCCCACAGGATAACTACTTGTATGACAAACTTTTGCAGGGACTTGTGAGGTTTGCTGCACTGGAGCTACACTGTTTTGAATTTCTTTGAATTAAATCCTGCATGAGTGTGGAAAGTGGGAAGATTTTTCCTTCCAGAGTATGAATCAGAGTCTGCAAAACTGTGTTAAATTCATTGTCATAATAATCTTTCCCAAAACAGACAGAAGTTTAGATCATCCTCCCCCCTACCCCAAAACAAAGCTCTCAGCTCCAATCTCCATTTCAAGGCTAATTATAAACAGAAAGTCTTGCCCCTCCTGGAGTTTAATCAGTTTTGCTTTCATGCCAAAGACAAGCACAAAAGTTGAGTTTTATTCTTAGTGATTCTGGGCTTTTTCATTCTGGAGAGCTCAAGAGCCAGCTCCTGTAAATAAAACCACTTTCCAGCACTAAATACTTCTCATTTTCACCCACAGAGCACCTGGGGCAGCTTTTCCAAGAAATCCATTTGGGTTCTCACTCCTCACCATGACAGGGCACACACAAATGTGTATAAAGGCATTATAAGAAGTTCATGAGAAAGACACATGGTGTAATGACACTAAATGAAAATAGATGTAATGAAAGCTTGGAGAAAAACCATTCACACACTGGTTACAAAGAGCTAATGTCCACTTTAAGTGGCATCAAGAGCTGGAGTAATTGAAAGATAATAAGGAGAAAATGAGTAATGAATCAATTTTATTGTGTGCTGTTGAGCAGTCCTTGCTGGAAGAGAGTGCGTTGATACTGCCTGATAAAACAGATGGATGGGAGCTGACAGCAGCAGGGACAAGTACTCCCACACTTTCTGAAGAAATAAATGATTTCTGGAGTTATTTTTGCCTCAGCCAATAGGATCCCACTGGAAAAAAAATGGGATGTTTTCTTGTGGAGATCAGTATAGACACAGCAATTGAGCAGCAGGATATTTATGGAGAGTGAAAATTCCAGCTTTAGTGGAGACACAATCTCACTCTGCATTTTCCTTGAATGTGGCTGTGCTGGCTCCCTCAGAAAAAGAGACCCACCCAGATCTCCCTGTGGGACTCATCTCTGCTGGCACATCTCCCTTTTTTATGCATTATCTAAAGCCTAAGCCACCACTTTCCACTCCAGCTCTTTGGTTTGGTGTGGGTTCCAAATTCATGCTTGCCTCCCTGGACTCACAGAAGGGTTTGGGTTGGAAGGGACCTTAAAGAGCATCCAAAGACCATCCAAAGACCATCCAGACCATCTGGTTCCAGCCCCCTGCCATGGGCAGGGATGTTTTCCACTATCCCAGGTGTTACAAGCTGCTGCAGGAGATGAAGGTAACTCACTTTTGTTCTTGTTAATAGCACTAGGGGCAGGTTAGAGTGAAATGACACCACACACCCAGGAACTCCCTTCCTCCCTCTCTGGGGTGCAAACCTGGCACCAGCAAAGCACAAAAGGGCAAATGTTGGAACCATCCACCCTAAACATTTCAGTGTCTCACCCCAGGCTGCTCAGAGCCCTTTCCAGCCTGGCCTTGAGCCATGCTGCAGACACACTTATCCAGAAACCACAAAGCTCCTGTAGTACCTTCCCTTTTGAAAACAGAGCAAAATGAGTGCACACAGGCATTTCTTCCTGCTACAGCAAGACTGATTCCTGTAACACCCTGATTTGGGTGTCTTCAACCTGAAGGGTGGAAATCTATTAGGCAACTGTTGTTAACTGATGCCTATGTTTCAATTTTTTCATCCCTGCTTAATTCTTCATCAAAGCACCATTTATGCTTAACTGTGGAAATCTGAATCAGTTCTGAATCTCACTGACTAATATGATTTCATCCATGTGTTAACTTGCAAACATCTGTGATGGCAAGCAGATGTCTTCTGGCCTTTGGAAATCCCTGGGCATTCAGGGGTTTGTGTTTCAGCTGTAACATCCAGAAGTGAGGAGATGGGGAGGAAAAGAACATATGGCCTACATCAGCATCAGGCTAAGGGGTCACCTGTTAAAACAGCAGCCCTTGATTAGAGTAAGGCTGAAAATAGAAAAAATACAGTAGAAGAAAGTAGAAACACTGCTTAGGTTGAGTTTGAAGTAAGTATTGGGTTAAAAATAATTTCTTATTGAATGGTACAGGCCTATTCCTCCTAGACAAGGAGGAAAAGTCAGGATTGGGACCTCCACTTTGAGCTATGCCAAAAGCTAAGAACTCTGCAGAACTCATCTGAGTCACCAGGCACAAATCTCCTTGAAAAAATTAGCTCTTCAGCGTGTAGAATTACTATTCTGGTGCAATCAGTAAAATTTAGGCCAGTTAAAAGCCTTTTTTCAATTGCATGTACCAGAGGAAGGTGACTGGAAAACTCTATGCCTTCTCTGGTACAACAATGTCAGAAAAACTTTCAAAGAGCAGATCTGGTGTCAGACACATAGAGGGACTGGGGGTTTGCACATCACTCTGTAAAGCAATTTTCTAACCCTTTTTGTTTTACAAAGAACTTGTAGCTGTGTTATAGACTCATTCACATTGGAAAGGTGTGTCTTGCCCATGCAGTTACAGAAAGCAAGAACAGGGCTGCAGGGTGGGATGCATTTGTAGGATCATCTCTAGCAGCTGCTGTCTTGCTCCTTCAAATATTTTCCTCTTCTCCTGCTAAAGATGGAAATGCAGTAAAAATATGGCTCCTCTGGGATGCTCAGCTTCTCTGGGATAAAGCTGGCAGGCATTTTGTACAGCTCTGCATCCACACAGAGCCGCAGAAAGCTTTGTGTGCGAGCTGTGCTCATGTGAGCACTGGGACTTCTCTGTAAATAACTTTAAGGATCCTTCCAGAAGTTAATTCAGGCATAGGGTGAAGAGGCACGATTTAAGGAAGCCTAGAAAGCCAGTTTGGGCTGCAGGGCTCCCTCTCAAAGACCTCAAAAGCAGCAGACACAACTCCCTGCAGTTCCAGCCTCCCCTCCAATGCTGAAGGAGGCTCTGGGCTCACAATGTGTGCAGATCCATGCTGCAATAATTCTGCCTGAAAAGGAGTTGTACACTGTGGCACGTGCCCAGTGTTTGGGAGCTAAAATGTGAAAACACAGCTCTGGTAAATGGATTCCTTCAACTGAGATTGTTTTGTATCAGGTCTCATCTAAGGGTGAGATTTACACATCTGATCCAAGGCTATTGTGTTTGCAGGGATACCCAAGGCAGGGAGGAATGATGAATCTGACTCCATGTTCCCAGAAGGCTAATTTATTATTTTATGATACTATATTATATTAAAGAATGCTAAACTATACTAAAGAATACAGAAAAGATACTTACAGAAGGCTAAAAAGATAATAACGAAAACTCGTGACTCTCTCCGGAGTCCTGACACAGCCTGACCACGACTGGCCAAAGAGTGAAAACAACTCACAGCAGAATCCAATGGAACAATCACCTGTGGGTAAACAACCTCCAAACACATTCCACATGAGCACAACACAGGAGAAGCACATGAGATAAGCATTGTTTTCCTTTTTCTCTGAGGCTTTTCACCTTCCCAGGAGAAAAATCGTGGGCAAAGGGATTTTCCAGAGAACGTGAATGCCACATAAGGCCAGCTGGAATCAGGGAAAAGATCCCCCTTGAGTTCACAAAACACAGGAATGACCAAAGCAACCTCAGCACTTACTGCTTTGGAAAACCTCTGGATATTGTAGTGTAAAACAAAATAATAACAGCAAAGTTAATATTTTAAATGAAATGCATATTTTAGAGCAAGGTGTTTTAGTAAATACCACCAGCTCTGAGGTTACCCATCACAGGAGAAGTGAGCAATTCTCCCCTTGGTGTTTTCTTTGTGATTTTTGTTCCTTGCTTAAGTAGATGAAGTCACTAAGAAGGAGTTAAGCCTAAAATCAAGATTCCAGCAGGTCTTCAGGAAGAACTGGCTTAGCTGAGCAGATCTCTGTGCCTTCTGCAGTGCACACCCAATGTTTGCATGTTGGATAATGAGCTGGGGTGGGACCCAAATTGTCTGATTTCCTGGGCAGGATCCTGAGGGTGCTAAGGAAAGTAATGCACAACTCCTTGCTTTAATTCCTCCTCCCATTTAGTGTCTGTGGCTGACACCAGATCTGCTCTTTAAAAGTTTTTCTGACATTGTTGTACCAGAGAAGGGGTGGAGTTTTCCAATCACCTTCCTCTGGTACATGCAATTGAAAAAAGGCTTTTAAGTGGCTTAAATTTTACTGATTGCAACAGAATAGTAACTCTACAGGCTGAGAAGCTAATTTTTTCAAGGAGATTTGTGCCTGGTGACTCAGATGAGTTCTGCAGAGTTCTTAGCTTTTGACATAGCTCAAAGTGGAGGTCCCAATCCTGAGACTTTTCTCCTTGCCTAGGAGGAATAGGCCCGTACCATTTTATATCCAATAGGATCATTATGGGCTTGTGTGTGCATGTTTGCCACAGACCCTCTAGGTGAGTAAAAATCAAGTTTTGAAACATTTGGTGAGGTTTATTTAGCAATCCCTGGAAAGAAACACTGTAGGTATCACAGGGGCAGATTTGGCTGAGGTTTCTAGGCTGGAGACAATCTTCATCCTGAACCTTGAGAAGGTTTATTTGTTGCAATACTTGTTGCACCATTTCTAGTCCAAACACTATTAACACCCCTTTTCTTCCACATCCAGGTGGTTTTTTCTCATGGAAATTCATCCATGTGAAATTCAGCCAAGGTTGAGCTCTCTTCTGAAAGCTTTTTCTGTACCTGTAAGGATCCATCATGCTCCTGACCTGTGGCTCTGCAGCTGAGATTGCACAGAAAATGTGAAATGGGGTCCTTGAGCAGGTTATTAGCTTAAGGTCAGGCAGCATGAGCTGTTTTGGGAGCAGCTCAGGAGAGGTAACTGAGGTCCCTTCCAGGATGACTCTTTGCAGCCTGAATGGAAATAATATCTCTGCTGCAGCTGTAAAAAATGCATTAAAGGGAGAAGAAGCGATGTCTCAGCTATAACATTTATAAAACATCAAGGGTGGCTTGTGAAGGAACCTGTGGTTTTCAAGTGCTAATGGAGAAAGGCTTGGGAGCAGGGAATATTCACCAGGTCTTGGCAAATTAGCATTTTATTTCAAGGCTCCCAGTGAGCAATAGAGCTCAGGGGAAAATAACCAAGGTCCTCTCTACGTGCTACATTAATGTTGTGAATATTTAACATTTCTCTAGTAGGGTAGGTCTTCATTTCCTAACTGATCTTTTTGCATAAATAGTCACCCAGGCTGTCAGATTCCAACATCCAGACCCACAACTGTGCAGAGAAAAACATCTTTTTTTTTCCTGAGACAACCTCAGGTCTGCCAGAGACACACAAGAGCTGTAAGGAACAAAGCTGTATTTGATTGGATTTTTTCTCTCTTTACCTTTTTTTTATTTTTCATCCTGAGGAAGAATCTGATCCCCTTGAAGTGGAAGGATGTTGAGAGGAGTAAGATCTCCAAAAGCACAGGATTGGGACAATTTCTGTCTGTCCAATAAACCACTGCAACACAAGGTCAGGCTGGAGATACAGGCTGGCAAAATGGAGCAGGGCAGCCAAGGAGATGCAGCTCATGGGGAATTTAGGAGATCAGCTCACCAATTCTCCCCCTTCAGCCAGGAATTACCCAGCTCTCCCTGAGAGAAGAATATTGGTTGGACTCAATTAATAGTTGGACTTCATGATTTTAGAGATCTTTTCCAACCTACATGATTGTCTGATTCAAAAATGATGGATATTCTTAAAATTCTCCAATGGCAGAATTTCTCCCTCTGCCCCCAACAACTTATTGCAGCTCTAAACTAGCCTTAGTCCTGGAAAAGGTGTCCTGATGCCAGCCTAAATCCACTCTGTTGCAGTTCAGGGAATTTTGCCCAGGTCTCAAAGGCCATAAATTCAAATGTATCTTAAGCTGGAAGGAACTTGCATTTGGCCATTCTTACATAAGAACAGAACAAGTTTAATTTTCAAGGAAGAAATTGATTGGAAAAGCAAATGTTGAGCCTTTCTAGCAGCTCTACCCTTGTCCAAACAGTCACAAACCCAAGGATTATCTTAGAACCACAGAATGGTTTGGTTTGGAAGTGACCTTAAAGGTGATCCAGTCCAATCCCCTCCAAGGGCTCACCTTGCAGGAATGTGGGTGGTACATGACCTCAAGAGAGTCAAACCTGAAGCAAGGACAGCTATTGTATTTGTAGGGTGCCCCAATGAAGGGAGGAATGATAAATTTGACTCCATGTTCTCAGAAGGCTAATTTATTATTTTATGACACTATATTATATTAAAGAATACTTAACTATACTAAAGAATATGGAAAAGATACTTAAAGAAGTCTAAAAAGATCATAATGAAAAGTCATGACTCTCTCCAGAGTCCAGACACAGCTTGGCCCTGATTGGCCAATGAGTCAAAACAACCCACACCAGAAATCCAATTAAACCATCACCTGTGGGGAAACAATCTCCAAACACATTCCACATGAGCACAACTCAGGAGAAGCAAATGAGATAATTGTTGTTTTCCCCCAGGAGAAAAATCCTGGGTGAAGGGATTTTCCAGAGAATGTGAATGCCACAGGCATCCTCCCAAGGGCTGGTGGGACCTGTGAGGGTTTCCTAGTGCTGGTGTAGGAGCTCCCACTCTGTCCTGGGTGAGGGATGGCCATGCAGAGGAGGGGGCTGTGCCCAGGGGCTGGATTGCAGAGTTGGGATGTTCTGAATGAGGGGAGGGAGAAAGGGAAGCTGAAACCTTTCTTTCTGCCTTTCCCAGCTGGGCACATCTCGGGTTTCTGTGGTTGAAATGGCTCCCAAGGCATTAAAAGTCTTTTTTCCCTGCCTCGCGACCAAAGAAGAAGTCGAGATTCCTCAGCTCTGCTTTTTAAGATTGTTTATTTTCTCTTATCTATTCCATTCTTTCTCTGACCTGCTGAGATCTGTCCAGCAGGTTGGGTTGTGGCACAG
>JAXCLO010000056.1:3761667-3779898 GCA_035583995.1 Arremon aurantiirostris
GTTGCATTCCACAGCAGCAGATAATCAATGTTTACATTTTGTTCCTGAGGCCTCCCAGCTTCTCAGGAGGAAAAATCTTAAGGAAAAGATTTTTCATAAAAGATGTCTGCAACACAGGTGTTTTGGTATGTTGCTAACAAATGACAGAATAAGGACAAATATACCTAAAACCCATTTTGCACTTGCTGGGAAGCTGATCCCCACAGAGCTGGGGCTGGTTGGACACCAGCTCTTACCAAATCTCAGCATGTGCTGCTGGGTTTTGTGGCCAGAGGTTTTTACTGGTATGGATTAATGTGCCTTTGCAGACTGCTGGTGCTGTTTTCCCCTGCCACATCTCAGAATTGCGCTGAAAAGTGGGGAAAAGTGGGCAAAAGTCTCCCAGGCTGCTGCCATCTGACCACAGCAAGTGTTGGCATCTGTCAGTGCCAACTGCACAGGCTCCCCTTGCATGGATGAAATCCCAAATTCCAGGCAGATTATGCTGGGAACAAGTGCTGCCAGGGGTTATCTTTGTCTGTAAGTGGTAAGAGGAAATGCTGCAGCTTTCCTGAGCCAGATAGAGTAGCTCAGTTTTGCAAAGCTGAGATATTCTGGTGAGCCAGGGGAGGTGATAACCAGCTGGCAGGGGCTGAAGCAAGCACATGTAATAGATACAGAACCATTATTGTTGTTAGCAATACAAATATGCTTTTCCTTATTTCTTGGTGAGTGCCCCGTTGGAAACATTCATATTTAATTAGCATTGATTCTTTTTGAGTGAATTGCTTTAAAAGCTGGGGTGGTGGAGCCCCTGTCTCTTGCTCAGACAGTATCACATAACCAGCCCTTCACTTCATCAGCACAATGAAATAATTCTGTTCAGCACTGACAAGTTATGCTGCTTGTAGTGAAAATGGTGACTTGAAATTTTCAAACTGTTTCTGGTGGCTGTGTGGGTAAGGCTTGGCAGGGAGCACATTGCAATTTATATTTTTAATGATTTATTTGCGTTTACTTTATTTTATAGAAGAGTGTGCAGGTAGTGACTGGCCCTTGTAGAGAAGAGGGTCAGTATCAAGCATGAGGCAACTTTTCTGTCTCCTCCTGTCCTCTGTCCCAGATTTAATATTCTGCTTTTCCAGGTGACCCTCCACAAGCTGCTGCCTGGATTGGCCAGTGTATCCTCTATTTGCTGATAATGGTTTTTGAGAAGACTGTGATTAGCCTTGTCCTGCTTATCCCTGGTTGGACAAAGGTAAGCAGTATTTTTCTAGCTGTAGCTGTTGTGGTTTCTTTTTGCTTTTCCTGATTCATGGTTCTCATTATTGAAGGCCTTTAATCCTCGCACTTACTGACAGCACTGTGTAATCATTAGATATTACTTAAATTTTGGGAAACATGACTTTTATAATGGTCTGGCTTCTGGTGCATTCTCTTGCTAGTCAACAGCTAATGGAATAAGATGATGTTTTAATTTTCTTTCCTATTCTTGGAAGGCTAAAAAGGGCTGGGCTGGCAGCTGAGCTCCTTCAGTTCTGCCAGAGGATTTCTATGTTATTCTGTCAAGTCAGTCCATGTTGGTGTTTTGTGATCCTGTGCTTAAACTGGGGGATTAGAGATTAATTTGAGAAGTGCTACATGAGTAGCGTGTTGTCTTTTCCTGCTCAGCTGCTTCTGTATGCCAGCAATGTTAATCGTGTTGATCAGAAGTTTATCTTTAAGAAAATAAAAAAATAATAACCTGTGGGGTTTTTAGGCACTTACCTGTCGGCAGGTTGGTGTGATGGGTGTAAATACCTAATTCTGAGAGCTTGGAGTCCTCTTCCAGCAGGCTCTGAGGTGCCAGGCACTGTGTGTAACTTGACTGAGGAGTTGCCTCCTGCAATCTGGGAGCATTTATCTCTTCAAGGGTTGTCCTTCAAACCCAGTAGCCCCCAGTGCTCACACTTGGATGTGAACTTGTCCAGCAGCACCAATCCAGATCCAGAGATGCTGCTGGACTCCTCTCCATGATTACTGCTCATGGCTGGTGTCCTTGCTCTGCAGATGAGCTCCAGGGAGCCAAGGGAAGTCCCACCAGTTGTTGTCATGGATAGTTACACTGAAATACTTGTTTCTGTACAAAATCATGTGTTTGGCAGCTGGGCTGAGGGAATATTCTGTGTCATCCTTTAAGAGCTGGGCTGAAGCACAGGCTGCAGAACTCTGGCTGCTCATGTGAGAAGACAGGCAGTTTTCATCAAAGATCTTGCAAAAGAGCTGTTCAAACAATGCTAAAGTTCTAAGTAATGTTCTAAATAATGCTAAAGTGTTCTAAATGTTTTGTTTTCTGCAGCTTCAGCAGATCCTCCTGGGTTACATCCCAAGCCCTCAGCTGGAGCTGGTCCTGGTGATGTTTGTTGTGCCTTTCATAGTCAATGTAAGTGGTGCCTCTGCAGGTGCTCGGGGGGTGGTTTGGAGATTTCAGTGCACCCTCATGGGAATGTGCACAGGGACTGGGTGGGGACAGGCTCAAAGTGCCTGGGACAGGGTGCAGGGGTGTGTAAAGAAATCTGTGGGTCACAAATCTGTCACTGCCACAGTCTGTTCCCAATTCCTTTCCCTTTCTCTGCGCTGCTGTGGGGCTGATTCTTCACTTGGAGGAAAGCTGGGTCCTGTTAGGTGAGAGCTCATCTCAATGGCATGAGGATGCCCAAAACCCTTTAATGTCCTATAGGATGGCTTGTGACCCTGACAATCCAGTCATTTGGCTGGATGTCAGATTGTATTACAGCAAGACAAGGTGCTCAAGGTTACCCAGAACTGTTCTTCTCAAAACTAGTTTCACAAAATCTTTTGAAAGCTCAGCTCTTTCTTGGTTCCCCTGATTCTGGGTAATCCTTGAGCTGCTGCCCAGTTCCTGCTAAGGTGGGCAGTGGGAAAAAGGTGTTAGCACTCAAATGCTCCCTGAGCAAGCAGGGAGTTGAACTTTGAGCTTTCAGCTCATCCCAGGCTGCATTTCCACATTGCAAAGAAAATTCTGGTCCTCAAAGAACGGACCAGGGACTGGTTCAGACAGTTGAGCTTTGAATGGAGCTTGGTTCAGGGGTTAGTGACCAGGGGTTACTGGTTCAAACAGATGAGCTTTGGATGGAGCTTGGTTAAGTGGTTGTGTTCTGGTGGAAACTCAGCCTATTGTGGTCTTATTTAATCTGGAAACAATAGGGCTTGTGTAAGAAGGGACTTAAGGAATTGGACTCATCCAATCCCCATGGACACAATTGATGCAGGGCTGGTTTGGATGTGAGGTTGATCAAGGCTGGATGTCTGGAGAACCCAAGAGGAGAAGAGATATCTGTGATTGATTGACTCTGCATTTTGGTCTGTGCAATCTGCTGATGTAACTTCTTTCCCCCCAAGGCCATTATGTTCTGGGTTGTGGACAGCTTGATCATGAGGAAATACAAGCAGAAGGATGCCCTAGACATCAATGGATCCACAGAAACCCCTCGGGCCAGGAGGACTGAGGAATCTCAGGTGAGACCAGGGACGGAGACTTGTGTATCAGCCCAAGATGCAGATTTGTGGGCTGGTCTGTGTGTTTAGAACATCACATTGCTTGGACCTGGGGTGGTGCTTCATGGGTGTGGGTGATCACCCAGCAAAGTCAAATTCACTCTAACCATGAGCAGTGTCACAGCCCAGGAGATGCTGCTGCAATACTGCCCTGGATGATGACAATGATGGGGAGATGAGCTGGCTTCTGCACTGATCTGTGTGTGCAGGCTAAAACTGTCCCTCTGAGCTTTGCTGTGTTTAATTGTAATTAATTTTGGCTGGGAAGAGCTTACTTTCCTCTCTGTAATTGTTAGCATCCCTTTTAGAGGAGAAGGCTTAGCTGGGAATCCTATTTTGGTATTTGGTATTTTGTATTTTTGGTGTTTTTTCAACCAGATTATTGTCCCTTAGCTGGAGGAGGCTGTGTTTTGTTTAGTCTGAGCCTGACAGTTTGAAAGTTCTGGTGGGGGAGGAAATGCTGCAGTTCCAGCAGACTTTGAGATGACTTTGTTCATCTTAATCATGTGGGGTTTGTTGGGTAGGTGGTGTCTACTTCTCACTGACCTCTGGGCAGAGTCCACACTTTTGGTCCCTGGGAGGAATTCCTTTCTTTCTCCTGGCACCCAGGCCAGGTTCCAGTGTGTTCTGTGCACAGCTGCTGATATCCTGCAGCTCACTGGTGAGACTCACCAAGATAAGATAATTTCTGGCAATCCCAGCCTGGCTCCTGGAGGAGCTCCTGCTGAGGAATTCAGGGTGAACAGAAATAGCTCTTGCTCTCTGAGAGTTCTTTCCTAAGGAGTAACTCAGCTCTTGTGCTCTCCACTGGAACACTGCAGGTGTCTGGGAGCTCTCTGGGACAGCATGAAGGGTGTGAGGATTAATCCTGAACCTATTCCCCCTTGTGAGAGAGGGAAGTGTTGTGATGCCCACTTCAGAGCTGAAAAAAATTGGAATTTACAGTCCATGGCCTTTGCTCTTGGGGCAGTAGCAGAACAAAATCTTTTCCCATGTCCTGTCCTACTGTATTTAAAGTCTGTGGTTAAACTCTCATTTCACTGTGGGAGTAGAAGCCTAGGGTCTGTTCTTGCCTCCTACCAAGTGTATAGAGACTAAAGAACATCAGTGACTTCTAATTTTCCACTGAAATTACTTATTCCCAACTTATTGTTAACTCATAGGTGGTTCTTTCAGTCACCTGGTAATGTGAGCCTGTCCAGCAGCATAAAACACACACAGCCTTAGCTTCAAAGCTTGTTTTTTATCTTTGCCAAATGAAAGCTTCACTGCAGTGTTCACTGTAAAATATTTATTGTGAAATGGGTAACTGGAGCCTTCAGGAGACCTTGAGTATATTGCTCCAGGTGCTTCATTGGGCTTGATCCTTGTTACCTTCAGGCCCTGAAAGAAGTGTGTTTCCTTGGCTGGAGGGGGAGAAACGAGGAGCAATGATGAATTATCAGCAGTAGGTGTGTGTTTATATATATTATATACATATCTATATACAGAGGAGAGGAGGGAGAGCCTGAGCCATCCCTCCCCTTAGCAATACACGTGGACAGCACAATGTGGGACGAGAGGGGAGGTTTCAGTAAGGACAGCATGGAGACACCTGCCAAACCCTGGGGTGTCCAGAGATCCCCTGTCATTTTCCTGTTTTCTCCACGCCAGTGAAAGGGGACGTTGTTTGGGTGTGGGTTGTGGGTGATCTTCCTCCTTCTCTCTTCTTGGGCAGAGAAGTCAACTTCACAGCTGTTCTTCCTCATCTCTTCCTGGCCCACAAGCAAACTGCAGAGCATTAAACCTTATTATTATTATTATTTAGTGTTATTATTCCACACTCAGGACTATGCTGAAGGTCTTGCCTTCAGCTCTCCCTCGCAGAAGAGCTATTTCTCTAGATAGCAGGGCCCAAAGCAGTAGTTTCTTCTTTATGTTCTGTTCCAAAGTACGAGCCTTGGCACGAGTTTTGTGCTAGCTGAGCTCTCTGTAAGGATCTTCCAGAGTGCAGTTCAATCTTGCTGGTTGCTTTTGGCTGTTTGCAGGCAGCACATGGTGTGAGTCAAGAAACCATGCTTGCCACCTGCTCTGCTGCCACGGTGCTTGCAGCACTAACGAGCTGATCAAGCAACTGGAAAATCAGCACCCCACCCCCAGCAGCTGGAGCTCCAACAGCAACAATGTGATTTAATTGTTAAATATGGAAAAAAAAATAAAAATCAGTCAAGATTGAACCTATTGCTGTGGGTCCCTGGCAACTGTTTTCTCCTAACACATGGATGTCATTTAATTCCTGGAGATGCTTCCACACCCAGCCTCCCTCCTTTTCAATTCTGGAAAGGCAGAGTGTTCATGAGCTCAGTTTGGCCTTGCCATGTAAATGTCTTTGTGGTTGTCAAGTCCCCTTTGGACAAGCTCTTTGCTAAAACTCCCCTGTGGCTGATCTGCAGCATTGCTCAGTGATGCCTCACTTTAAAACAGAGCACAGCCTTGCAGTTTTGGGTTTGGAGCACCACCTGCACTGGGGGTGGCTGGCAGACCCTTCTGTAACCTCCTGCTGCCAAATTCCTGCTGCGCACAAATTCCTGCAGGGTAAGGAAGGAGAAGAAGCCGGGGGAAATCGGGATGAAAATTTTTTGACAATTTGGAATAAATAAAGACTTCCTCCCTGATTACAAAAGCAGCTAGGGTTGCCTAGTAGAAATTCAAGAGGCTGCTTTGTAGGCTCACAAGCTGTTGTGGGTGCTGGGTTGTCATCCCTTAGGAAGTTTTAGTCTTTGCTGAGCAGGAGGAGTGTGATGCTCAAGGACATGGCAGATCTGTTGGAAGCTCATGGTGGAACTTTGTTTCTTCCTGAGGGAATCAAGACTCAAGAAATCACCAACCCTGCAATGTTATTTAAATTGAATTATGCTGAATTAACTGCTCCATGGAATGGGAGACCGCACCATTCCTGTTGCTGCTGAGGACCAGAGGTGCTTTTTAAGCACACAGCCTGTGCACCAAGACAGCAAAAAACCCCCTCAAGGTTTTCACCACTGTTTTAAGGGTTTGTAGTGATTCAGGGATCATCATGTTTAATGGCAAATCCAGACCTCACCCCATTAACCAGGAAAGCAATACCCTCCTGTGGCCTGTTAATTTAAGGTTTTGATTTTGTTTGATGCTAATGGGTCGCTGCAGATGGATATCCACCCACCTCTCCTCTCTCTTTTTGTCTTTCTCTCCTTTCCCCATGGACCAAGGCTGGAGCAGGTGCTCCAAGTCACTTCTTTGCAAAGCCTATCACCTCAACAGGCTCTGTTATGTATTATTTGCCTTTCATGGGGTGACTCACCAGCCCCAGGGGGTGTTGCACAGATCCCTGCATGGGTTTATTTTAAGGCCAGCAGCCTCTGCACTGTTCACTGGGTCATTTCTCTCCCCCTTCCCACTGAGAGAGCATCAATCATGCCTTTAACCACGTCCTTTCCCCCAGCCTTCTTTTTCTTCAGGAATTTGACGAGCGTTCATTTAGCATGAAAGAGAGACAGCTGCTTTCCAAGGACAAAATCCTTGGTTTCTTTGGCACCAAAAGATAAGGAAACACGCATAAGTTGCCTAGAACAGGCTTCAGAAGGGACCTGCTATCCCACATGCTGCTGCAATGCATTGCTGTGACCAGTTTTAAAAGCTGTTGATTGTCCCAAAGCTGGTGCCTGTGTCGAAGGGATGAGAAGCCAAATAGTCCTGGTAGCTCCCATCGATCAGTTTGTCCGCGTTGTTTTTGGCAAACCAGCACTCGACCTCCTGCTGCCCATTGTAGATCCTCCTCTGCTTCCACACCACAGGAACCAGCCTCCCCTTCACCTTCAGGGTGTTTGTAGGGTTTGTCTTCAATGCCTCTGTTTGGTTCTGCCCGACCTCCCGATGACTTGTGTTTAGGGATTCCTGGAGAAGTTTAACTTCATGGCTCAAGAACTGACCTGCAAGGCAAGATGAAATAAGAGTCCATGACTGGTTGATTTGTGCCTGTTTATAAATTGTTGTGGTTTGGTGGTTTGTTTGTTTTTTGGGGGTTTTTTTGGTAGGATGCATTTGAGGATTCTCAGCCTACGGATCTCCTCTGCAAGAGCAGGATGAGTCTTGTTCCTGTGACTCATTTCTAAATCTCACAAACACAGAGGTTAGAATAAAACCCTATTTATTTTTTTCCCATGGGTCACTAAAGAGCTAAAGTGTTTTTTTAGCTGCTAGTAGTAAGCTCCCTTCTGTGGGACATGGTTACTAGAGGTAAATAACCCACACAATGTCCATCAGCAAGCAAAAAGTCCTAGGCCTGACGATTCAAATTCTCTTCCCTTGCCTTCTTGGGAGAAAGTCCTTCTAGGCCAAACCTAACTGTGGATTTAGAGGTTTGTGAGAATGGCCTGAGTCCAAAACCTCACTCCTATAGGATCATCTCCTGTTTCACCTGGGGATGTCTGAGTAGCACAGAAACTATGGCAGAAGTTTTAGAGTTCTGCACTGTACATGACCAAAAACATCAATACTGCTCGTTGGCTGAAAGAACACAACCACCAGGTCATCTAAAGCCTAATTCCTTCAAAAGTTAAGGGTGGCTCTTCTTTCATTTCACATTTGAAAAAAGGGGCCACAAAAATTTCTTGGGGAAGATTTGGTTTCTGTCTGTACTTGGGAGCATCAAGCACGTGTATTCTAATAGGAACTGTACTGAACAATCATTAAAAGAGTGAAAATGTGAAAACCAGGCACAGCTGGGATAGGGAGAGATAGCTCCTACAGGGAAAGACAGCAGAGGAGCTGGAGGTACTAGAAAGAGAGAAGTTGTTTGAGAGAGGATGTGAAAGCCTCACCTGGGAACTTAATCCCCACCTGCCTTGCTCCTTCCCTCCTGTCTCTGCTCAGAAACACCATTTTTGTCTGATTTACAGCTCTGAACCTGAGAACCTGCCACCTACCCAGTAGCCCGTGGGAGTCAGAAGAGAGGCCTTTACTGTTGGAGATGTAGAACCCCAGGTGATTCCTCTGGTACGGGGCTGGCTTCTTGTAGTGGTGGATGAGGATGACGAAGCTGATGGAGTCCCGGATGGTCACGGTGATGTTGGAGAAGGCAGAGATGGACACCTCCAGGCTCCTGCTCCTCACCACAGCACTCCGACCACAGGACAGGACAAGCCTCTCCCCATCGTCCAGGATGACCCTCTTGGGTGTGATCTCCAGGTAAGACCTCTCGGGCTTGTTGCTGAGGATGGTGATGGTGCTGAAGTAAGTCCGGTGCTTCTTGTGGCCGTTGGGCGGTGCGGGAGCTCCGATTAACTGTCCGTTCACAGTTACACCTTGCAGGAAAACAATCAAAAAAATTGTTTTAAATGAAAGCTGGAACCCAGGATCACAGGGCCACAGAACAGTCTGAGCTGGAAGGGGCCCAGCAGGAACAGGTCTATTGTCTCAATGACACAAGCCTTGGGACTGAGGACACGCAGGCTCGCCACCTCGTGCTCAATTATTTCACTTACCAGCCTTCAAACGAGTATAATCAGTCTGTTATGGAATTGTGACCTCATACAGAGCACATAATTTACCCAAGGTCAGAAATACTGGCCTTCTCTGCAGGCAGGTGCCCCCAGTCCCATTAATCACGGTGTACACAGTGCCACAAAAAGAACCACTTTTGAGTATTCCAAGGTGCAGATTCTAATGAGTCAATTAAAGCCTAAAAGTCCACAATGAGTCAATTAAAGCCTAAAAGTAAGTTTCCCAGTCATTTTAATATTTGTTGTGACCTATTGTCCATAAGACAGTGACTCACTTCCCACAAGCCTCTGAATACTGACAATTAAGGAGGAGGCTTGTTGATAACCCAAGCTAAACCAAATTCATTAACACTGAGATTAAATGTCTCCATGTCCCATTATTCCTGAGGGGATCTCTCATTTCTGTCTTCAAAGATTCAAGGTTCTTGTGCTACAGAGTCTGTTTTCCTCAAGCTCATTCTGCATTTGAGCCACAAAATCATTCAAGCAGTGGCACAAACAGTCTGTGAAAGAAGTTGAAGGGAAACATTGCCTGGAGCTGTATTTTGTATTTTTAAGGCACACGTGAACACAGAAAGAAATATGGGGGCTAGACCACTGCCACACAGAACAGAATTCTTACAAATTTATTGTGGGGTTTTGTAAAACAAGCCTGTGAATTGTCTCTGGTTTTGACACCCCTTTCTCTCCCAGGACATAATCTGCTTATTAGCTGCCCTGCTTAGAATTCCAGATGGGATCAGACCATGCTTTGGCTCAGATTGGCTTGGGTAAAGCAGATCCTGGATCATGTGGGTTTTCTCAAGACTGTCATGACTCTCCAGCCAGTTTGGTGGTTTCTTTACTAAAAGAGCCTTGGTGCTTTGGTACTTTGCTCTGTCCTAAACCAAACAGTACTGTGAGTAAAGAGGGAATTTCCCACAGCAGAGCAATTTTGGCAAGTCCAAACCTTTTTGCTGCAAGCTGTGACTTTGTAAATGGCGAAGCTGAACCATAGAAGAAACTTTTTCTAATTTCCTATCATTTTCTTGCCTGAGGCACCTTGGTGCTTGGTCTGCTGCAAGGCTTGGGCTTACACTTTGATTTTCCTCCACAAGAATCTGCTTGACTTGACTGCTCACCAGATTCCTTGTGATCAGAGACCAGCCTGAGAATGTCCCCTGGTTCTCCATCAATATTGAAGCAGACAGAGAACTTGCTGGAGGGAAAATCAATGACGAAGTGAGGGTCCCCATCCGCTGAGAAGACATGGAAAAAGAGATAAATGTGAGAGGCTCACACAAAACTCAAGTGTCCAAGAGATTGCAACAAAACTGCTGTTTAAAGTGTGTTTGTCCCTGTTTTTTCTAAGTCCTCCTGGTTTGTTGTTTTTAGAGGGTCAGATGGAGTTTGCCAGGAAATGCCAAGTTTTGCTTTGTTTTTCACAAAGATTGTTTTGTTTTTCTCACAGATGAGGTTGGGTTTTCAATGACAACTCAAAACCCAAAACAGTTCTACATGAAAATCAGGATATTTTCTTTCCGGAATATAATTTTTGTGATTTATGGGAATTATCATGTAGATGTTTGGAACTCTTCTACATTCTTTTTTGGCAAGCTACATCCCCACACAGAAATGCACTTTCTGACCAAGGGCTGCTGCATGGCTCCACCTCACACTGACCCCTCCTGGCCCTCAGTGTCATACTGGAGCAGTCAACAACAGCTGCTGATCCCATAATCCTAATTTTTCCACAATCCTTGACCTACCATCAACTATCAGACAGCTGCCATTAATAAGGCAAGCCAAAAATGCTATTTTCTAAGGCAAAATTGACCCTATCAAGAGAAATTCAAATCAGAGTTCTTGATCTGGACTTATTCTTCAGTGTTTAATGCACGTAAAGTTAAGTAAAGGTGCAGGACAAACAGGAAAATTGTAAAATACTACAGAACTTTCTCCTTTTTCCGTCGTCAACAACTTTTTTTATATTTCAGCATTATTATTTTAAAAAGGTTTTTTCACCATTTCTAGTACAGAGAGAATGTGTTTCTGTTCTACCCTAACCTGCAGAAGTCTCAAATATGAGGATCAAGAGTTATGGATCATCTGCCTTGCTCACAGTCCTTCTCATTACTGATCCTCTCTGTATTTTGGGTTTGTTTTCATTTTTCTCCCTCTTCTGTAGCTCTGACAAACAGAATTTTGTAACCACTTGGATGATTATACTACAGTGATATGCATCTGCGGTTTCCATAAATCAGTCACCATTATTTTGCATTATGAGAGGCATGAAAACAGGCACTGACCTGAAGTTTTGGAGATTTTAATCCTCTGTTTATCTTGCCCTCTGCGTATACCTAGAAGAGGGGAAGGAAGGCTGTTACAATTACTTACTGAGCAGCAGAAGAAAGAGACATATTTTAAAAATGTTCCCCAAATATTATTCAGAGAGATGATGGGATATATACTCCTGCCACTTTAAGTTTCATGTAGAACACCAATTTTTCTCCAATGGTTTCTACAAAACAGTAAGTGCTTTAAAGGGGTGAGGGGCCTAAAAGTTTTGCTAAAGGTTACCCAGCCCACAATTAGCAAAATTAGTATGAAAATCTCAGCTTTACCCCTCAGTTCACTGTCTGGATCACACCTGTGCCAAAGTCAGCCATGAGACATTGCCCAGAATGAAGATTTTTTTACCAGAACAAGGTGATTCTTCTCTCGTACCTGGTGGGGCCTTGTGCCCCTGCAGGCTCTGCACCTTTTCCCCAATGCCATCAGTGGAAGGGCTGATAAACAACTCCTGAGGTGGCTCCGAGTGGAGTCCAGCCTCTTTCATCTTCAGAACAGTGAAGGGGGTAACAAAATTGTAAGCCAGGGCCATGGACTTGGCTTTCTCCATCAATTTGTCCTTTTCCTGAATGTCATCACTCTTCAGCCGCGAGTTGAGCAACTCCTTGATGGTGAGGTAACTCCAGGCCCTCTCGATGTAATTATTGTCACCTTTGCCATCCTCCAGGCCGGGGACACCCCTGATGTCATTTCTGCTGGGCAGGTCAATAGCCACATCTGTTTTGAGCAGGATGTACTTCTTGGAATTGCTGGCAGTCACCTCCACGTGGAGTTTGTCCGAGGTGCGGTTGATGAGTTTGCCGGCAATGATAATTTCAGAGCCATTGAAGTAGTTGGGGAAGAAGTTCTGGGTGACTTGCTCCACATCATCTTCAGGGTAATCAACACGGATGTCAGAGAGAAGGGGAGTTCCTATTTCATCATAGAACCTTAAAGCAAGACACATTTTTCACTGTTAGCACTGTGTGAACACACTCTTGCACTGGTACACCAACAAGGACACAGTCAGGTTATCTAAAATGGCTCCTAAGTTGTTCAGGGGCAGTTTGAGCCATCAGAAACCAAATTTAACTACCATGCCCACTCTAACTTGGCCTAGAAAAACAGGGTGGGGGGATCTCTGTCCTTAGGGCTTTTCAAAACCTGAGTGGACAAAGCCCTGAGAACCCTCACCTAAACTTGAAGTTAGCTCTTCTCAGAGCAGGAGGTTGAATTACAGGATCTCCAGAGGTCCCCGTCAACCAAAGTTATTCTCTGCCTCATTTAGATTTTAGATGTTCAGATGCCTGTTCCTTAGGCATCTAAACAGAGTCTCTTAAGTATGTTCAGAACCACCCCAGCATGGCCTGGGAGTCACTTCCACTGTGGTTCCAGATCTCTGCAAGGAGACATTTGTGACCACTTAAAAGTAAAAGAACGGCTTCCAAGATTCACAGAAAGCACCCCAGTTATTAAAAAATGTACTTAAACGAGATGCTGTTACCCACAGGTTTGTAGTGGTGCTACACATGGTATCCCAGAGCCAGAAACTGTAAGGCCAAAATCTTAAGTCCACCAAAACTGAAGAGACTCCAAACCAGAGCTCCTGAATCTCTGAAAGACCCCTAGATTGGGTTGATCAGTGTAGTACAGGCAGGATTAAAGTTTTCTGAGGACCAGCTGAGAAAGAAAATCAAGAAGGAATCTCACCATGGCCCCCATAAATGATTCCAAGGAATGACATAAATGACATTTCCAAGGAATGGAGGAATTCTAGCTGCTATGTACAGGCACCCTGGCACAAGACAGCTCACTTCCTCATGGCTGATTTTCTCTTGGAGCAAGGCATGGCTTTCCTGAAACCAGGGAGGTTAACCCTTTAATGCCTTGTTAATGTGACCAGCCACACTTGTGAGAACATCTCACACTAGACAGCCCAGAAAACCTTCCCAAGGCTCAAAGCCCAAGTTTACAGTACTGTGTTTTCCCTATAGCAATGTGCTTTTGAAGGTTCCTCCCAAGCTGCTCCAAGAATACCACATTTCCCATTCAAATGCCAAACTGCTCATCTCTTGGCAAGTCATTTGAGTTTAATTTGGTAAATAAACAAAGAATTGGCCTCAGCCCTTTTTCTAGTTCAAGCTGCATTTATTTGACACATCTGGTTAAACAGACTGTCTGGAAGCTAAAGTCACACTTTCTGCTTTATTCTCCCTCCAAGGGAACCCAAAGCCTGAATTGGTTGACTTTCTTTTCAAGTCTGTCTGAGCACTCATTGTCTTTCATGCAGAGACCTCACCAGATTTAAAAACACGACTAAATTAAACTTGGGGACTCTCTGTAAATTAACTTCTGAGCTGTAACAAATGGTGGAGATACACAGCCTGTCTTAGAGTACAATTCAAGGAAGTATCTGTATAAAAATACAACCCACTGAGCATAAAAAAAATTACATTGGCAACCATTTAGGTTTTCCCTCCAATTGAGGTTTGAATTGGCCTCCAGCAGTGATTGTGCTTTTCTGTATAAATTTGGCACCAGGTGCCAAATGGGTTTGCCATGACTGAGCTTGATAAACAGGGAGCTGCTCATCAGAGAGAGGCGTTTGAACAAGTACTTGCAGCACTGGGCTCCTGCAGCCCAATCCATCAGAACATCCTCTCTCTGCCAGGGAATGCCACTTGCTATCCAAAATACATGTCCTGGGGAGGAAATTACATGGGTGGAGTGACAGATGGATCTATAGAATTTAGTTTCAAAGGAATTCTTGTCCATGTATTACCGGTTTGCCACAGAAGGCAAAGCCCTGGTGGAAAGTGCTTGGATTTATTGCTCCAGAGGAGTTAGGCATGAGCCAGGAGAGAGGTAACTCAATAACTGTCTTTTTTTGGTTTCTGTGGTTAAAACACTAACATTTTGGGAGTGAAAGCCAAGAATTTTTATTTGGAAACATTAACACATTGCTAAACATTTTGGTCAGAGATGTGGTCACACATCTTTCTGCTGTTTCTTACCAGGATCTCCTCTTGGACTACAGCTCCCTTATCACAGAAGAGGAACATAATCTCTGGTCCTACTGAAGCATGAGGATTTCAGGAAACTTATGAGGACTTTGGGTCGCAAAGAATATGGAAATTAATGATCATAATGAATGAGAAAATCAATGACTACATGGTTATCCCAGGAATGATCTTAGTGTGTTTTTCCAAGTCAAATATTTCGGATCTCAGGCAAAATGTTATAATTTTCAAAAAATAAAGAAATAATTTTTTTTGCTCCAAACTGGAATCTTCATTCTTGATTCCCTCCATGCTATTTATGTTGTTGATGTGATATATGCAATGCATCCTCTCCTCCTAGCATCTCCCTGTGAGAAGTTGGGACCTCAGCTGTGCCCCCCAGCTCAGTGGGTTTACATGTCCTAAACAATGATCTGAATTAGGGAAACAAATGCCTTGTTCTGAGGGGGTGGGAGCTCCAGTACATCTCAGGGGGTCTGCTAAGAAAAAGGGAATTTTTGGGTAGCCATTCAGAGTATCCAATCATACTCTGCCTCTCCCAACCAGAGCTGAGCCTCAGGGAAACGCCAATTTCTCGCCATATCTCATTAAAGGATTTTCCATCCCAAAATACTTTCCCAGGGACCCCAAAGAACAGAAAAAGCAGGACAAACCCCTTGAGGTGGCTGGCTGCATCCTCATCCTCCTGGAAAAGCCTCGTCATGCCGCAGTTCTCCAGCGCCATCCTCTCCAGCAACTTGTGGTCCACGTCGTTGCCAATGCCGATGGTGAAGAGGCAGAATTTATCCCTGATGGCCTCCTTGGTGTTGCTGAGGATTTTGGAGGACTGAGTTTCCCCCACAGTCGGCCTCCCATCAGTGAGGAAGATGATCAGGGATACGCTTCTGGCGTCGATGTCGTTCTGAGCAATGTAATCATTCAGCAGCTTTGCCCCGGTCTGCAGGGCCCCGTTGATATTAGTCCCTGGGAAGGTACCAGAATGATTAAAGATCATTTCTCCTGCTAACAGTGGTGTGAATAATTTCCCTGAGCTCCCTTCAGTGAGGTGACAGCTTCTCTGGACATCAGGATGTCCTTTTTCTCCACATGAAGTTACTCTAGCCCTTGAATTCATTTCAGCTCTGTTACTCAGAACGAGTTTGGCACAGCTGTTTGTGGTCTTATGAATTGAATTATGAATTTCAGTTTGTCATGTGAAATTGCTGTTGAATGTCTCAATGTACAACAATCAGCCTGGTAAACAGTCATACTATGTCTGGCTGGTACAAACAAAAATTGTTAAACTTAATTATGGGACTCTCCCAGATGATATCTGGACTAGGAAATGTTCTGCTTTTTTTTCTTTTCTGAAGGGCGCCACACTTGGAGTCAGGAAAAAAGCCTTCAAATTGGAAAACAAGTGGATTGGCTCCTTCTTCACACCCCAGGGGATAGAAAGTTTAAAGGGAAGAGCTTGGTTAGCTGAGGAGTGTATTTGCACAAAACAACTGGCTAGCAAAGAATAAAACTGCCTGAAGTGGGGTGGGAGGGAGAAAACAAAGTAAATGAGAAAACAGATGCACATTAGAATAGGCATGAAAAGGATCCAAGCCCACTGTGTGTTAAAAAAAAAAAAAAGGAAAACAGGAAAATTAGTACAAGTATTCCCTTTCTCCATGTATTTCTAGTCAAAGCACAGAGGGATTGGCTGTGGGACCTTGGCAAAATCAGCACATCGGGGTTAAAAACAGCTCTTAGGAAACAAAGCAGGTGAAATGGGTTAAGAGCCATACACAGCTGACTCTGAGGGGGTCTGGAAAGGGAGATCTAGGAAGGTTATCAACAGGATGTGATGGAAAGTCAGCACGAACCTAGAAACTCAGTGTGCACAGTGTGCAGTAAGACAAGGAACAGGAAAGCAGCAAAGACTTCTGAAAAGTCCTCAAAATCCTGATTCTGTCTTCTGCACAATGGTTCTCAACCAAAAAACCTGCACCCAAACATTCTATCTCTCTCAATCTCCAGGCAGATCCAACATTTCAGAAAGAACATTTTCCCCAAAACCAGAGGAAAACCATGTCATGTAGCAGAGTGTGTAATTTAATACTCAGTTGTATCATAGAACTACCAACCACTGAAAAGTGCCTTTTGCCATATCCTCAGGTATTTAGCAACAGGATTTTTCTCACGTTTCTGGTGTTAAGTACAACACAGGGGTGTAACCATACCATGTTCTTTGTGTGTTAATGTTCAGTGGGAGATACTCAAGGAATAGCACCTTTATAGGGAAAACACAGAGTTAGCCAAACCTGAAAAAACCTGAAGTACCTGTGGTGGAGAATCACTGTGGAGAATCACAGTCAATAATTTCCTTTTACTTTTGTTCTCTGGCAGGTTCATGTGCAAACCCAGCTGGTTCCTGCGCAGCTCTCCTGGCACTTCAGGAGTAAAAGGCTTTGTTCTCTCAGTTTTGTCCCGATTACTATTGGTAATTGTTTAACTGGGCAGGCCCCTTCACCACTTCCTAAGCAATTTCTCTCACAACACAAGCAGCACAGCCAACCATCCTGTTTGCTGTGTTTTTCCATCAGAGGTTTCCTCTACTAGGAGTGGTCCCTGCTCAGGGGCAGCCATGGGAAGGCCCTCCCTGACCTTCAACCAGCTGTGACCACTTCCACAGGGAAGGGTTTGAAAAGGTCATTCTGCAGCTCTCTGGGCACAGCTGCTGGAATATGTTTGATTACAAACCTCACTGTAGTTGGAGATTTTTTATACTACTGTCCATAGCCTCACAGGAGACCTATGAATCAAATTAAAACTCACACCTGCACTCTGCCCCTCTTCTGGGGTTTTCTCTGCCCACTTCCCTCCAGGCAACAAGGCACAAGCAAAAAGGGCTGAGAAATTCTTAAAATATCATTTTGGTAGAGACAAGAGGACAGTACTGGGTGAGAAACTAAATCCTGCAGAATGCAATCCCACATCCAACAGTGTGTGCTCCATCCTTGGGGTTTCCAGCCCAGACAAAACCATGAGCCTGCTTTCACAGAGCCTTTCATAAGCTACACAATACTGGCACTGTGTGTCCTTTGCCAGGGTATGTTTTCATCTGTGTCCTCAAGAAATAACCTTGGAGGCTTTCCCATTCTGAGGGTGTCACCAGATAAGCGAGAGAATGGAATCAAATTTGGTTTAATGAGTGTATGGAATCACAGACTAATTTTGGTTGGAAAGAACATTTAAAGTCCATCTTGTCCAAACCCCCTGCAATGGACAGGGTCTGAGGAAACCTTCCCACCATGTATGTTAATAAAGAACACATAACCCTGAGTGGAGATGAAGAGAACCCCGTGTCCCATGACCTAAATCCCAATGCCTTCTTATTCCATATGCTCCAGGACCACATTCCCCACTCTTTGCATTCTTGTAGTTAATTGGATAGTACAGTTAATCCCATCTGTATCTCTGATCATACCTCCAGTGGGTGACATGTTATGGATGTACTTTTTGGCATCCCTGATGTTATTTGGAGTAACTGGCACCAGCCTGTCCTGCTGCCAGACCTTGATTCGGTTGGAAAAGCCAATGATATTAAAGTGGTCTTCAGGCCTTAGGTCCTGGAGAATTGTGAAGAGAGCTTCTTTGGTCTAGAAAGAGAGAAGAGAGCAGCTATTGGTTTCTCTGGGTCTGGGTTGAAGGCACTTGAGATGGCAGTTCCTGTTCAGACTCAGGTGTTTATTATTTCTTATCAGTAAAACAGCCTCACTACTGTGAGTTCTGCAGCTTTGTATTAGAAGGCACAAAATGGCCAACAATCTCTTGTTACAAGGGCTTTTAAGACTAAACTATCCAATTAAGAACTGACA